>CM032898.1:7642088-8024128 GCA_019176425.1 Megalops atlanticus
TGAGCAGAAGTCTGAGCACGACACTTTGATTTTTTTTCGTTTCTTCTTTTTTTTTTCTTTGCGTCGAGTCACATCAATTAGTCTCAGCTCGGAGTGTGTATTAATTGGTGTGGAAAGGTTCTGGCGAGACTTTCAGAGTGTCTCATGGTGTTATGAATATCCAAAGAGAGCAGGGCTGAGCTCCAGTGCCAAGGGTTTGATGGAGGGAGAAATAAAGAGCTCTTTTTGGAGGTGTGTAATTTGGGTAAGCGCTCCTCTGACAGCGTGACACAAAGGGGCCCAGACTTCATTTTCACTGCCACATTGTGAGGAACTATTCTCCTCAGTTTTTTTTTTTTTTTGTTCAATATGTAACTTGTACTTGCGAATTCCAAGTCCCTGAATGCACTGCCAGTGTTGGTACGCCGAAACTTTTTTATTATTATTATTTTATTTATTTATTTTTTTTTGGTTAGCCAAGTTGTCAGAAATGGAAATCAGACTTGACATCTGGCCAGTTTTAGAAAGGATTAAGAATGAAAACATAAACTGTAGTCTGAGCTCCGCTTTTTCATCAAGTTTTTTTTTTTTTTTATTGGCAGAGTTTCACTTTGTGAAACTCATTTGGGAATAGAGTATGGTAAAAAAAAAAAAAAACACAGAATGTCTCGCAGAGTCGTCTTATTTGGTTTGAGAGAACTTCAGTATCCATTTGATCTAACCACAAGAGGCCACATAGCCTCCTGAGTGAACACTGTGGAGATGCACACCTTACCGTAGTCTCTGAGAGAGACTTAAGTTTGTCTGTGCTTGCTGCTGAATCAAACCTGCAAACTATTTCTGTCATTCTTTTATTATAGTATTGGTTTCCCCATCTTCAGGATCTCTAGAGAATGTTCCCAGTCGGTTATGTTCATTTCAAGGGTGGGCAACTCTAGCTCTGTTGAGCTGGGATTTTCCTCTTCTGGGAGTGTGTGTGTGTGTGTGTGTGTGTGTGTGTGTGTGTGTGTGTGTGTGTGTGTGTGTGTGTGTGTGTGTGTGTGTGTGTGTGTGTGTGTGTGTGTGTGCATGTGTGTATGTGTGTGCATGGGATGTGGTACATAGTTGGTGGTAGGTTTACTCAAATAATTCCAGCACATTTCCTCAAACAATTCTTTTGGTGGGACAAACAGAATCAAACTCAGAGTTTTGGACTTAGGGATGGATCATTTGAAATGCTTTCACTACAACTATGATAAATCGGATGGGCTGAATTGATCATGCGGAACCTGTTCTGGTTACAGTTTATTAAAGGCTGGTTTCAAATGGCTCTCTTAGCAATGATGTCGTCGGCTTCTCCACTGGTGCTAAAAAAATGAATATGCAGCATTTCTTCGGCACTTGAGAAGATGTCGATGGTGTCCATTGCTACACATTTCGAGTATATTTAAGCAAGTGGAAGACACTCAAGTGAAGTTCCGCTGTCCCTTTGTGCAAGAATTAATTATTATCTCTAAGATAGGATACTACAGTTTACCATTTTATTATGCTTCGCACAGTGTATAGATTTAGCTTTTGTCTATTTGCAGGACCCGAACGCATTGTTTGAATGGTGTGTTGACTGTACTAATGACTTACGTGAGTTGAATGCCAGGCATCCAATAGAGAGTAGAGGATCTTTCTCTTGTCTCAGATGGTGAACATTATTCATCACAGGGGTTGGAGTGGTGTGGATGGGCTTAATTGGAGTCTGTAATTGTCAGCACAGAGCCACTTAAGATTCTGGTGCAGATTCTGATCCGGACTTGCTTTCGCGGGCCTTAATTGACCCTCGTTTCAGGCAGTAAAACCCTCTGGCCGTTTCGGCTGCGTCTTCAGTGAAATTCCTGCCGATACTCGGGTCACTGGCTCCTCCTCTGTTAGCCTGCAGGGTTTTAGACTTCTTTCGGCTCTGTACCCTGTGATGTGTTCACGCCGTTGAATCAGTAGCAGACCCACTCCTGTTCATTCCCTCCGTGGTGACCGTGACCCATGCTGTGTCATAAAGAACACACTGCATCTGTTCCCTCACTCTTAAGTTACTGTCGTCATTATATGTGATTTGCACCCATTCATTTTGCACACCCAAGTATGTCCTGTTCATGTTAGGCCACATCATTGTGTAAAAATACCTTCAGTTTGTCTTCTGCTATCAGGGTTTGTTTTATTAGCTACAACAACGTTATTAAGCTCTTAACTTTAGACACATAAGGTTGGGGGCAAGTATGTGTGTGTTAAAAGAGAACAGGTTGCACTATTGGTTATCATATATTATTCAGTATTAAACAGCTTTGAAAAACACATATAATGACGGGTGGCAGTGTAGCATAGTGGTTAAGGAGCAGGACTCGTAACTGAAAGGTTACCGGTTCGATACCCGCTGTGCCCTTGGGCAAGGTACTCAACCCAGAATTTCCTCAGTAAATATCCAGCTGTATAAATGGATAACATTGTAAGGAACAGTAACCTATGTAAGTCGCTTTGGATAAAAGCGTCTGCCAAATGAATAAATGTAATGTATAGCCTTTATGTTTTGGGCCACAGTAATTGTTTAATTGTCACCAGTTAAATTCTTAGGGTCAGATTATTGCATTAAATGACCCCCATAGAACTTAATTTTTGGTACGTCCTGAAGATGTACGCAGTCCCCAGTTCCAGAGGAGGGCGTACCATGTGGCCGGCGCGGTCGGCTCTTGATTTGCAAACGAGCCAGTAACCGATGCCGCCGCCATGCCGAGAGAGCCCTGACGCCGCTGACTAACAGGCCGGGTCGAATTTGCATGGCATGACCGCCGCGCCGCTAACCTCCGCCTGCCTCATTTACATAGCCGCAGAAACGCCTCTCCGAACGTGCATGCACATGCAAATAAACAATGCTCCTCTACCTCTCGGCCGGCATGAACACCTCCACGCATAACGTGCAATCATCTCTGCCTGTTTCCATCAGACGCCTGGCTATAGCTCCGAATTTAACATGAATGCAGGTGTTCCATTGCTTGTATTGTATATGCATACATTTTTTTTTTTTTTTTTCTCTGTCTATGATTATTTCGTCTCATGCGGACCTGTAAGTGTCCCATTCTAGCCAATGTCATTCAGCTATCTGGCTGTTTGTGTCTTGTTTGTTCATTTGTTTTGTTTTGTTCTTTTTTTTTCTGTCTGCTGGCTGTCATTTTATGTTGCTGCATTTTGTCCCCCCTCCCTCCTCTCTCCCGCCCGCTGTGCCGTAGGGAGTGCGGAGCGCCCACGGCAGCGCCCGCTCACCGTCGTGGTCCCCGGACCGCTCCGAGGGGTGGGACTCCCCCAAGATGAGGCACCCCCAGACCACGCCCGCCTGGAGCATCAGAGTGGTAATACAGCGTGCCAAATGAATGACCGGCGCTTAACGCTTTGTATGAAGCTGACCTCAGCGGCATAGCCATTTTGTAATTACTTCAGGAGCGAGCGCATGACAACACCACTGGAACACAGTGACCACAAATTAGCTAATGGGGAGCGGTGGTTCATGTGATTGCGAAGGCACAAACCACACAGCTGTGTTCGTAACAGTCTGTTATGACTTAAAGTAGTTAGGCTTTTGGTACATCGGTGTAAGGTCAACATAACATGAAGTTGTATCTGAATAGTTTCTGTTGTGTCATGGCTGGAACGGGCCTCAGCCGTGCGGAGGGCAGCGTTCTGCAAGCACGCGACCGCCCGGAGAACCCGGGCCAGGTGTTCCGCGGCGCGAGCGGTCGTGTTGGTACACGGGGCCACCGTCTGTCAGCCGCGGGCGTTGACTATGCTGTTATTCCTGGGGCCGCTAATCTCCCACGTCTTGGCCGAGTGCCAGGTCAGATCTGGCGGGGGGGGAATTTCCTCCTTGCAAACCCACGCCGCAGTTGAAAATCCTGACTTCCTGCCCCCAGCTCACCCCCACCCCCTTAATGAATTTGGCCCATTCCTTGGAGTCTGACTGCGACATGACAGCCGTGATTGGCCACTGCGGAAAGGGTTGACAGCATAATGAATCTCAAATGGCCAGAGAAACATCAAAAGGGGCCCTGTCAGCGGTCCAATAACCTTAAACGGCAGCGCTTTAAAATGCTGTCTCGCCAAATGTGCCATGCTGTTCTGAAATTACAATTATTATCAAAAACATCGGCCCTCTTGTTACTTGTTTTGATTGAATTGAACTTGGCTGGCTTACGTCTGTTGTTCCATCTTGGTCATATGGGAGAAAGTAAATAAGGAAAAGAATGCATTTTCACGCCACTCCTTAGATGTAAAATAGGCAATTGCTTATCTTCGTTCGTTCGCACCTCATTTTTGTTGGAGTCGTTCTTTGACATTTTAACTAAATTTCCTTCCTCTGGTGTGAAACTGCTTTTTTTTTGCGCCCAGTATGAATATAAAATGAGACTAGCCCCAGAACTCGTAATTATGAATGCCAGCTTTGAATGATGTTCTGTTAATGCAAATCTCTAAATCTGCATGTGCACTTCAGTCCAGCTTTTGCCTGCATCTCATGCGTTGGTCATCGTTTTACCCGTAAGTCACAATGTGTCTTACCTTGACCATAATCCCCCATGGGACGTGAGGTGAAGCTCCAAAGAATGAATTTAAGCGTTCCGGTTTCATGAAATTTTCACACAAATTAGATACAGGTTTCCAATTTGACTGTGGGGAAAAGCCCCTTCCAGAACACTGCCAAATGAAGTCAATGATGTCGCCTGTCTAACAAGCACATCTGCAGAGGAGAGTAGTAATTAGCTGGGTGTGGCCAGTGCATTGGTGTTTAAGAGTTGCAGAGTAGGGGGTGGTGCTAACTTCTTAGCTCGATGTCTTCGTCCGTGCCAAACCAGGCCATTGTCACTGTGGTGACCCAGAAGGGAGTGATACCTCTAAACACCTCAATAATGAAACATACAACTGAACCTGATTAATGTCCCTGCACTTGTAATCCCAGTGATCTTTTTTTCCCCTTCAGTTTCTGGAGGTTTATGTGTTAAATGAAGCTTTTCAAAGTGCGCCGACTGTATCTCTGTGAATGAAATTATCAGTAGGTTTCCTTATTGTTGTTGCACAGCTCTGTGCTGCAGGAAGCTTAGAATGGTTTTGATGTAATAAGATCTGTGATTGGACTTACCAAGTACACTGGGTCAGTGCTTATTTATGAGCGCTTGGTATGTCCAACTGAACACTTTCCATGGGTTATACTCCTAAACATCCCTGCCTGACTCACACCCCCACTGTTGTGTACACAGCCGTGGCCATATTTATATTTTTAGGGTTAATTCATCTTCCATGTTGAAACTCTAAAAAAATGGAAGGAGCTATTGTTTGCAGGGGGTGGGATGTCTTTTGTTTGTCTTTTATGAGCCGATAAGTATCTGAAAAACATTTAATCCACGAATGTGAATATGACAGACAAAGGGGGAGCCAGTCCTTTTGTTAGGCTTCCTTTTGTTCGGGGGCTTGATTGATCCCTGGGTCTTTTAGAGAGTTTGAATCACCAGGGCGAGTGAAAAAGGTGTAGCTATCAGATGCATCTTTACAAAAGGCTGGCATCATATGCAGTATGAGGTATCCCAGAAAGGCAGGTAAAATGACTTGATTATTGTCCCATTATGATGATGTGTGACTGTAAAATATAAAATGAAATGGGAAAGCTGCCTTTTTTGGTTTCCTGTAATATTTGTTTTAGTATTTTACCACCTCTTCTTTCGATGGGCCTCCCAGCACTTGCATGAAATTGGATCTGTCACATTACTTCCTTTGGTGTTGGTACAGGACACCTGTATCCAGTGTATCTGAGTAATTGAGTAAGTTGCAGGGGAAGAAAAAAGATCTGTTCATTCAGAGAAGTCTGAGTAATTACCAGGGAAGGTCCTTGGGACTTCGTTACATCAGACTGTCTCCCAAAATGCCCCAGAACTTTGTCATGAATAATTGAGATCTTAAATGTGTGCGCCTCTTATGCAAGTGCAAAAAAAAACAAGCTTATCAAGTTTATAAAGCATCTTTAATTAATGAGGACTAAAACTGGATTACTTGGTCCTATTGGGAGTGTTTGTTTTGATGGACACTTATTAACTTGTGCACATTATCGCAAATGTCAGTTTACAAGCACAGGAGGCTGGGAAGCTCAGAAAGGATGGTGGTGGGGTTATATTTAAAGAATGGCTGTTAATCCACCAATGAGATCACTGGGATTGATCGGGATGGAATTGTGATTGACATCAGCGATCAGGAGGGTTCTGCTCTCCTGTGTTTTGAGATACTTGGGCTGTTGCTTCAAACTAAGGTGCTCCCGTTTGTCCGCAGGGTCGGGGGTCGGGTTTCCCGGGAAAGAGGAGGCCCAGGGGGGCCGGCCTTTCTGGACGAGGCGGGCGGGGCCGCTCCAAGCCGAAGAACGGGATCAGCCCCATCGTAGCTCCCGGGGTACGTTCCACCTTTGACCGTCACGCAGCACAAACTTTTGAACGCTATCCGTTTACCCGACCGCTGGGGTTCCAGTGGTGTCAGGTCTAGGTCCTAATGGCTCTTTGCAAGGTGAGCCACTTGCGAGCGTGCGCCCGCTCAGACGTGTCCTCCTGTTATCCAATCCTGTACGTGACCACAACAAAGGCTTCCCTGTCACACACAAACACAAACATACATTTGCCCTCCATCTCAGTAGTTATCATGGTTAATGACTGTCATTATTACACATTAATACTGTGAGTATTCACTTACCGAGTACACAGTGGTTAGTTGCACCAGAGTTTTAGCCTATCCTGTATGATTATGGTGTAGCATTACTAAAGACATTATTGAGCAATGCAGGGATTTAGTCCCAGTACGGTTTGTTGAGAAAATTCAGGGGTCCTTTTCTGGACATCTGTGTCTCATGCATGGGGTTTGTGCTTGTCTCTGCAGATCAATGTCATGGAAACCCCGTACCCAGTGAAGGAGGAGGAGGAGAACGCTATGCACAATACCGTGGTCATGTTCTCCAGCTCTGACGCATTCACTCTGAAACAGGTACGTGAGTGTGTGTGTGTGTGTGTGTGTGTGTGTGTGTGTGTGTGTGTGTGTGTGTGTGTGTGCGCGCGTGTGTGTGTGTGTTCAGTGTGTGATGTTCAGCCTACAGTCACATTTGATGGGGATGCTCAGATGACAAGTACTCAAATGTACAGTTGCACCTGGTAACAGCAAGGTTCAATATAAAATGTTGTAATGCTGAATGAATGTCTAATTCATTGTTTCCCATCTTTGAAATTGCCTTTTGCAATAGTCATTTATCTTCTAACCTTTCATTCCATAAACTGCTGTCTGGCCCCATTACTATTCACCTTTACAACAGCTAATCCTGTTCTCATCTTAAGTCTCCACAGGCAACTCTCATTAATCCGAATGAAACGTCAAAATACACATCAAGCTGGAGTTGCATACACATGTTCAGCGATAATTGCAAATGATACTCCTTTCCTCTTTTTATTTTTGTTCAAAAACATGTCTCAATTGCCATTTAGTTGTAACAGCTGCCCTTGTTCCTGTACTTGTATGTGGGACTGACTGGTTGTGCCGGTCTCTTCCAGGACATGTGTGTGGTCTGCGGGAGTTTCGGGCAGGGTGCTGAGGGAAGACTCCTGGCCTGTGCCCAGTGCGGCCAGTGCTACCATCCCTTCTGTGTCAGCATAAAGGTAAGGGGTCCGCTCCCGCCACAGAGACGAGGCAGCATCTGCACCTCTG
The DNA here is from genome assembly GCA_019176425.1 of Megalops atlanticus. Taxonomy (NCBI): domain Eukaryota; kingdom Metazoa; phylum Chordata; class Actinopteri; order Elopiformes; family Megalopidae; genus Megalops; species Megalops atlanticus. Next base: position 7,649,802 of record CM032898.1, read on the forward strand.
TACTTATGCGGCCAGTGCCCCCGGTCTTACCTCTGAGTCCAGCGCAGGACTGAGAGGCGCCTAGGGCATGTCCTGTTCGAGTGTTCCAGAGTGCCGCTTGGGTTCAGAGCCGTTACCGAGCTGCCGGGAAGGGGCTGTTCTTGAGTGGATTCGTGTGGTAGCCCGGGCGATTGCCGTGACACAGGGAGGGAGGCATTAAGGCTTCATTCTCGACGCCGCTTTGAACCGCTGTGTAAAGCGCGGATTAAAGTGGATTAAAGGGCACACACAGGCATTGTATGTGGCAAAATCGAACAAGGTTCTGTGGGAGCAGCCTGATCCTTATCGCAAAATGCCTGCAATTATAGCAAACAAACTGGGATTGCCAAATTCAGTAGGCCAAAGGTGTTCAGGTTTCTGCTGATATTGGAGATTTCTTTTCCTGCCTGCAAGGTAGAAAACTGTTATCCCCATGAACAGGCTATAAAAAGCTCTTGTGCAGTCTCTGCTCAGTTTGATATGAAGCTGATTGTTATTTGCACTTACATTTTTAGACATTATTTCCATTTTATTTTGCCTTTATTTAACAAGGAGGTCCCACTGAGATAAAAATCTGTTTTTGTAGAGAGACACATTTTTAGTTCATTGAATTGTTGAATTGCTTGGATTTAATGGGCCTCAAAACTGATTTTGGGTAGGATGATGATGATGATGATGATTATTATTATTATTATTATTCAAACATAAGATTTTGTCATGGCAGTGTCTGTCAGTTATTCACCAGATAACCAATCACAGTGCTGCCTCATTTGTATGTCTAAAGCAGGTGACCTCGATCATCCTAGCAGTTTAATGCCTTATTTGGTTGCAGTGACTTCAGCCAATAACATGTCAAAGCTAATTGGCTTTGAACAGTGCTGATCATTTTAAAGACGTTTTAATGTGCAGCGGTGGATTCTTGTGGTAATAGGGAATAAAATTAGACTCGTCCCGAAAACACTGAGGAGAACTCTGAATATGAGTCGTGAGACCTCAGTGAAGTCAGCCGCTTGCTAATGCACAGTTGACATTCAGAATCTGACTCATAAAAATACAGTTTCTGCATTTTTCATATGCAATGAAAATTTGATTATGAGCACAAAAAAAATTCAAGAACAGTGTTTGTCCTGCTTCTACTTAAAAAAAAAAAGCAACACATGGGCAAGTTTCATAAATGAGACTACTGATGCCTGTGAAATCATCCATGGAAATGAAACTGTATAAAAAAATCTAGAATTCCAAACCGTGACCACTAGATGACGAGATGATGTGTGGAGGTTGTAAAATGGTAAAACAAACAAAACGGAAGGCTTGCACACGAAGCTAAAGCTCGCTGTTAAAAAGCTCATTCACCAGCTGAGCTCAGTCCCTGAACACGTTGGAATCAGGTGGACACAGTGACTTTCCTCGGTAATCACTAGCTGTGTTGATGGCTCCCCTCAGTTCTCTGTCATTATCTTGCCTGCCAGCTTGTACCCCCTGACCCTTGATTCTCGACCCTTGACCCTTGACCTTTGACCCCCTGTCCTCTGGCCCCCTAGATCACGAAGGTGGTGCTGAGCAAAGGCTGGCGCTGTCTGGAGTGCACGGTGTGCGAGGAGTGCGGGAAGGCCACCGACCCCGGCCGCCTGCTGCTGTGCGACGACTGTGACATCAGCTACCACACCTACTGCCTGGACCCGCCCCTGCAGACCGTCCCCAAGGGCAGCTGGAAGTGCAAGTGGTACGAGGCTCCGCCCATCATTCACCCAGCCCCGCCCACTTTCCCTGCCCCCCTCTCACCCAGGACCTGTAGAAGTGCAGAGTGACCTGGAGCACAGCTCCAGTTTCCCCACATTCTCACCACAGTCTGCTGCCAGACGCTGATTCTAGATCAGTTTAAACCTTTTAGACAAAGTGGTTTTGGTTTTGATTAAGGGTGAATAAGGTGATCTTAGATCAGTTTGAAGCAGATTACCCAAAGCTGCCATCTCTTTATATTCCCAAATTTCCACTGTTTTGCTTGGAATTAGACGTGTTTGTTGTGTCAGATATCATCTCCTGTTAAATTAAGCGTGATTGACATTTCTGGGAAACATTACACTGAGAGTGCTTTTGTATTTGTTTTGTATTTATTTTTACAGCAACCTTTTCATTCCAAATGATTGATAATTACTGTATCACAGCTGAGTTTTGTTCCTGTATCAGAAGCAGTGGTTATTCCAGACAGACATAGAAAATGTCAAACTTTTCATTGTTCAGGCAGCCTGTGTGCGTGCGTGCCTCTGTGTGTGTGTGTGTGTGTCTGTGTCTGTGTCTGTGTGCGAGTGCGCGTGCACGCATGAGTGTGTGTGTGTGTGCACGCACATGCATATGTGTGTGCCTGGGTGTGCACACGTGGATGTGTGTGCACATATATGCATGTGTATGTATGTGTACGTGTGTACGTGTGTGCGTGCATGTGTGTGTGTCTGTGTGTGCATGCACGTGTGTGTCTGTGTGCAGAGATCTGCAAGTGTGAGATCCCTAAGGACAGGTCCCTTGTTTCCTGGCAGGTGCGTGTCCTGCACCCAGTGCGGGGCCACCTCCCCCGGCCCGCGGTGCGAGTGGCAGAATAATTACACGCAGTGCGCTCCCTGCGCCAGCCTGGCCACGTGCCCCGTCTGCCTGCGCAGCTACCGGGAGGAGGAGCTCATCGTGCAGTGCCGGCAGTGCGACAGGTGGGTACCGCGCCGCAGAGCAGCGTCGGGGGACCCGCAAACCCCAAATAACCCGTCTCCTGTGCCGCCCAGACACCGCAGCTCTGGCCCAGGGCTTACCAAGACAGCCTCCTCTCTGTAACGCGTTCGCCTCTTACGGGTATCTGGAGGATAGTCAAACGTTATGGTGCTGGCTTTCCTGTTTTCTGTCGTAGCTGTGATTCTCTCCAGCTATCTCTGGGTGTTTTTTTTTTTTTCCCCCAGAGGCTCTACTGAAAGCCAGGAAAATGTGTCCGTCTTGACAGCTCTATTGGTGGACCCGTTGCGTTTACCCAGGGGCCATTGCTGCGGCATTTCATCGTTATTCCATCTGCTGCAGTTGTTTGTTCAAAGACTCATCCTCCTCTCTCCAAACCCCCCCCCTCTCTCAGGTGGATCCACGCCACCTGTCAGAATCTGAACACAGAGGAGGAGGTGGAGAAAGCTGCGGACAACAGCTTCGACTGCACCATGTGCCGAACCCACATGGCTCCATCGCAGGGTAAGGCCCGCTGCCATCTGGAGAGCCTCCCAGTGTGCTGATTTTGGCCAGTCTATTTTTTTTGTTTTTGTTTTTTTGGGGTCATTGCTGGTTCCTCTCTCCAGTGGATACCTCTTTTTAGTCATTTTAATGTCTACTGGGCTCCTTTGTGAATGACATGTTTATTGGTCAAATGCCTGTCGTGACTACATAGAAAAGGACAGGAATGACTTCAAAGACACATTCTCCGAAAGACATAAACAATGGCGAAACGGTCATTATATTACTGATATGGGTCAATGCAGAAAGCTGCTTAACATATGCAGAATGTCCATTGATGTAGAGTTATGTCTTTGACGCTGGGGTTTGGATCTGTCTGCTGTTCCATTATCTGCAGTGACCACGCCCACAGCTCCTGCCCAGTGCATGGAACCACCGGTGACAGTACAGGTCGCAGTGAAAACCAAGGAAGTGGGTAAGGACTGCCTGTTTCTGAAGGGCTGAGACTTTGTTTAGTTTGTTTAACGCGAGACGTTGGGATTAACCCCTTCCCCGCCCGTCCTCGGTCAGATCCGGCGAAGACGTACACGCAGGACGGGGTGTGCCTGACGGAATCGGGCCTGTCCCAGCTGCAGAGCCTGGCGGCGGCCGCCTCCCGCCGCAAGCGCCCCAAACCCAAACTCAAGCTGAAGATAATCAACCAGAACAGCGTGGCGGTGCTGCAGACCCCACCCGACCCCCAGTCTGAGCACTCGCGGGACGGCGATATGGACGACAGCAGAGGTACCCCCGCGCTCTGATTGGCTGTTACACACCCCTCCCTCTTGCTAGTCTTGCTAGTTGCGCTTCCAAACCAGGCGGAAGGGAACAGGTGTTGGCCTTCCAATCGTCTGGCGGCCAAGCTTATTGTGGTGAAAACCTTATTTGAGAGCCTGGGTCTGCGTTTAGACCAAGGTCCTGCCTATGACACTGTTCACGCTTCAGTAGAAATGTAAAATAATTACATTACTGGCATTTAGCAGACTTATACAGACTTATACAGAGTCTTATACAGAGCGACGTACATAGGTTACAATTTTTACATGTTATCATTTATACAACAGAATATTTACTGAGGCAATTTTGGTTTGAGTACCTTGCCTGAGGGCACAACAGCAGTGCCCCAGCGGGGAATTAAACCAGCCACCTTTTGGTTACAAGACCTGCTCCTTACCACTGTGTTACACTCCCCCCTTTCCGCGTAGAATAACATAGCTTTCCTCATAAACTTTCTGTTTCAGGAGCACAAGGCTTCCATTTTTAAATTGGAAACTATTTTGAAAACCCCCCAAAAAATCTGAACCTCTACCTGGAAATTGAGATGCATGATCTTTTTTTTCTAAACTGGCACAGATTTGTTTGAGATGAGGAAGAAAAAAAGAATATGCTTATAATACGTTTCACTTGGAGAGGGTAGAAGGGCTCTGAACGCAGCAGTCAGCAAATTACACCCTGCTTGGTCTCGCAGTGATGAGAGACTCTGTGCGCATAACTGAATTAATGTCTGGGCCATCCATCAGCCCCTAGGCCAAGGGGACCAGGAAGGGGGTAATGACGACACTCACAGAATGGAGTCAGCCAAGTTAACTGCTTCCTCACCATGCGCGTTTAAGTGGGGCGGCAGTGTAGCACAGTGGTAAGGAGCAGGACTCGCAACTGAAAAGATTGCAGGTGCAATTCCCGGCCCCGCTGGGCCACTGCTGTTGTACCCTTGGGCAAGGTACTTAACACAGAACTGCCTCAGTAAATATCCAGCTGTATAAATGGGTAACGTTTAAAAAAATTGTAACTTTATGTAAGTTAAGAGCATCAACTAAATGCCAACAGCATAAGTATTCTAAAGACACAGTTGGCATTCATGTAAATATGATCCACAAGGCCTAGGAGAGGTTAGTTTCATGACACCCAAGCCTTTGTTAAATCAGTTAGCTGCTGACGGCTAACTGATTTAATCTGAGTTAAACCCTTTGCCTTGCTCTTTAACAACACAGTGTAAAGAGAAATTTGCTGGATTGTAGTCCTTGACTTGTCTACTTGTATAGTTGATCTGTGGCATGCATAATTTTTTGACTGTAAGGTAGTTGTCAAGTTTTTAATAGTTTAAACGACATCCTCATGACCTGCTGTGTGCATCTAATTTACATTCAAAATACAAATCCATTTTAATTTGTTAATTTCATGCGTTTTTATGCACATGGCCAGTTTGCTCTCTGGAGACAATGTGCACTTGACTCTATACTTACTGCACCCACATACACAGGCATAAACACGTTCAGATGTGGCCTATGCGTTCATGTGCTTTGTGATCTTAATCTTGAAAAGCCCTCATATTGTTTTTTCCACATTCTCAGAAAGGTGTAAATAGTCATCACTCTCACCTGGCAGCACAAGCACTTGAGGACAACAGGGCTGAATTCCATTTGTCAAAAGGGGGGTAGGGGGATGAGGTGAGGGGGGGCCTCCCGATTGATGACGGCGTGCTTCTCTGCCTGCGTTCGCAGAAGGAGACCACTTGGACTGCGAGGTGAAGTCTGACTCCAGCCCCGAGAGAGAGCCCACGGATGAGGACGGGAAGGCGGCCGAGGGAGCCGACGGTGCCAAGAAGAGGAAGAGGAAGCCGTACCGACCGGGTAGGGGGACTTGATTGGAGACGACACCTCCGCCGGACCGTGAAATGGCGCCGTGCCCGCATCTTAAAACATGGCCCACAGTGCAGAGCTCTGTGAAGGATCCAGAATAAAAAGAGAGAGAGAACCTCCATTTTCATCCTCTCGATTGTTTTTTTGTTTTCTCTTTCCCCCTTTTGTCTTTTCGTTCTGACAGCGGTTTTCCCCCGAAGCATCTCATCATTTGACTTTAACACCAGTCATCACCTTGAAGTTGTTCAATCTGTCATCCTTACGTTGTCATTTTTTTTTTCTCTCTCTTTAAGTGAAGAAGAAAATACCTGCAAATTAGGCATGACCTTCTGGAATAGCATGTCTCTTACATTTACGATCATAGAGATTCACAGCATTAACCTTTATTCTTTAATGTGGCCAGGCAGAGCACTGCAAGGGAGTATAGATTATTCTCATACTTCAGCTTTATCAGTGTTAGCTGTCTGTTGTGTGTCTGTTTGCTGTGTATGTGTATCAGGTACCGTGGTAGAATGACAAAAATATGTGTACAGACAATGTTAAAGAGATAGATTTAAGGCAAAGCGCTAGCTATTTGATTAGATTTAATGTCTTTATTTCAAAGGTATAAAATAGTGATATAATTAGTACAGTCATTGACCTTACATTGAAGTAGATTTTGTTCATTTGTGCATTGCGGAATCCAGATAAGCTTAGTAGTTCTGTTTGTTACACGGATACTTTGTTTTCTTGGAACTCAGTACATTTGTTTTTTCTCCCTCTGAGTTTCTGCACATTGTGCATGCCTTGATCTCTGAAGTAATTACAGAGACAGATGGAGAGAGAGTCAGTTTCCTCATTCTGGCCCTGTGCTTTAAATGATATAAGGAGTGTTGGGTTGGCTTTGTTCTTTCCACACAATGCACGCTCAACACTGATTTGTCCACTTGGGCCACATGAGAGTCTAGACCAATCAGAAGAGCATATCCCGTGCATGAAGAGAAAAGAAACATGCCCATAGTGACATCACAGCCTCTACCTTCTTGCTTGTACTTGTGATGAACATATAAATGATCTTGGTTGATTAAAATGCCAAATTCTGCACCAAGCTGATGGTGGAGGGAGGTGATTTTTATCTTTTTGGGTCACATGCTTTTTGCCATCAATGCTGATGATAGACCATCAGTTTTTAATGTGGTTACATTGGCAGTACTTGATGCTGGTGACTAAAACTTGAAAAAACAAATTTATTTTAACTAAAACAAAGGATTTTCTATGAATCGATTTCTTCATGTATAAGCTCACTGAACAGAATATAGATCTGCTGCATTTTGGAGAGGAACATTTATTTCTTTTTCTTTTTTTTTTTTAGAACTGTTGTGAAAAATTTAAGTCCCAAAGCAGCTTGGTCTTATCATACTTGAAATAGCATACCGTACCTTATGTTACCTGCCTGTGGGAGGGTGATCTCTCTTGGGTACCTGTAAATAATGCTGATTCATTTCAGGAAGCTTCTTGTATTGTCCTATTTTTCTAGACGCTGCCTTTCGTCACTGGTCTTGAACCCATTAAGCTGATTGTCCTGAATTGGTTTCTTTCTCCAGGAATTGGCGGTTTCATGGTGCGTCAGAGAAGCCGGACAGGCCAAGGCAAGGCCAAACGCTCCCTCTCGAGAAAAGATTCCTCAGGCTCTGTGTCTGAGAACCCGCTGGGGAAGGAGGAAGGTAGGCGTTCTGTGCTCGCTTACTCTAGCCTGGGTTCTGTGTTTTTTGAAAGCATTATTACCGTGCGTGGGAATGGTTGCAGCAAACGATAAGGGTCCTGTTAAAACTCCACCCCTCTGTGGTCACGCCCCCCCGTCACAGGTTGGAATGAGCAGACACCGGATACGCCGGTGGACGAGAGTGTGCCGGGGTCAGAGTGCCTGGAGAAAGCCAAGAAGCGCTACAGGAAGAAGAAAACTAAACTTGAGGAGGCCTTCCCCTCCTACCTGCAGGTCGGTTTCACTCCCGTATTTTGACAGACGTTATTTTATGTCATTACATTATTCTCATTTAGCAGATGCTCTTATCCATAGGTTACAGTTTTATCCACTTATACGGTTGGATATTTACTGAGGCAGTTCTTGCTAAAGTACCTTCCTCAGGGGTACAACAGCAATTCCCCAGTGGGGAATCGAACCAGCAACCTCTGTTATGAACCCTGCTCCTCATCACTACACTCTACCCACATCACTGCTACCCTTTTTCTCAGACACGCTTGGAGCCGTGCGTGTCAGCGAACGCAAACACACAGCACCTGTTTTTGCCCTGAGGGTTGTTTTTTATGAAAAGGTTCTCTTTATTATGCATTTCCATTATGGCGTAATTAATTTATCAAAATCCAGAAAACATGGTGCAAGTATTTCTCTATTTCAGAATGGCTGAAAAACAAACTCGCTTTTGACAAATGACTGGGCTATCATTTATAAATAGTTTTCAGTATGATGAAATGCGTTGCAACAAGCAAACCTACTTTTTACGTTAAATTAATAAATAAATGAACTTTAATTAAAGTTATAATTAAGTGTTTAATTAGAATTTTAGGTTTTACGACCGTTGTGTTGACGGTTCTAGGCTACACCTGTCGCTTTCTTTTTTGATTTTTCTTCATTTCAGATGTGTTTTTCTGGTGTCACAAACTAATCAAATTAATTGTGACGCTTTGTCTGCTGCAAAATTTTGAATTTTTGCATGATGTTGTGGAAGTATGTGCAGCAGCTCATTGGGAGAGTCATGTGCATATTGCTAGGCAGCCTTACAGAGATGATCACACGCTATACCGATACGCTGTAAGGTGAATTTTCTGCCATCAAAGTACACAACAGGGAACAGTGGGTTTCTTAAAGGACTGTCATGAAGAGTCCTTATAGGCTTGATCAGGCTCACCCTGAGTATACACTCTGAATATCTCCTTGAGAGCACTTCTGGTTGCTTTAGAATGGAGAGATTAAAGTCAAATCAGAGATGAGACTCGGAGCTTTGCTCTTCTTTTTTTGATACATTCATCATTCCACAAGAGGCGAAACAGGCGGGTGCAAGACTGCCTCAGTCTGAATGTGCTGGGCCGTGGTTGGAGTCCTGAGGGGGGGCATGCGGCATGCGATATTGCTTTGAGCTCTCTTGCACTCAGGGCTTAAAAATTAAATGTAAAGGTCCCATGGACAACGGAGGACTTTAATCAATTATTTAGACTGTGACGTGGTCGCTGTTTAATGTGTCAGTGTAGATGGGGAACAGGCACGCCTGACGTGTTGATCTTGCACCGGCCTACTGAGAATGCACCACTAGTAGCGGTGGCAGCCATGTTGGCTGCCTTTCTTGTTCTTGTTTCTCTTTTTTCCCCCAAAACAATGGGGGGATATGTTTCAGGTGACCGCCATAAATTCCCAGGCTCCTGGTGGGCCAGGTGCAGGTATCAGCCGTGTGCAGCTCCACAAAGTTCTTGTAGATGTAGTTCAGGGTTTGAATCGAACATGGTTTGATAGGTCAATAACCTGCTGCCAACCTGGGGCCACAACACTAAACAACAAAAACATATCCCTTCACTGGTTCTTCTCCCTGCTTTGGGTGAAAATAAGCATGAATCAATAGGACCTAATAGATGGTTGCCAAGTGGTGACATGAGCCCTCAGCCCTTTTTGAAGCCTGATCCAGGTCGTCGTGTCTCCGTAGGAGGCTTTCTTCGGGAAAGACCTGCTGGACAAGAGCAAGCAGAGCAAGCAGGCTCTAGAAACGGGCCTCTCGGACGACGACCGCACCCAGGCCGACAGCAAGCCCTCCAGCGCCAGCTTCCTGGACCCCTCCTCTGACCCCCTGCTCAGCGCCGCCACCACGCCCATCTCCGCCAAAGCCGGGGCTCCACGTACGTTTCCAGGCAGCACACACACAGACACACACACACACGCGCGCAGGCATGCTTGACCTGCCTCCCTCACAAATGACGACGGACGCGTCCCCCGGTCCCCCAACGATGACCCGTCAGTACGAATCACCTTGGTGACTGCACAGGGCAATCTGCAAAGAGGGATAATTAACATCCCCCCCCCCCCCCCTTTTTTTTCCCCACTCTTAAGTTCTGCCTGCAAATGAAGGTCTCTGTCTGAGACATGCAAACTGGCTGCAGAGGTCTGTGTCCCTGTGTCGTCCTCTCTCCGAGACCCCGTCTCAGATGAAGTTCTGCACTGATTGCATTGCTGTGTCTGAAGTGGTCCCGATGAACGTAAATCGGCTGGGATCTGAACAGCAGGGCCTGGGGGTTTGAACACCTGCAGTGCCCTCCTCTTCCAAGCTTTGCAGCCCACACCTCCTTGTAAATCATCTAACGGCATAAGGTCCATATAATCAGTACTTAAAAGGGAACGTCACTCATTTTTTCATCAAAGCTAAGTCATGCAATTATACAGCAGCTTTAGCCAAACACATTTTACTCCTTAGTAAGAGTTAGTCATGTTATGCGTTATACCTCCTTAAAATGACTGAATTTTCTTAAGCATTCAATACCTCAACTGAACCAGGGATTTTTTTGTCTGGGCCTATGAAAAGACGGAAGTAGTCATTAAGAAGAATTTTTGGTGGCATTAATTTTAAAGGAAGTCACAAGCCATTTAAAAAGGTCCAGTCGAGTGTCCAGGTATAATGAAACCAAAGGCTTCATTTTAAAATCCACATTAACTAAAATACTTTGCAATCACTGTGAACAGTGTTCGGTTTGTCATTGCACGTGGCACTGTGTTCATTTTATGCAGCGATAACCGTATTTATTGACCCTCCCTCCATCAGCCGGAAAAAAAAAAAGATTTCATATGGATTTTATTTATGTTATTCTGTGTTTTTGTGGGTGGTGCAGATTAATGGTGCTGGTGTTGGATGCTGAGTTTGCAGTATAGTCAGAAGGAGCTGAGCAGTTATCTGAGAGTAGTCCGCTATCTGTCAGCTGACTGTAAAAATGCATTTGCTTTTCAGCCAGCTCCGAGGATCCTTTGGCAGACCTGTCTGAGGTGCTGAACACAGACGCAGACATCCTCGGTATGCTGTCCGGTGACCTGGTCAAGCCGGCGGAGGAGTCAGGTAGGCTAACGGTAGCAACCTTAAGTGGTTCTTAGAACTTAGCTCTCACAAAGTCCTCAAATAAACCCTGGTATCTCTCTCTGTGCCTGTGTGCAGAACTATGCTGGCCTTACATATAGGTTTTTTTTTTCTTTTCGCATTTACACCCTCCAGTGCTTTAAGATGAACTCATAAGGCTTCATATTTTCTTCATGTTCTCGCATCTTTTCAGTTTTGCACTTTCTGTTGTTGTGACCATCTGCACTGTGTCTGTCTTTCATCATAATGCACTTGGTTTGCTGTGTATTTCTGTCAGGTGTACTTGCATGAAAGTCTCATTTTTTGGACTTCTTAGTTTAGTTTAGTTTCTTTTTTTTTCTTTTGGTCAGTTCCTTTCTCATTTCATTGTTATATTCACCCATTTTGTCTGGTTTGGGTTCCTGTAGGTCTTGATTTATGCCCTTTCCAGGTCGAGAACCCTCCCTCTCCATTTGGTAAGAGATGAACCCATGGCCTAACCATGGCTAGTAGTAGTGTCCACCCTTCCTGTGTTCCCTCTGAGGGTCATGTGACTGCATGCGCTCTTTGACACAATGTCATTGCTGTGTTTTGCTGTGTGATTAACATCTCCGATTAACCGCATGTTTTACTTCTGTCTTGATTCGATCACAAAATTGTGGGTGTCTCACATAAAATATTTCTGGTATCATAATTGTATATTAATTATGCCAAGGGTTTTACGGAACATGATGCAAAAAATGTTTGATCAGATTTTTTTTTAACCTTCTTCTAAATCCCGTTGTATAAATTTACAAGCAAGCACAAGTGAATTCAAGCTTAGTGCAGCCATCTTGTAACACTATGCTCAAAAAAAACACTCACAGAATTACCCAGCCTCAAGATAAGTTTTTTTTTTCCCCCTCACAGAGCAACAGCAGTGAATTCAATTTCTCATATAAGCACTGCATCAAGGACAAATTTCCATTCAAAGTTATGGTATGAGCAGCCCAGTGACAGGTCATTTACTTGAATGTGAAACATCAATATTACATTCCATTTCCTCATCGCGGAGAAGGTCCTGCAGCCTGATTTTTTTTTTTTTTTTTTACCCTGCACTCAACCTGAGGGGACGAATTGCAGAAGAATAAGTATTCAATTCCTGTTAGAAGCTCAGAGGCCTTGGTGCTCAACAAGTAACCAGTCTATATAACTTAACATTCCTGCCGTGCAAGGAAGCAGCCTTGAAAGCTAGCAGTTGCAGCATTTCCCACCATGTTGGGAGCAGATGTGATTTTCACCATTTTACTTACTTATTTATATATTAACTTTTTTTGAAAGCTGGCATGTGAACAGATTCTGAAATGTAGCCATGCGCAGGAGTGAAATGTAGCCATGCGCAGGAGCCTCTATAACGATAGGCTTTTGCTTCACCGTATGTCTGTGAGTTTTGTCCAATTATCTGCTGTAGTGTTGCTGTGCATTGGTGTAGTGCTTTTTATTGTAGTCGTAAAGCTGACAAAGACTGATTTTGATACTTCTATTAACATCATGTGAAACGTGGAAACGGTGATAAACCTGATTTGAGTGCAATAATGGAAATAAAGTTGGCTTCTTATCAGCATCTTGGAAGATACACAGTACCTTGGGATACTCACAAATTTAGAACCAAAGCAAGTGTCGATTTCTTGCCAGTTATGTAGTCAGTGCAAAAAAAGTCCATATGTGGTGAGGTTAGGTTTTACCGGATGGAGTCTCTGTTGTTGGAAATGTTGCATTGCTCTAAATCTACAAAAGGACGCAGACACAACTGTGTCTTTAGCTTTGGAAGTTCTGGGCAGAAGAGTTGGCTAAAGTAGAGATGTACATATTCTGTTGGATGTCTAGAGTCCTTATCCCAGAATTCATGTGAAACATTTAGTGTCATTTGGCAGGCTCTCATAAATCCACAGAAAGATGTGTTCTGCTATTCCCAAATCCAAAACAACAGAAAGAGGGAGACTTAGTTGCTTCTGCTTTTTTAATATGCATTGAAAAGAGCAGACCAGTGTTCTTGGTGTTGTATAATTATACCATATACCATTATCCGTTGCCCTTAATCAAAGCCGTTTATTGCATGCTACTGAGTATGAGTCAGCCCCCTGTTTGGTATGCATAAGGATATAATCGGATGAAATGTTGGTAATTTCAGAGGGGAGTAAATGTATATGCTCTTTTGATCAGACTTTGAAAAGTGTTCCGTAACCTTGCAGAAAAAAATGCCCAAGTGCCCATTTCCCCAGGCAAAATAATGGTAGAGCTCCTCCAGGTCCTGTTAGCCTACCTGGAAGAGAGCACGTACTGCATCACTCACATAATAAATTACAGATCGACTCTCGTTTAGGTCTGCTGTAGACTGATTGCTTTGTTGGGGCCAGCTGAGGAATAAACTTGTACTTCTTGTGTGTGTGTCTGTGGTTGTCTGTGTGTCCGTGTGTGTGTCCGTGTGTGTGTGTGTGCGTGTGTGTGCGTGTGCGTGCGTGCGTGCGTGCGTGTGTCTGTGTGTGTGTGCGTGTCTCCGCAGCAGACCTGGATATCGGGCCTCTGACGGACGACTCCGGGGCCCCCTCCCAGCCCCACCCTGACCGTGGCACGCGTGCCCTGCAGGAGGAGCCGCTGGACAGCATCCTCAGCCCTGAACTGGACAAGATGGTCACCGACGGTCAGTGCTCGAGGGCCTCCTTTGTTTACCGAGCACCCGGGCAGCTCGGAACTGTCAGAGGAAATGCTGAGCCTCTGGCTCTAACACGCAGATGCCCCTGATACAGAGAGCGATCGGAGATAAGTCAGGGAAGGGTGATAACGCAGGGACCGCTGATACTGGCAATTGAGATTCTACAGCAGCTGGCCTCTCTCTGCTGTAGCAGGTCTGAATTCAGCTGCCACGGTCCAGCAAGTTTCCCAGGTCTCTGTAAATGCCCCCCCAAGTCAGAACCTGCAGTATACTTGACACTGATTTTGGATAACTATGGGAAATAAATATGCATGGGATATTCCCATATATTAAGTATATGATAAACCTGCACATGTTCAGTCATGTCAACCATGTCAGAAAAGAAAAAATGAGTCTTTATCAATATGGATACTACATAATAGTAATAATTTGAATTTTTACATACCAAACCCTACCTTGAACCAAAATGACTTTTCTGGTCAGTGCAAAGTGTGACAAAGTCCCATAGATGTCTAATTCTCCGTTTTGCCCCTTCAGGTGCAATCCTCAGCAAACTGTACAAAATTCCAGGTGCGTGCTTTCTCCCTGTTTCACTTTTATGCCTAGGTGTGCTATAATGGGGTAAGGCATTTCAAGGGCAGTGGCTAACTTAACTTTTCTGTCCCTCCCCCGCAGAACTGGAAGGGAAGGATGTGGAGGATCTCTTCACAGCTGTCCTGAGTCCCAGCACCAGCCAGCCTCCGCAGCTGCCCCACCCCCAGGCCTCTGCCCCAATGCCCCCCTCGGCAGGACCCGCCATGCCCCTGCCAAATCCAGGTAGGTCACTGAGGTCTCACCTTACTAGGAAGAGCCTGCGTACCTGTCCCCTGAGCAGAGTGCCGTTTGACGTGCACCTTCCCTCTCTTAGAACTGTGTGATGTCACAATGGTTGGGGATGTGTTGCCTTTCAGAATGTTTCTGACTGGATTGCTTTTGTCCTGGCCAACTTCCTGACTGGTCTGCACTTTCCATGTGACACACATTGGACAAGCTGGATGACCCTACATTGAGGGCAAACAGGAAAAAACAACTTTAATAAAGCTGGATTTATTTAAGCAATAGCCAGCAGGCCTTTAGGATTAGAAAAGTTGAGTTGGGAAAGTGACGTAGAAATGACATACTGGCATTAAGAAAAATACTTGCTTGTTAATATTAGTGTAAAGAATTTACTTTATTTCAAATATGTGACATTTTTAACTGTCCGTGCAGGAAATGGCATGTTTCCACGGATGCCGATGATGAACGGCATGATGGGAAGGGGCCCCCACTTTGCCGGGACCCCGATGACCCCCGGGGTCTCCCCTTCCTTCTCTCCCCTCCACCGGTTGCCTTTCCCTGATAACACAAGGTAATCTTACTCTCCCTGCTGAAGAAATGGCTTTTCTTACAGGAGGGTCTCCTTTCAGTATAGTGTGTTCGTCAAATGCAAACTGCAAGAGCTCAGTGATCTGAAGCATGCACCTATTCCCACGTTAATCGGCGTATTAAAAAAATTATGTTTATGGCCGAGTGCTCCAGTTCCTTTAGCAGCATTTAGTCCCCACTGGCTCGAGTGATCCCCTTACAAAACGTGCCGCCAGGAGTTCCAGCGAGCGTAATCGGCTCGTCAGCGAGAGTTCCGCCCCATTTACACTTTTCTGTCCCGGTTTCATTTCTGCGGGTTGATGCTTTCCATTTCCAATTCATCTCTGTGAAGTTGCGCGTGCGACGCTAACCACACGTGGACTCTCAGACGGTTAGCGAAAATACACATCGGCTCACACAGGCATAAACCACCATCGTTCTGTGCCTCACCAAAGTACAAGGTCATTAGCAGTACTTGCAGTTATTGCATTGCAGTTATTTTTTCTGTAAGTATTAAAGTGGAATCATCTAGAGATTCCCACATTGAGGTTGATTTCTGGTGCATTATGTAATAACAGTGGATCTATTATATCAAAAATAAAATTTAAAAAATATAATGCTGAAAAAATAAAATAAATAAAAAATAAAATGCTGAAAAATACATTTGAACATGCCAAAATATATTTCACTTGTTAAAATGGAAATATGGTTAATTTGCAAGGGAATTAATACAGTTTCTGGAAGAAACAGATGTAAAAAATCAATGGGTACATCATAGTGGTTATAGTATAGCAAAGATTTTTTGTAAGCTGGAGGCATTGAATGAGGAATAGACAGGGATGGATTTGGAAGTCTGAGTACTAAAATCTGGTGTATGGAGCGATACTCTTCACATTCTATTTTTTAGGATGTGTGTGTAAAAAAACTATTTTTTAAAATAAGTGATAATGAGTAGTAGTATTGCCTGAGCTCTAACAAAGGAAAGTGTTTTCAGATATGTCAGCACCAGCAGTGATTCACGTGATTTTATATAACTTGGTAATATTTTGAACCTCTGAGAGTTTCAGTCCTGAAGTCTTCCCTGCTTTGTTTTAGTTTAAAAAGTTGCAATAATTTTCTTTCACAGAGAAAAGAAGTTCAGTCCGATGGGGAGAGAGGCGGCGGGCCCCTGGCCCACACCCGTCCCCGCCCCCGGCCCTGGCCCCGCCGCCCCGCCCGAAGCGGAGGCGGACACCATGTCCAACGCTCAGCGGAGCACGCTCAAGTGGGAGAAGGAGGAGACCCTGGGGGAGATGGCCACTGTGGCACCCGTCCTCTACACCAACGTCAACTTCCCCAACCTCAGGGACGAATTCCCGGGTGAGCCAGCGGGAGCCAAATGCTGTTCGTTAGCATGTGATCAGCTTTCACAGTTTCACGGCCGAGGCGGGTGTGCTTTCAGTCTGGCATTCTCAGAGCTTCTCAGATGGACTTAGATTTTGGCTCAGTCTTTGTTTGTCTTTTTTAAGTGACTAACTATGTTCCAATTATTAAAAGAAAAAAAAATGACCTTTCTCAATTCTTCCTCAGACTGGTCTACAAGAGTTAAACAAATTGCGAAACTGTGGAGGAAAGCCAGTTCCCAGGAAAGAGCTCCATATGTGGTAAGAAATCTTCCCTGGGTCCTTTGCTGGATATTCCCATTGCTGTTGCTGTTATTCAGCTGATTCAGATTCATTTTCAGTTTTGTTCTTGCATAATGTTCACCAAAAAAGCATTTGTTCTGTTTTCACTGAAGAAAATCAGGTGGTTTTCTGAAAAATGGAATGTCAAATAAAGTCTAAAGAATGGCCTTCAAATCACTTTCAGTAATTATTGAAATAAGTAATAATTATGAGTAATTAAAATAGTATGAGGAGATGATCAAATTAATGTGTAAAACGTTGCTTTGCACTATAACAGCTACTGCAGATATGTGTTAACGTTGCAAGCCTGTTAGCCAACTTGCGAATGGTGGTTCTCCCTTTTATTTTTGAAGCAAGTGAGTTGTGTTTCAAAATAGATTTAACTTCTTGAAACAGTCTTTGGAGAGGTCACTCTGGGGAGTGCTAATGCATGTGTTTGCATGTGGGTTTTGTTCTCTTCAGTTCACTTTCTGAAGGCATTTCAGAACCCTAGAGTATTTTATGTCTTTGCTTTTGAAAATTTGTCCTACGAGTTCTGTGCTGAAATGACACTGGCTGAGACCAGGGGAAAAAAGAGAGAATTTTCCTATTGCCATTCGCCATTAGAGACTACACCTTAAAAGGTGTCATCCCTGTGTGATCTATTTTTCCAGTGTGTCTCTAATAAGTTCTGCTAGAAAGGTCCCTGTTGGCTTCAGGCTAATTTATAAGTTGTCTCTGGATGTTTTTTTTTTACATATTGTGTAAAATTCTGGCATTCAAACACTAACAAAGGAATTGCAGCTATCAGAGTTGGTGCCAACAGTGGGTCTGCTAATTAAATAAATTCATAATTGAATCAAATGATGTTGTGTGCAGTAAATTTTAGGGGGTCTGCACCTTGGAAAAATTCTATTTAAAAAGGTTCTGGTTTACAGTAAATCTTTTTTATTACATTTGCCAGATTTTTCCCTCGCCTTAAATTAAATGCCCTCAATGTGTGCGTTTGTGTTTGTTTTCAGCAAAAGGCCAGGGATAACAGGGCTGCCCTACGCATAAACAAAGTCCAGCTGTCTAATGAATCCATCAAACGGCAGCAACAGCAGCCTCCTGATACATTCGACCCCACTGTCCCGCTGGAATCGGAACCCCTCTTCAAGGATCCGCTGAAGCATAAGGAGTCTGAGCATGAGCAGGAGTGGAAGTTTCGACAGGTGAGGGGAAACCAACTGGACCCGCTGTGTACTGGGACAGTATGGAGCCCCCTAGTGGCAAAATGGGTTTGTGGGCAGATAATTTGGATGCTGTGTCAAGAGAGGCTCATTGGCGTCCTGCACAGCTTACAGTTGCCTGAATGTAGAAATGAGAACCCCAAGATTTCCTTGTGGATCAAAGCACCTTTGTAGGAGGGAGTGCTACAGTAATTGATCTGAACTGTCTTTCTGCTTTTCTGGGAATGGTGACACAGCCCCGTGGGTGAACAGGCTTGATCATAACTTGGAATGTGACTAACAGTGTTTAGTCTGAGGTACACTCACCATCAGTCATGCACTTGGCATTGCACAGGGTCCAATTCTCAGTTGTCATTGGAAAAAAGGGGAGTTTCAGTCCAACACTGGGGCCTCATATCAGAAAGCAGTTGAAAAGCGTCCATAAAACAAAGCTATGAAATCATCAAAAAGAGTCCCTTTTGGACTTTCCAGTCAGCCAACTTGAATGACAGAAAAAAGGGGAAAAATATCAAGGCGCTGCTCCACTTTGTGTTTGCCAAAAAAGTAGTAAAGCAAATATACAAGAGTAGAATTGCAGGGCTGGAAATTGCCTCATCTTGGTTAGCTCAAACTTCTACTTCTAACTCTCAACTCTGAGTCTGACTCCATTTCGTTCTAATTTGTATTAAAAGGTTTGTGTTGTTTTTTCCTCTTTGGTTCAACACTGCTGTTCACACTGCTTTGCAAAACAGCAGATGTTTCTGAGAACTGAGCAGTTCCCAGCGTTCTTGGTAGCGTGTAAACACAAAGTTGTAATACAGTACTTGGGCTAATACGAAAACAATTTTGTTTGTCTGTCGTTGACAGCAAATGAGACAGAAAAGTAAACAGCAAGCAAAGATCGAAGCCACCCAGAAGCTGGAGCAGGTGAAGAACGAACAGCAGCAACTGCAGCAGCAGCAACAGCAGCAGTTAGGCGGCCAACCAGATGGGGAGACTCCAAACAGTGGCAACCAGAGTCCCGCAACCCCACAGCCCAGCAACGGGAGCGCATCACCCATGCATCAGATGGCGCCTAAAGACAGTTTCGCTAGGCCGCAGCTGCCTGGAGCGGCGGCAGCGGAGTCTGCGGATGATGTCTTCCTGCGACCCCCACCTCCACCCCCCGCTGCATCACGCACGCCTGCCCAGGACGGTTGTGCGCAGGGGCAGTCCTCTCAGCCGCAGTCCCCGCAGGTGTTCTCCCCAGGCTCGTCCAGCTCCAGGCCATCTTCTCCGTGGGATCCGTACGCAAAGATGGTGGGGACTCCGAGGCCGCCGCCCATCGGGTCGAGCACGCCCCGGAGGAACTCGGAGTCCGGCAAGTCCCCACGGTCTCTGGAGCAGCAGGAAAGGGGGAGGCCGTCACCGGCACACGAGGCCTTCGGCTCCCCGACGTCCATGAGCAACGACCCCTACGCGAAGCCACCTGACACCCCCAGGCCTGTGGCGCCTGCCGACCCGTTTCTGAAGCCCATGGACCCCCCCAGGACAAGCCTTGGTCCTGAACAACAAGGGAGACATGTAATGAGTTCTCCAGGGGGCAACACGTTCACTAGGCCCGCTCTTCGAAACGAGGTTTACCAACGGATGCCTCAAAACCGGATGATCCTGTCAGACCCCTATTCCAGGCCCCTTTTGACGCCTATCCCAGGAAGCAATGAGTCTGGCTCCGTACCGCTCTTCAAAATGCCGATGCCGCCCCCTCAGTCGCAAGACCCTTACGGCTCCATGCATTCTGCGCCACGGCGTGGACCTGTTGACCCCTACGACAGGCCCATGCCGAGTCCCATGCCCTCGGACGGATTCTCTCAAAACCAACAGAGTGACCCTTACGCACATCCTCCCCTCACTCCCCGTCCATCAATGAATGACGGTTTTAATAACCCTCAAAGGATGCTACGCAACCCGTTCCCCCAGCCTGGTGCAGTGGCACGGGAACCTCAGAGAGATCCGTATGCTCATGCTCCGTCAACCCCCAGGCCGGATTACTCCCAGTCCATGCCCGATCCCTACGCCCAACCTCCAGGCACACCACGACCTTCATCTGATCCCTATGCTCAGCCGCCCGGTACACCTCGCCCGTCTTCTGACCCTTACGCTCAGCCTCCTGGCACCCCAAGGCCCTCCTCGGGCCCTTACCCCCAGCCCCCCGCGGCTAACCCCCGTCCAGTTGCTGTGGACCAGTACTTGCAGCAGCCTCAGCAGCAGCTTCCCAATCGCAAGCCGTCCCCTTCGCATTCGGCGGACCCTTACGCCCAGCCTCCCGGTACTCCGCGGCCTGCCTCCGGAGAGAGGTTCTCCAAATCACCGGGCAGCCAGAGAAATGCCGACCCCTATGCCTACCCTCCAGGGACCCCGAGACCTGTGAGTAACGACCCGTACGCCCAGCCACCTGGAACACCCCGACCCGTGCTGATGGATCCTTATGCCCAGCCTCCAGGAACCCCACGGCCCGGGGCAGGCCCCGACGGGTTCAACAGGCCAGTTGCCAGGCCTGGACCCATGCCCAATCAAGACCCTTTCTCAGTGCCTCAGGCCAGAATGCAGGAGACCTTCGTGAGGCCGGCCGCCCCTGGATCTCAGACACCTAAGCATACGGGCGCATCAGACAATGGATTTTCTCCATCTCACCCACCCAACCAGACTCCCGTTCATGATCCCTACGAACAGGCCCCCATGACACCTCGACCGCCATCTGGGGAAAGGCTCTCTCATGATGTGAAAGACCAAGGAACAGGACAGGAGGGTGGCTCCCAGGATTTGGGACAATTTTCAGGCCTCCCACAGTCTGCTGGAACATCCTCTGAGGCACATAGTGGCGGACCTTTGGCAGAGACAGAAGAGAGACTCAGACAGGTAAGCTCTCTCTAATACACTCTAATACACTATCCATTGATTTACTGCCCATCAGCTGCTATCAATATGTTAAACATATGGATGTGAAACATTGTCTGTGCTTTGAGGAAGAAAACAACAAGAAAAAAGACCTGCACTGAATTTGATTATTTCATATATTGCTCACATATTTTGTGTTTTGTCTCTTTTTTTTAGCGGCAGCGTATAAGAGAGCTTATCCTGAGACAGCAGCAGCAGAAGAGCGCCGTTCGCCAAGAGAAGAGCCTGCAGGAGCAGAATATGGCTGCAGGCCCTGGAACGCCCCGCCATTGGTCACAGGAAAACTCAGGCCAGCAGAATGATATGTTTAGCAGGCCTCCTCCCCCATACCCAGGGACCATGAGAGGACCACTGAGGTTCCCTGGGCCCTTCCCAGGTGACCGACATGGACCTTTTCCCAATGAGGGCCATTTCGCAAGACCGCAGTTTCCTGGAGATGTTGTCAACATGGGAATGAGACCGCATGGGCCAAGGTTTGTGTCATTGATTATAATTGATTGAAGTAATGCCTGATGCTTGAAGTCAGTTCAGTGCCAAAGTATGTTGCCTTGAATATGGTATTTGTTGTTTCTGTGATTATTAAAGTCAGTATCTTGCCAAATAGGAAAAAGAGAAGGACATCTATGAAAAATGTAACCTTTCTCTGTTTTAGTCTATAAGGTATACAGGTACTCTATAGTACTTTTAAAGATATTATGAATTTGTATTAAAATTCTCTTTCTTTTCAATGTCATTTTTTTTTCTCCATCAGGCTTGGATTTCCCTCTGGTGGTCAGGGACCTCATGGAGGGCAGGAACGCTTCATGAACCCTCCTCACCAGATGCAGGCCCCCATGATGGACCTCCCCCCACAGATGCGGAGGTCTGCGTCTGTCGACATGGCCAGGTCCATGGGAAACAACTCGGCAGGGCTCCCCCAGCACTTCCCCCCACGAGGAATGCCAATGCCACAGCACAACATCATGGGCCAGCCTTTCATAGAGCTCCGACACAGAGCTCCGGATGCCAGGATGAGGCTTCCTTTTGGGCCTCCGGTCATGGGTGGGAATGCCATGGATCCGTCTGGCCAGGCCCCAAGGCCGCAAGGGCTCGTTGGCGGACCTGAGGTTGGGTTCCCCGCAGCTCAGGGTCCCAGGATGATGGACCCCACGATGAACCAGCTTGGAGGAATGGCCGGCCACATGCAGATGTCATCCAGCATGGAAAACCTACACCAGCCCCCCATGCAAATGAATGCCGGGCCTCAGCAGCCCCAGCTCGTGAGGTCTCTGAGCCACCCGAGTTCCAGTGAGTCCTTCAGCACAGCTCCACCTGTGCTCCTTCCCGCAGCACCTGCTGAACAATCCGAAGAGATCCCGATAGCCGCTGCTGATGGAATGGAAGAGAAACTGGATGCTGATGACTCTGCGGTGAAAGATCTCGAAGACGTGGAGGTGAAAGACTTAGTCGATGCAGACTTGGAGAACCTCAACCTCGACCCAGAAGATGGGAAGGACTTGGACCTTGAAACGAACGACTTGCATCTGGATGACTTTTTCAGGTCGGGGAAGTTTGACATCATCGCCTACACGGATCCCGAGCTTGACCTGGAGGACAAGAAGGACATGTTCAATGAAGAACTCGACCTCAGTGATCCCATCGATGACCACAGTGAGCCCTCGGATTTACAGAAAGCGCTGGCAGAGAAAAGGAATACAAGTTCCAGCAGTTCTGGGTCATCTTTCCAAGCAATGGCTGAGTCCAGGATGAGTAGGTCTGGGGATGCGACAGAGTCTCAAAGCCATGTCAAACAGGAAGCCGGTTCCAATCAGAGAGCCAATACCATGTGTGCTGAACAGACCATTAAGATGGAAGGCAAAGACAGTCTAATGCATGGGCATGAGCCCTCGGCCTGCAGAGACCAAAGCAATGAAGGGGCAGCTGGAAATAGTTCAGGCCTCTCTGAGGCCTCAGCCCAGCATGCTATTCAGCCCTGTGCTGGCGCCCTCCCTGGCTCAACTCCAGTCCTCTCCAGCTTGCTCATCAAGGAGAAATCGGAGGATGTCCCACACAGTCCAATGGGTCCTGAACAGAGTGACCCCTCAGCTACAGCTACCCAGTTGCCAGGAATGTCACAGAATCCCAACATCATGATGACTGTGGGGCAAATCCCAGAGCATGTGCTGAACCCTAGTCTGGCCATGGGCCACATGATGGACCCCACACAGGGAGCACCATTGGGGAATCAGAACATCATGCAGGGACAGCCCCCTTGCCAGAACTTTGGAGCCACCCAGCAGATGGACCAGATGCTCCCCATGGGTAATCAGCAGCTTGCTAATAACAACATGGCCCAGGGCCAGCAGGCTATGTTCTCCCAGGCCGTGGGCCAGCAGAACAGGCCCTTGCTGCTGGAGGAGCAGCCCCTTCTTCTGCAGGACCTGCTGGACCAGGAGAGGCAGGAGCAGCAGCAGCAGAGGCAGATGCAGGCCATGATCCGCCAGCGCTCCAGTGACTCCTTCTTCCCCAACATCGGTAAGGCCAAGGAGCATTGAGACCATGCTGACCACTTCTCTTAGGCTTCATCCTGATGCCATGTTGTTGTAGACTTTTTGCGTTCAGAACAGTACTGCATCATTTAGTGATCTAGTAATGTGTAAACGCTTCAGGTTATTTTGTCAAGGGTGTTAGAAAAGCAAATTCTCAGTTTTAAGGTTTTCAAGGTTTTCACAACAGAATGGAGGATATTCATATGTAGCATTTTGATTATACAGCGGATGAATTATGTACAAAATTAAATATTTGTTACTTTATGCAATGTTTTATATTTGTGATCTTTAGCTGTATTACTGATGTTATGTCTCATAAATCTGCAGATTTTGATGCAATTACTGATCCTATCATGAAAGCAAAGATGGTCGCCCTAAAGGGAATCAACAAAGTGATGGTTCAGAACAACATGGGAATGGCACCCATGGTCATGAACAGGTATGAAGCTCTTGAATTTGCCATTCTGCTATTTTGGTAGCACTTACACTTCAGATCTTCCTTTTTAAATGATTAGTCAATTGATTTATGTTGTGGGGAAATTGGCTGTACAAAATTTTACTGATGTCCACAACATGTAACTATGGTAACTTTAGTAGGCATTCATTAGATATGCCAGTGAGGAGTTCCATGTGTTATGCTGTATCAGTCCTTTAAAAGAGGACCTGTACGTTGCCATAACCAGTGCATTTTGCAGCCATTATGTATGTAGTTGCTTCCGAGTGCATAATGGTTTAATGATATACTTCACAAAAGGTATGTGACCCTGGATTTACGTGTACATTTGATGGCTTGTTTCTGGAATAATAGTGTCTTTCATTTAATGGCAGGTTTCAGATGGGAGCTCATCAAATGCCAGGAGCTGAGTGCCCTGAAAATGCTGCTGTTCCCCAGCAGATTGTTGGAATGGTAGGTTCACAACCTCCCAAAATGGGTGAAGGTACTCACTGATTTTAGCCAACAGAACCCCAGAGCTGGGTTGTGGAGAACAAAGTCTTTTGATTGGCTAATTCGTCAGTGGCTTACGGGCCTTTATGGGATTCATGAAGCCTCACTCTACCATTATTACCTAAAGCAGGCTTAATTCACAAATCAGTTGTACAGTAAAGTACATATTGTGTGATAATTTGAGCATTTGTTTCCAAACCTTTTCCAGGATGGCAAGCTGGTACCCCATATGGCGAGACCCAATCCTCCCAATTTTGGACCAGGATTTGTCAGTGAGTATAATCTTAGTGTTTACATTATAACTATTTCGTTTTAGGTTTGTTTTTATTTGATTTAATTGATTATGCATCAAGTTTTAAAACACTCTGAATGCATACTGCACTTGGTGTTCATTGTCATTTTGATTAGAAAGGATGCTGTTGTATAGATTTTGTAGAGCTGTTGTATCATGTGTATGCCTACATATTCCATAGGATTTTGTTTTCAAAATGAAGATGATATTAATGATGGAAACAAAATTGCAGATTATCAGGGCTGAACGTCCCTTGCTTTTCTCTCCGCCTCAGACGACACGCAGAAGAAGCAGTATGAGGAGTGGTTGAAGGAGACGCAGCAGCTTCTCCAGATGCAGCAGAAGTTTCTGGAAGAGCAGATCGGGGCGCACAGGAAATCCAAAAAGGCCCTCTCGGCCAAGCAGCGCACGGCCAAGAAAGCCGGGCGGGAGTTTCCGGAAGAGGACGCAGAGCAGCTGAAGCACGTGACGGAGCAGCAGGGCATGGTACAGAAGCAGCTGGAGCAGGTACCACAGTTGTGTGCCACCATTTAATGGTTTGTGTGTACCCATGTGACAGCACATTTGGTGCTACTCCACATTGCAGTGGCCTTGTACCTACATATTTACATAAATAACTGTCATTATGGAATAATAACTGTCATCTTTTTTCTTACTGTATAGAAAGCCCTCAACAAATAATGTAGTTACACAAATTATGTATGTAAACAGAGGTGCAAGGTCATTGTAATGTGTCTCCCATGCATTTTATACAGCTGTTGTGAATCAATGGTTCTGAGTGCTCACTCAGGTTTTATAAGCTTGACATATTTAATCTTTCACACCGAAATGTATTATTTGGTTCTTATTAGGTCTTTGGCTGAAGAGCATAATCAGTATTTATTCATTTATTCGCTTTGGCATTGTTCAGAAAGTTGGAGGACAATAAGCTCTGTGAAAAAATTCTAAACAAATGAAAAATACGGGTTTCAAGAATGGCAAAATTACCTTTATATCTGCAATTATTTGCCCCATAGTATTGACTGGCACTTCTCTTGCCGTAAAATACTGTGGTGCCCCATGTCATCCCATTAATGTAATTTGTTCTCGGTGGGGGTCTGCCTGCTGCTAGCCCATGACGGCTCCCTATTGTTAGCAGCTGTAAGAACGGAGAGCATAGCGCGCCATCTTCCCGGAGTAACTCCCGGTTCTCGAGACGGACAGAAAAAATCTGAGGCCATGTGAAGCCACGTGACCTCTCTCTGCCATCACGTCTGATGGTACAAATTGGTTTGTTTTGCCCATTGTGTCCACTCCCTCTGCCCTTCGCAACAGAGAGAGCGAGGAGTCCTTGCTCGGCCTGGCGCCCTTGAGAACACCAAAGACCAATTACACCCCAGCATTGTACCATTCCTCTGTCAGTTCGATAAGCACGCTCTCAGGGCCTTTTGTGCTAGCTTATATAAAACCTTCCAAGTTTTTTAGGCTTCTCTTGCTCTGCCTCTCAGGTGATTTGTGTGCATGGCGCTGTTTCACCCGCCCACCTCCTCACTTTTGGCCTCTTTCTCGCTGTTAGATCCGGAAGCAGCAGAAGGAGCATGCCGAGCTGATTGAAGAGTACCGGGTCAAGCAGCAGCAGTGCGGGCTGCAGCCGGTGGGGATGCCGGGGGTACCAGGCCAGACGGGCGTCATGCCAGGGGGCGCGCCCATGCCCCAGCCCATGATGAACCCCATGATGCAGATGCAGCCTCACCCGGGCCAGCCCAACCCGCCCCGAATGCCCAACCAACCGGGATGGCACCCCGGTGCCCCACTCCCCATGGGCGGCCCCAGAATGCCTGGGCTAGCGCCGCCCCAAGGACCCCCGCCCGCCAACCCCGGCCAGCCCCCCCAGCCCCCGATGGCGGGGGGCAAGCCGGCGCAGGCGACCGGCGACTCCCCCCACGTCAAGTTCGACGACAACAACCCGTTCAGCGAAGGGTTCCAGGAGCGGGAGAGGAAGGAACGCCTGCGGGAGCAGCAGGAGCGGCAGCGGGTGCAGCTGATGCAGGAGGTGGAGCGCCAGCGCGCCCTCCAGCAGCGGCTGGAGATGGAGCAGCAAGGCATGCTGGGAGCCGACGCCAACCGGGCGCCGCTCTCCCAGATGGCCTTCTACAACTCGGACCTCCCCCACGACTTCATGCAGCCACAGAGGCCGCAGCGGCAGCTCGGACAGATGTTCCCCCAGCAGCAGAACATGCAGCCGGGCTTCATGGGCTCGCCCGCTGGCGCCCCCTTCATGCAGGGCGGGGAACGCAGGCCCATGGTGGGCAACGGGGCCTTTGGCCCTGAGATGGGACCCAACTTCAGACCCAACAATCCTGCGATGCAGGGGCCAAACTTCGCCCCGGGTCAGCCCAGGCCGATGAGATTCGGGGGGCCCGGCATGATGCCCCAAGGCGGGGCTGGGGAGGGGCCTCCCTTCGGGATGGAGCCGGCCACGCCCCTACCCCCAAACTACCCGGGGTCTGGACAGTCGCTGATCCAGCTCTACTCCAACATCATCCCTGAGGAGAAGGGGAAGAAGAAGAGGAACCGGAAGAAGAAGAAGGACGAGGACGCGGACTCTGTGAAGACGCCATCTACCCCACATTCGGACCTCACTGCTCCGCTGACCCCCTGTGTGTCCGACACTTCCTCCACACCCACCAGGAGCACCCAGCAAGACTGCGAGCCTCCTCAGGGCTCCTCCACGCCAGGGTCCCTGGGCAGCCTGCCCCCCTCCGAGCTGGAGCGGCAGCTGTCGGGGGGCGGGGGCAGCGGGGCCGGGCCGGGCCGGCCATGCCTGGAGGCAGACAGGCCCCACCACCCGGACGAAGCGGACAGGATCCTCAGCAACATCAAGCTGGAGCAGGTGGAGGCCAGCGAGTGCCACGGGCCCAGAGACCACCGGCTGGAGCAGGCGGCCGGAGCCGTGAAGGTGGAGGAGGGGAAGGAGGGGGCGTCGCCTCACCCCGCGGGCCACAGCCCCGCCCACGCCACCAAGGGCGAGTCCGGCAATGAGCTGCTGAAGCACCTGCTGAAGCACAAGGGCACCCCGCCGGCGCTCCCCCACCAGAGGTCTGACGACAGCCTGCGGTCGGAGGACGAGGAGCCGCTGGAGGCCAAGGCGCTGCAGAAGCACGGCCCTGCAGACGGCACAGGGGTGAGGACCCTGGGCTTGACTGTTAAGTCTCCCAGATTATCACAGAGAGAACAGGTCTCGGGTTCACGCTTCAGAAAATATGTGTGACTCATACTGTAAACACTTTTACCAGCAGGCTGGAAAATTACAGCAACGGATATGGTCCCAGAAATACTGTTATAAAACAACAGATATTTGTGACAGGGAGGATAAGAACGTGTCCTAAAGTAATGCATCATTATGGATAATAATTTTCCCTTTAAGCACCAATAAGAAAAATCATACATTAATATTGAAACATAAATGGTGATTTAGATTTTCTGATTTAAGATATTTACCTAAATTATAGATGTTGCACTATAAAAATACATCCCAGGCAACATTTGATTATACACAAGTTCATA
Source organism: Megalops atlanticus (assembly GCA_019176425.1). Lineage (NCBI taxonomy): Eukaryota > Metazoa > Chordata > Actinopteri > Elopiformes > Megalopidae > Megalops > Megalops atlanticus. Next base: position 7,677,958 of record CM032898.1, read on the forward strand.
TTAAACAAATATTTGAAAATCATTTATAAATTGAATCTCACAGTATCCTTGTGACCCCAGTAAAACTATGAACTGAACTATAAACTCACTTAAAGGAAGTTGTCTTGGTGGGATTTTAACTGTAAATGCAGTGGACAAATACTTTCTTTTAACTGCCTCTCCCACTGTGGCATTTAATAGAGGACAGCTTAAGGTCTTGCTTATTGATCTGTGCAGTTAACTCTCTGTTCAGAAGAATGCATTTCACAGATCAGTAACGTGAATAAATTCCTTTTGACGTTTGACTTCCCTTTGAGTGTGCGAGCACTGAAGAGAACACTTTCTCCACTTTGTTTCCCATGTCCTGCAGTTCCCACACAAAGAATGAACAGAACAGTGGATTGACTGCTTATGTATTTTAATGTCATTGCTGACATTTTGTTTTTTATACACTCCTGGATATGCACACATATGGCCTTTAGGATGGTAGTCCTAAAGGCCACGTTTGCCCAGTATTTAATTTCTCCTCTTTTGAACATCCTTCTCCCTTCTTCATAGGTGGTTGGTGAGAGCCAGCGTTCAGGAAACCCTGAGCCCCTTGCACATCAGCCAGATCAGGACAAGAAAAAACAGCGCAACAAGAGAGCTCCCAAGAGTGGCGAGAAGCCCGCCTCTCGGTACAAAAAGAGGAAGAAGGAGGAGGAGGAGAGACAGATGGTTTATTCCAGCACCGACACACTTATGACTCAGCTAAAACAGGTATTGTACCAAACGCGGCTTTAGAGCCAAAATGCTAACGACCCCATTCAAACAGGTACTGCACGCAAATATGGCATTAGCACCGCCGTGCTGATAGCCTAGCAAAAACAGGCAGGCAATGTGGCATTGCTATTGATATGCTAACGACCTAGCGCAAGCATATACACCATGCGGCATTAGCGCCAGCTCACTAATGACCTGGCTCAAAGATACACAGCTTTTGTAGTAGCACCACCACACTAATGACTCAGCTCAAACAGATAAGCAATGTCGAATTAGCACCAGCACACTAATGACCCAGCTCAAACACGAACGCAACATGCTGTTAGAGCTGAGACGCTAATGACTGAGTTCAAATGGTTACGCTGCACGGTGGATCTTTCAGCTGTCTGACCCACCTCACCCTCCCCAAAGCCCCCCCGGGAAAATTAGGTACGCATCGTGAATACATATATGTAAAGCGTGCGATTTGAGGTGAGGTCTCAGTGTTTTATTCACCAGGCGCTCAGTTAGGATTTACATAGCCCCGGCGTCCCTTTGATGAGAAATCCAGCCTTATATCGGAAAAGAAACCACCCAGTAACATATCGATCACGGCGGTAATTACCCACACCCTCTATAATGATCTATTCCCTCCAGAGCGCCGTTTTTTCCCGGCGTACCCTGGCTCATGCATCACCGCGTGACGCAGTGATTATCGCCTAACGGATGATGCCGTCGGGTGACGGCTATAACGGGCCGTGTTATGAATGGTGATTGCGGGAGGGTACGTAATGAAGCCAAAGTATGGAAATTCCACTGCCTTTCCTGCTATTGATAAAAACCTGCCCTCTCCCTTCCAACAGAAGGCTATAATTTGTCACCGGCAATGATGGAAGTTTAGTGTGGATTAACATAAATGAATATGGCTCAGTATGGATTGAGTGAATCAGTATTTCTAAATTAGTCTCTAAAAAGCAAATACAGACTGCATTATACACCTTACGGGGTGAATTGGTATGGTAAATATATAAGTTGAATGTTGTTTTTTGTTTGTTTTTTCCACTGTGATGGCATTCGAATTTAAATTACCTTTTTTTTCTAAGTAGAAACTTTTACTTACACTTTCAAAGTACCTGCTTAATTGCAGTTGTCTTGATAAGCAATTACTTTCATTATGTTTTAATTACAGTACGGTGAAGAATAATTATGGAAAATTCTGTTAATGGAGTTTCTGGAAGGCGTAAAGAGGAATTAAATGAAAAAGTCAGTATAATTATTTTAAAATGATAAACAAAGGCAATGATTTGCTTCGTTTCGAAGAAACAGAGGAATTCAGGAGTTGGCCCGCAGTCACTTTCTTATTATTGTTTGATTATGCTCTGTATTTAAATGGATTCAATATGATTTACTGTCCTATTTACATATTCATAAGTGTACCTGCTTCAAATAGAGCTCTCCCTGGAAACCAGAGAGTTGCAACAACAGATTGTATGTACACGGGTTTCTTGTATGTCCAACATTGTTTTGTCTGTCCTGCATCCAAAAGTAAGTCCAGGTGTTCAAACAATCAACCAAAGTGATGTATGCTATTTTATCTCAAAACATCATGAGAATTGTTTTGCCTGTAATTTTTTAAAAGGCAAATCAAGAAACATGCTCCAGAGAGCGGAGCATGTGAAGGTTCAGAGTGGAGGCGTTTGGAGGACCTGGCGGTGGTACCTCTTTACCCCTGAGAATTTGTGTCTAACCTGTGCCCCACCCCTCCCTCCATCTCCCATCCCCATAGCAACTGTCACTCCTGCCGCTGATGGAGCCCCTGATAGGGGTCAACTTCGCCCACTTCCCCCCTTACGGCAGCGGCCAGCTGAACGGGGAGAGCCGGCTCTCCGGAACCTTCGGCAGCGCCTCGCTGGACGGTGTCTCCGACTACTACTCCCAGCTCATCTACAAGGTGAGCCCCCCCGCCCCCCCCACACCCCGCCGGGGGGTGCAACTCAGCCGCGAGGGAGAGGCCGCCCGCCCGCATCATGTCCAGCACACAGGAGCCCAGCTCCAAACTCTATTTCCAGACAGTAGTAAAGCTGTCGGCTCTGCAGCTCCTGGCTGGCAGCCCTGGGAGGGGAGGGTCTTGCGTAAGGCCCTGTTGGCTTGGCAGCTCATCAGGGGGAGTCACTCAGCATGTATAATACAAGACCTTGAGGATGAAGCTGGGTGGAAGTAATTTAATAAATGAATTATAAGTTAAATAAAGCCGTCAATGAATCATTTTTTTCTATTTTTGTCTCATCAGACAGCTTTTTTTTTTTTAAGTTCCATCTTGTTTTTATTGCCAAAGAATTATGCAGTACACACCTGTGGAGATGACTAATACGTAACCTTTCAAGCTGCAGCTTTCTTTGTAACTTGACTGATTGGCTCTGTGATTGATTGATTGATTGATTGATTGGCTTACTGGCCGTTGAGGTGAATGTAATGATTGTGTGAACTTTTGCAGCAGAACAACCTGAGTAACCCCCCGACGCCCCCCGCTTCCCTGCCCCCCACCCCGCCTCCGATGGCCCGGCAGAAGATGGTCAACGGCTTTGCCACCAGTGAGGAGCTAGCCAACAAGGCTGGCATCATGGGTGGCCATGATGGTATGGACAGTTTTTTTCTTCTTTTTTTTCCTCCTTACTGAGCCTGTGAAATCTGTCATCATCAAGCCCAGGAAATGGTACATCCAGTTCCTTGCTTTCCTTCTGTTCTTAATTTTGAAATGTCTGTAATATTCCTTTGAACTATTTGTAATATCACTCATTCTGTCAAGTTACTTTGATGTTTCATTTGTACAATGTCACTGACAGTGACCCACTGTACATATTGCCTTTCAGTTAGATCCAATCTGCATATTGGATCCCACGGTTTAATTCTAAGAATGTCTGGTGCAAGGCTGAGGTGTTTTTGTTTTGCTGTCTCCTGCAGTGACTAAAAGCTTAGGCCCAAAGCAGATGCAAACCCCATTCAGACCAGAGGAGGACATGCTGGCCCGAGCAATCGCCCAGGGCCCCAAAACAGTGGATGTACCCGCCTCTCTTCCAACACCCCCTCACAACAACCAGGAGGAGCTCAGGTGGGTCGTGGTCACCGTTGGTTATGAAGTTCACTGCTATTTAAACAGAACCAGAAGGCATGGTGGGCAGTTTGTTTGATTGGTTCTCTTCAGCCTGTTGGGTGGGCGGGTCTCGTTCATTCAAGCCACAAAAAACCATGCTGCAGATCAACTCAGCTGCGTCAGATAAGATTAGGTTAGACCACTTTGTTATAATCTCGTATAATGAAAACAATATAAGCAATGTACACATAAAAATCATGTAAAAGCATATAAAAAAGAGCTGCTGTCTTTATTGCAAAAAGAATTGAAAAGAAAGACCTGAATACCCAAAAAGTGTTTAACACAACTTCACTAAAATACATAGTCAAGCCACACCACACAAACAACAAATACACGACACATCTGCAGTGCTTATGACCTCAACATGTGCCTGCATAAAGACTGGAAAGTGTTTTTGGAGAGACTGGTAAGGTTGAGCTTTAGGCTCTTGCGCCCAGTAAGCTCATGAAGGCCGCATGTCTCCACTGTGTGTAGGGGCCAGGAGCACTGCGACGACAGGGACACTCCCGACAGCTTCGTCCCCTCCTCGTCCCCGGAGAGCGTGGTCGGCATGGAGATCAGCCGCTACCCGGATCTGTCCCTGGTGAAGGCGGAGCCCCCCTCCCCAGCCCCCTCCCCTGTCATTCCCATGCTGCCCAGCTCCAGTGGTAAAGGTAGGCCTCCCTCTCCCCAAAACCCCAGCCCTCATCCTCCAGTCCTTGGCCCCGATACAAAGAAAACAGGAGATGATGTGAAATTGTATTATTATAAAATGTGGAATTGCACTAGCGGAGAAGATAAAAGGCATCCCGGAGTAATTGTCTGAAATGTGAGCGCAGTGACTCTGGATTGATTGGTTGTTTGAATGTGATCAGAGCGGGCTGGCGGGAGCGGAAGAATCGCGGCTCATTTGGGACTGCTTTGTGCGGGAGAGCCGGCTCGCCCGGCCCGCTTTGCGTGAAATTGCATGCCACCGTCTTCTGTGTGAAGCTGACATTAAAGCGTGTCCTTGTTTAATGGTGAAGGGTCCGAAGCCAGGGAGCGGGACGTGAAGATGGAGCCCCAGAGCTCGTTCTTCGGGTCGCAGTTTGGGTATGCCCCGAACGGCCCGAAAACGGGGCTGGTGTCCATAGCGATCACCCTGAACCCAACCGCAGCAGAGGTGAGTGATTAGACCGTAGTGGTTAAGGAACTGGCTCCAATCAGAGGGTTTAAATTAGAGGTGGGGTATTGCAATTGTACTCTTGAGCAAAGCATTGAATTCAGTTATGTATCCAGTATTAATTGATAATAGGTAAAATATTGTCAGCAGCAACCAAACTAGATTGTCAGCTAAGAAAAAAAAGAATGACATTAGTTAGTCTCTTCACTTTAAGAGATGGGGGAGGAGAATAAACTCTTTCTTGCAGGGAGGGTAGATAGCACTTTTATGAGCAATTATTGAAGTGAGAACAGAAGTGAAAGGGTTGCATTGTTTTGAAATCACTTTGCAGCAAAACTATTTTAATGTTTGATTATATATACTATTAAAACCTGTTAGTAGTGAGGGTGTTAATTTGCTTACAACCCAAAAACAGACTGGCATGTGTTGACTAAAATGCAGTTTTATCCGCAGCCACTAAAAGTTGCTGCCACTTGTTAGAGACTCATTGTTTAATAGAAGTTTTAAGGTACGTATTTTATTCTTTGAAACATTATAAACATAGCTTATAGCACAATAATATAGTTCTGTTTAAAAAGTTAGCATTCCCAAGCCAAGCACAGGGAACACTTTCAGCTGGATGAGGCAAGCGCACACACAGACCTAACAGACTGGTTTATAAATCTGGTGTATCCAGAACTTTACAAGGGTCTTATTTGCTCAGGGAACCAACCTTTTGACCCACATTTGCGTGGGGGACCCAGAAGTGAGCCGCGCCTCTTTGCTCTCTCTCCCAGAACATCAGTGGCGTGGTGGCGGCCGTGGCCGATCTGCTGTGTGTCAAGACCCCCTGCAGCTACGAGGTCAGCAACGCCCCGGACAGGGGCCCGCAGGGACCCCACCAGAGCCACCCCGCCGTGTTCCGGGGGCCCGGCGCCGGCCCGCAGGGCACGGTGAGGTTCATAAGGCCCGCCGGGCCGCCCGGGACCGTGCACCCCCAGCTCCAGTTTCCCCCCGTCAGCACCGGTGAGCGAAACACAGAGACCCGTGACACATTCATCACGACGCTACGGCCCCCGCTGGGCGTTTATTGTGTTTCCCCAGAGCCGTTATTGCGAGGCCCCGTCGTGAATCTTGTTTTTATGGTGCTTTATCACGCAGGCAACAAAGACTGCGCAGCCTTGTTCTCCCTGCTGTCCTTTACCATGATGTCATCCATTAAAGGCCGTTCAACTAGTTGATATAGAGCCTCAGAGTGTTTAGAGTAGATGTACAGAAATATGACCTTATGAATGTGGTCCGTTTACCTACACATTCTGAAGTAGAGGTCATGTCATGTTGGGCTAAGACATCTAAATTCTCCATTACAATGTGTTTATTTGTGTTTTTAAAATTTAAGTCAAAATTGAAATGTCAGCTTTAAAATTTGGAACTTGAATTTGTAATGCATTTCTTCAAACATTTCTCACAGTCGAGAAGTCATTTTCTTGCAGTGGCGTTGTTTTTGTTTCCTCGGGTTGGAAAAATGAAAGCTAAATAGGCTTTTTTGAGTGCTCTGATTGATGGATGCAAACTATAATTTAACTGTCAGGCCACTTGTTCACCGCTCGTCATGTTTATGCACACTTTAAAAATGTTTTCATTAGAGGTTGGAAGCTCGGTCAATACCCTGAGCGCGTCTGGTGAACCACCCTGTAAACACTATCACCATAAAACAAACATACTATTCTGATATTTATTTATTCATGTAGTTTTTTTATTTATTTTTGTGGAAACATTGCCGTTTCATCAGACGAGCGTCCGGCTGTGTGTCCTTGTTGAATAACTATGTCTGTCTGTGTTCCAGGTCCAGCAGTGGTCAGGGGAGACCACCCGACTGGGCCCAGACCACAGTGGTGTTGCCACTGCAAGGTGGTGGTTCTGGGAAATGGAGTTCGAAAGTCCAACAAAGACTTTTCCCCCAACAAACAGGTACAGCCGTCTGAAGAGAGAGAGCATTAGTACCAGAAATAGTACCGTTCCATGAACTTGTGAGAATATCATTTAAGCTCTGTGTTGTATGTTATTAAACAATGAGAAGTGATATGAATGTGCATGTTTTCTTTTGATTCTCAGATCTCGCTGTGTATTCATATGCATCACTTTTTTCGTTTGTTCCTGGGTGATGCAGTCCACAGACAGGCAGTAATCAGGAGTCCAAAGTGGACTTCAAAGTGTAGATTTCTCAAGATCCCGCTCGGAGGCACACGAAGCAGACTGTAATTATGCAAATCCTTGCCTATTGAGCGAAACGTGCGGTCCCAGAGCAATTAGGGGGTTAACCGATGCTGTCTGGGAGGAGAACAGAATGATGGGAAGGTGCATTTTTAAGAAGGGCCGGAGTTCGCGAACGGCGCAGCCGTCGAAAAAGCAGGTTATTCAAATCCGGGATCTGTTTGATGTTCCCCAGATACAAGGGGTATGTAAATGGAGTGACTCCTTTTGGCGTCGGTGAGGGGGTTCACGTGCGAGGGAGCCTTTGATCTCCCGATGCGTCCCCCGTGGCTGTGTTTGAATGGTAATGCCATGATGACGGGGGTGTGGGGGAGAGACCGGGGGCAGAGGAGACAGTAAACGTCGTGCTCACTCCCGGCTCTCCTTTCCCCCAGATTTCGCCGGAGGTCCGAGGAGGAGCGGAGGGGGAGAGGGTATTCTGCAGCCACAACTGCTTCGTCCTGTATTCCTCCTCTACGCAGTCCAAGGCTGCTGACACCAAGGTACGCATCGCGGTGACCGCTAACCGCCACAGCCATGGAAACATAGGGGTGTGCTGTGGTATAGGTATCAGGGCATCTATGACCCAATCAAACCCAGGGAAAGTCTTTGGTTGAATAAAGCAAGCATCTGTGGATCGGCCTTTTAAGAGCTGGTTTCATGATGTACATTTTGTTCTCATTTTCGTATCAGAAATCAGTTCATTTTAAATTGGGTATACATTTGATGTGAAACACTTCTATTCAGTGCACATGTCGAAGAGCCTCTTAATTCTTCTACCTGACAAATAGTACACTTTTTAAACTATACTTACGAATTATGTTGCCATAAAACTACCTTAATTATGTTAAACTGTTAGTGACAAAAATATACTATGCTTATCATATCATATTCTGCATTCATATTTAATGCTTCAAATACTGTCCATACCTTATTGTGGTGATTGGGGAAAAAATAGGTTAAAAATAGGTTAAGGAACATTCCTTAACCACTTTGGATGAGTACACTGTATGTTGAATGTGGGGTTAAGTATGCTGATTGGTTAATACTGTTGTCATGTGTTGTGAACCCCACAGGAAGCTACCTTGTTCCCTCCTTCGTCTCTCAAAGAGAGCCCTACCAAAACCCAGCACCAGTACAACAACAACATGTCCACCCTGGACGTCCACTGCCTGGCCCAGCTCCAGCCCAAACAGTCCCCGCCCTCCACCCCGCCCATCTCCTTCCCATCAGCCAACTCAGAGACCAAGGCGGAGACCAAGCCGGACGCCCTCAAGGTGACGGTGAAGCTGAAGCCCCGCCCCCGCGCCGTCCACAACGCCGACACCGACACCCGCTCGCACGGGAAGCGCTGGAAGGGCCTGCGCTGGAGGAAGTGGAGCGTCCAGATCGTCGTCCCCAAGGGCGACTTCCACCTGCCGGACGAGGACGAGATCGACGAGCTGCTGCAGAAGCTGGGCTCCTCGCTGCGGCCCGACCCGCTGCCCCGTGACCTCCGCAAGTGCTGCTTCTGCCACGAGGAGGGCGACGGGGTCACCGACGGGCCCGCCCGCCTGCTCAACCTGGACGTGGACCTGTGGGTGCACCTCAACTGCGCGCTGTGGTCCACCGAGGTGTACGAGACGCAGGCGGGCGCCCTCATCAACGTGGAGCTGGCGCTGCGGCGCGGCCTGTCGGTGCGCTGCGCCTACTGCCAGCGCACGGGCGCCACCAGCGGCTGCCACCGGCTGCGCTGCGCCAACGTCTACCACTTCACCTGCGCCCTCAAGGCCCAGTGCACCTTCTTCAAGGACAAGACCATGCTGTGCCACCAGCACCGGCCACGGGGGGCCGCCCAGGAGCAGGAGCTGCGCTACTTCGCTGTGTTCCGCCGCGTGTACGTGCAGCGGGACGAGGTGCGGCAGCTGGCGGGGGTGGTGGGGCGGGGCGAGCGCGACCACACCTTCCGCGTGGGCAGCCTCATCTTCCACGCCGTCGGCCAGCTGCTGCCGCAGCAGATGCGGGCCTTCCACGGGCCCACCGCCATCTTCCCCGTCGGGTACGAGGCCAGCCGCATCTACTGGAGCATGCGCCACGGCAACCGCCGCTGCCGCTACCTCTGTGGCATCGACGAGAAGGACGGCCGGCCCGAGTTCAGCATCCGCGTGGTGGAGCAGGGCTACGAGGACCTGGTGCTCACCGACACCACCCTGAAAGGTACGTCTGAGTTAAGACTGTAAAGATCGAGAATTAGCAATTCGCGACCAATTAGCACTAGCAATCAGCTGTCTTAAACTGGACCTTCAGCAGACGGTGTCAGGAACGGGTCACATGGGGTACTGCTTTATTTCCTCATCATTTCCCTCTTCTGTTCTCTCGTCCTACAGGAGTCTGGGATAAGGTTCTGGGCCCAGTGGCAGAGAGGAGGAGTGAGTCAGGGACACTTAAGCTCTTCCCGGTCTACCTGAAAGGAGAGGATCTGTTCGGGCTCACCGTCTCCGCGGTTACCAGGATAGCCGAATCGGTGAGGAAACGACCAGATGATTCTTTTGATTATTATGCACTGTTTTTGTTTCCTCCTCTTCGTGTTGCCTAAAACCCACTTTGACCTCGTGAATGATGCTTGTACAGATGTTAGGCAAAATAAAACAACATTGTCAGCAGCATGAAAATGGATTTTAATTTGGTTCTGGTCTCAATCTGAGGGTCAAAATTTTAAGTGAAATACTTTCATATCCAGCGATGATGTCTGCGACATGAATTCAAGGTGGATGCTCTCCAAAAAATTAAAATGAATCTTAAATTTACCCTGTGTATCAATTTGGAAATTTTGTTGAGATTTTGGCAGGAAAAAATTGCAAGCATTTGAAATGGGAAAGTCTTTGATCAGAGTCCGATTCATGACTTGTACTCTTATTCACCCCTGATGGTACACAGGGTCCTGGTACGTACAACAAAAGACACTCCCTGGGTTTCAATTAAAAAGACAGTGCACCTCCTTCAGGATTATAAAAGCAGTGTTTACCTTGCAGCTCCCGGGGGTGGAGGCTTGTGAGAGCTACACCTTCCGCTACGGCCGCAACCCCCTGATGGAGCTGCCGCTGGCCATCAACCCCACCGGCTGTGCCCGGTCCGAGCCCAAGGCCAGCTCCCACAGCAAGAGGTTTGTGTTAAGGTATCCCGTGGGATTTTACTTTTCCTCTCCTATGTGTTGCATCCTGTGTCTTGTGGCCTACATTCTAGGTTCTTTAGCATGCTGTTCTTGTGTCTGGTTTGGTGTTTGGTTTGCTTGTAGAGAATGTCAAATACTGTATATCCAGGGATGAGAGAACTCCCTCTGTATAGATCACATCATCGCTACATTATTGGCATTTAGCAGATGCTCTTATCCAGAGCGATTTCTGGATAAGAGCAGAGGTTATCTGCAGATTACAATATAATGTTATTTAACATGTTGTCCACTTAGACCCCCTTCATTTATTGTTTGCCTTGTGCAGTAATAAATGCATGAACACTGCTGTGGGTCTACCTCCATAAGCATGCAGAAGTTTTAGCCTGTCACTCCAGCCCTTGTCCACGTCTTTGCCCGTTTAACAATGTTCTGGAAAGTTCTTGCATGTCGTGGTGAGAGAGCATCAGGGTCACTCCGGTATGTGTTCCTGTCCCACGTCCCCCTCCTCCTTCCCCTAGGCCTCGCACCCTGACCAGCTCGGGCTCCTCCAAGTCCTTCCAGAGTGTGGCCAGCGGGGAGATGGGCGCCCTCTACAGCAAGCAGTTCGTCCACTCCAAGTCGTCGCAGTACCGCAGGATGAAGAGCGAGTGGAAGAGCAACGTCTTCCTCGCTCGCTCGCGCATCCAGGTGGGCGGAGACCACAGCTGCTGTGCCGCAGCATGAGCACGAAACCACAAGTAACCACAAAACAAACGTGCCACAAGATGCATTGTTTTTAACCAGTCACAGTGGTTATCATTGGTCAAGTATGTATGTGGGCTCAAGAATTCATTTTCAAATGTACACCTATCAAAAAGCTCCAAATTCAACAACATGAAGAGATGAACTTTTCTGGGGTTGGAAATCACAGAACCAATGTGTGCTAGTGTGAGTCAGAGTGTCATTTTGGGGGTACTCTGATATACCTCGCCACACAGCTTAGGGGAACCGTGTGCCGACTTTGCTGTCTCTCTTCACAGGGGCTGGGGCTGTACGCTGCCAGAGACATTGAGAAGCACACCATGGTGATCGAGTACATTGGAACGGTCATTCGCAACGAAGTCGCAAACAGGAAGGAGAAGATGTATGAGTCTCAGGTATGAGAGATAAACCCATTTCTCCTCTTGGGGGACTGTGTCCAAGGCCTCCACTGCCTCTGTACACAGGATCAATCAATGTAAAGAGCAGCTTGAGTTTATTTCACTAGTTTTGCTGTCTCAGGTGATAATGACTGGTGTGAATTGCTCTTCTGTGGTTTTCTTTCACAGAATCGCGGTGTATACATGTTCCGCATCGACAGTGAGCACGTCATCGATGCGACTCTCACAGGAGGTCCTGCAAGGTGAGAGCAAGCTACATTTGTAAAAAAGCGTAAACTCGGGTCGTATTCTACGCAGCTGTGCTCAGAATTCTCATCTTTTTACGGTCGACGAGCCATTTTATGAAGAGCCCAGCCTGAGTGCGTACGAAAGAGCTCCAAAATCACTGGCAACTTTCATGTCAGCTGAAACGAATTGAGCCGTTTGTCACGCTGTGTTTGCGACGGGGATTTTTTTGAACGCCGCCGCTATCGAGCCGACTCCAAAAAGACGCTTCGGAATCCTCGGGTGTCTTTGATGAGAGGGGATGGACGTCACCTAATTAGTATGCCTGTGTCACTGCCTGCTCTCATTGCACTTCTTATCTGCTGAGCTGGCAGGTTTGGCCCCCTTGTTCTGTGAGCCAGGGGCTTGACCCCTTGTTCTCTGAGCCAGGGGCTTGACCCCTTGTTCTCTGAGCCGGGGGGGCTCGACCCCTTGTTCTCTGAGCTGAGAGCTTGACCCTTCTTGCTGGGGGGTTTGACTCTGGAAATAGTGCTCAGCACAGTCTGCTGCATTCGGATTAGCCGCCTCCTCTCTGAGCATTTGAAGTTGCATAGGGAGGTGCTGGCTTGAATGAAGGCCAGCTGTAATCAGAGAAGCTGGCCGTTCAGAACAGCTCTACCTGCTCAAGGCTGAGCGAGTCTTGCAGAGAATGTGTTGTCGACACAGTTGCACTCTGCATTTGTACATCAAGAGGCCCTTCAAATTATTGATGTATTTTTAACATTATTTCCTTGTCGTCAATGCACTGTTCAGTTGTTGCGGTTTTTAAATCAAAATGTGCATGTATAATACATAATTGCAAATGTCAAATTGTACATTTTTTGTTAATAATGTGACCAATTAGCAGTGGGTAAAACTGATGTCAAAAGGTGTTTTGAAAGGTTGTATCCTTCACGAAATTTTATCAATGGTTTCTGTTTTCCTGCAGGTATATCAACCATTCATGTGCTCCCAATTGTGTAGCTGAAGTGGTGACATTCGAGCGAGGTCATAGAATCATCATCACTTCAAATCGCAGAATTCAAAAAGGAGAAGAGGTAGGACTTTCTTCCCTCTGTTCCCTGGTATCATAACGGGTGAATGAATGTAAGCTTAAGAAGAAATGTGAAGTAGCTTTTAGTTTAGTAGTTTTTAGTAGAATTTAGCTGAATATTTTTACATTAATGCAGCAACACATTCAGTATATGCAGTCACCTGATTTTGCATGATAAATAATGGAGGAAAAAAATATTCATTGGATTGGGTTTTTTTTTTTTTTTGTACTTTTTCAGCTGTGCTACGACTACAAGTTTGACCTCGAAGACGACCAGCATAAGATCCCTTGTCACTGTGGGGCAGTAAACTGCCGAAAATGGATGAATTAAAGAGAAAGAAAAAAACAACTCGTGCATTCCTCGACATCAATTTTAAGTCAGCTTCACAGGTGCAGCTCGTTTCTGCGTGGGGGAGAAAAAAGCACTTGTAGCTAAAGCAGTCGCGACATCGGCGGAGAGGATGCCAGCGAACTGTGAGAGATGGCTGCGCAGGGCCACACTGGCACACTGCTTAATGCCTGGACAAGGGACACGATGGCACCATACTGTCACCTGCTGCCCATTGTTAACATAAGAAGGATTTCCCCGCCCCCACACCCCGATCTCGAAAGGAAAAGAGCCGATTGGCTGGCGTGTGCTGTGTGAGTGCATATGAAAGGAGGAGCCTGAATTCACCAGCGAATGGGGACAGAGTGCACCGTGCTGGCCACCGCCTTATTAAGTAAATACGGGGCAGGCCCTCTAGTATAAGAAAATAAATATATACATATAAAGTATAAGTAATTAAACGTAGACATCACTGAACGGGGAATGTATGGATATCACTTCCTTTGGGATGCAGCTAAGGGAAAAATTAACTTGCACTAAAAAAAAAAAAAAAAAAAAAAATATTAAAAAAACAAACAAAAAAACGACAACAACAAAAAAAAATACATTTAAAATACTTGATTCCATGAGTCAGTTTATCGTAGTTTTATTTTTTTTCTGTTTTGATTTCTGTAAAATAAGAGAAACATTTTTGTATTTATTATTGAATTAAGTGAATGAAGCTATTTTTAAGACGGAAGAAGGCCAAACTGCTGCTCCTGCCTGCAGATTGGACAGGTCTAGTCCCTTTGTACAAAGTGTAAATATTTTGAAGCCACCGTTGAAATGAAATAGTAATAACTGACCAAATGCTACCTTAACGTCACGGCAGTTTGGGTGATTTTTGAAAATGTTTCTTTTTTTTCATTTTTTTCAACAAAATTATTTAATAAGGATGTCATGATATCGTTCTGAGAGTATATACTGTATAAATAACCTGTACAGAATGTGTAAGATAATTACAATAATTCACAAGAAAGTATTTTTGTTGTATGGAGAATATAGTATGGTTTTTGTGATTAAAAATGTATTCTGACCACTTGAAAAAATATATAATTTCCCGTTATCTTGACTTTCCTTTGAGCTGTTTTTTGTTCTCTATTCAGTTGGTGGTGGTGCAGGTCAGAAACCGCAGGAAAAGATCATTGTGACATTCTTTCTGTTTATCAGGCTTGAGTTTAGTACTAGTAAGAACTGTGAATTTAGGTTTTAAAACACCCAAGCAAAGTTTGTTTTTCCTTCTTTTTGACTCGGGTAGGCACAGATAGACTTTCTCTATTATTCATTTTGTGCAGACTTGGTACTGTGACTGATAAGAGCCACAGCCATTCAAATAGAAAACTGTTTTGCCTTGTATTTCCAAGCTACAAGAGCTGAGAAAAATGAGTTTAAAAATAACGATGAAAAAATACTGAGATGGATTTGTTTACATTTCTTTTTGAGAGAAATAAACTTTCTTGCGTTGGACGGTGGAGCAACATTTTGGAACCAGGATCGTGCTTTATTTTATACTGAAAAAATTAATCTGGTACTGACACTTTGCGAACCGCAGTTTGAAATGAAGTTTTCATTTTGTGTGCACAAATTCAGTCGACTGTAAAACCTTTGATTTATTCAGACGGTCTGGAACTTGTATATGGCATGATGTATTTTTTAAACTTCAAGAAGAATCAAATTGTATATATTTTTTTCTTGATAAATCACTGTAATGAAATTGTTCCTTGGATATTTTTCTCTTGTACAATATTCCAACATCTTACTGGTATTTGCCCTACCTTTTTTCTTTGTCCTGTATAGTAGTATCTAATGTTTTAAAGAAATGAAGCCTTTTTGAAGTATACACAGTGTTATGGGTTTGAGTTTGTGGAAACAGATTTAGGAGCATTTGCAAAAAAATAAAATATTTTACATCTTTAATTTTGTGTAGCCGTTTTATTGAATATGCTCGAATATGATCAGATCACCTGTCCTTGCCGTATATGCTACTTTTACACTTTTTCTGGAAGGCGTAACCAGAATCGGAGGCTGGGACTTCTACCTTCCTCTACACAGACAACTTCTCATTCAAGTAACGGTTCACATTTTTGAATAATACATGTCCACCTAGCAATTAGCTATGCACATCTACGTAATTATCAGAGAACAATACATTTTAGAACAAAAGAGAGATCTGAAATGCTAGCTGTCACATGCTTAATTATTTAGAAGCATTAAAAAATTTAGTAAACATCTTTCAGATTTCTAGGCAAATCATTTATGGATTCATATAGTCTCATATAAAGCAGCAAAAGGTCACCATGCAAACGAGATCAAAGATTAAATTCAGACCAGCAGTTTAAAACAATGTCAATAATGATTGGATCAGGCTCATAAAACAAGCACAAACAACAAAAAAAAAAATTCAATCACATGACAGGGACGTCACCACAACAGGAAAGGTTTTTTTTTTTCTTTCTTTCAGTAAAACAATCACAATCAGCAGTACCACTGAAGCGGCGTGTGTTTCTGCGTCCTACCTGTTGAATGGATGATTGCATCTCCGTTACATGTTCCGCTGGTATACGCAGCAGCAAGGCCGCGGGGCTGCCCATTGAGAGTGGCCCCTTTGTCATCCTGTTTTGAGCAGTGCACGATTCGAGCGCCCAGGGCGGTCTCCAGATTGGCACAGTTGTACCCCCCGCTCCCCCCCCTCCCCACCCCCGGTAGAGCCTCTGGGCCGGAGATGAGTGCTGTTCGGCCCCCGTGTGAGGGCTTTATGAATTATGTAGGGCCCTTGTTCGCTTGGCAGGCCCGGGCCGCCCCCCCCCCTCTCCACTCGCCGTTACTGGGACCGAGAGCCGTCGTGCGTCGCCATGGCAACGTCGCCTTTACGGCTGAATGGGCCGACCGCCGTCCAGCGCCCGTCCCGCAGCCGGTCGGTGCGGGCGTTGGCTCGTCTGAAACTGTAGAGCCAAACACAAACGCACAGACATCACAAAACAAGCTGGAGAAGAGAGAGAGAGAGAGGGCGCTGTAAAATAACATATCCATCTCCCCGGTCCCAAATGCAGCTATTTACACATAAAGCAATAAACATCCATAATTATTTTGATTTATATTTCTATTCAGAACAGAGTTTAAAATGGATGAAAATGACAGAGGATATGCCCTGTAACACGCACATTTCAGTCAGTTGAAATCCTCCTCAATTTGCCTCCACTGCTAGGCAGATCTCCGTCACAAAGTCAATACCCCCCCTCCATGAGCAGGAAGGGTCGGGTGGGCCAGGGCAGGGTGGGGGAGGGGTCCTACCCCGGGGCCACTGCGGCAAAGTTTTGACCCCTCTGAAAACGGGGACAGACAGGAGGGTGGCAGGAAAGAGAGAGAGAGCGACACAGAGTGAGGGAAAGAGAAAAGAGGGAGAGAGAGGGAAAAGAGGAAGAGAGAGAGAATGAGGCAGAGTGAGGGAGAGAGGAAAGAGGGAGAGAGAGGGAAAAGAGGAAGAGAGAGAGAATGAGGCAGAGTGAGGGAGAGAGGAAAGAGGAAGAGAGTGAGGCAGAGTGAGGAGAGAAAAATGAGGTGGAGGGAGAGAGAGAGAGGCAGAGTGAGGGAGAGAGAAAAGAAAAAGAGGAAGGCGGAGTCCGGGGAGGGACAAGAGAGGGAGAGAGACAGAGCGTGAGACAGGCATGGAAGGAGAACAAAAACAGAGAGAGTGAGATAGAGACATGAAGCGAGAAGAAAGACAGAGAGAGGAGGATGCGTCACCTTGCAGCTCAGTCCCTCTGGAACTCTGCCACACAGTGACTCATGCCTGGCCATTTCATACTGCGGGGACTCAGGAAGGCGGCACAGTTATAAGATATTGTACATACATGATATATTTGTACTTCAGCATTGTTTATGCATTCAAATCGCCAAATAAAAGAGAATCACCCCACAGCTACTGGCTATCACCAATTTTCTCACTGCCAGAAGGTAATCTGCTTCGACAGAAAGGTGGACTGGAAATGGCACTGTCGTTACACGAATAAAATAAAAAGAACCTCAGGGAACTGAAGAACCGATAGACACACATCTATATTAGCAGCAGGAACTATCAGTAACTGATAGGACAGTGACACCAGCCTAGGGACACTGAAACCCCAGGTCCTCACTACTGTGATAACCCCCCAGGCCGCCACCCACTTCGCAACATGGAACACCGTCTGCTTATTCATGGCCATCAGTTTAGAGCTTGGGGTGCACAGATCTACTGATCTCCATTTCACCCGGATGGGCCGACAGTGGACACAGATGACTTTAAGGCATCCATGTAATATAAAGATTAGTGGAGTGCTTTGCACTGATGGATGTGGACATGCAGCCAGAAAGCAAGAACAAGGTACAAATTTGGGCAATCGGGCCTAATCTCTCTCCCCGACAGGGCCGCTGTGCTCCACGTGAGGGTGGAATGGTGCAGATGAGAGAGGTGATATATTTACTCTGCCACCCCTCCCCCAGACAGTGATTGGATCTGCTTCCAAAGCCAGCACGCCATCGCTGTCCTGTTGCTCAATATCAATCTATATGTGTGTGTGTGTGCATGTGTGTGTAATGTTTAAGCGATTGAGCAGATGAGGTTATTCAGGGTCAGTTACTATGTATGAGACAGAGTATAAATATCTGGAGAAGGTATCGACATGTTTGTCAAAGAGGAAAAGCACATACTGACCAGCACTGATCACAATGACGGAAATCACTGAGACTCAACTGTAATATCAATGAACTCTGTCAGTATACATTGAGAGCAGTTTATGCATAGCTTTAACCTTTTCTCTGCTTGGAGATGTTATCTGAGGCTGCATAGCTTTAATCTTTTCTCTGCTTGGAGATGTTATCTGAGGCATCCAAGATACTTTTGAGGCATCCATGTTCCTCATGCCTCTAGTTCTGCTTCTGTGATACATCTGGCAGCAAAAAAATACATACATGATACACATGATTCTGTTCTACTAATTAGTGCGCTTACACCGATTGAACAACGAAGTCACCATATAAAAAATATTGTCTTGACACTTATTATAGAATGCTCTTTATTTATGGCTACAAAATGTTATATTGTGATAATAAACAGCAATTGTACAAAAACTGTGCATCGTGATGCCAGCCTCAAACTTGTGAGCTGGAAAAAATATTTAATAATGTCCTTTTATTTCTTGCTGCTATTTAAGGTCCACTTGTGAAGTTGCTCTTTACCACAGTGCCCCCTGTTGTTCATCTGATGCACTAACATTACCTATGTCATTGTGCTTTTTGTTACTTAGAGGTGTAGTTGTAACTTAAATTCTCCCTTAAATGTTTTGATGGCATATGACACTGATGTGTGTATACATTTATATTATAAACTGTGTGAACAACTGATCCATTATGTGCACTGTAATAGTAGCTATGGTACTTTCTGGACTTTATTTTCCATTTGAGTCTTTACCCAGGTTCATCTCCAGAGTGTTTGTGTTGTGCTGTTGTGTGTGATAGGTTTATGTGATGTGCAAATAAGTATTATGTTTATGTTGTAAGCCTAAAATGATTCTGATATGTGGACTGCTTGATTTTTACAGATGGAATATTTACACAGAATGGGAATGATTCCATCTCAGTGCTTTGGACTACTATTTGAGTCTGATTCTTATATCAGCTATTGTTCTAAACAGAGGGCCCTGTATGAATAATTTCTCATAGGGGTATTAGTTTCTGTGGGTTTGTTGGACTACTTCCTGTCCATGAGGAGCATAGATATCACTGTCATGACAGATGGTTACATAAGAAGTAAAATAATCAACATTCAGCTCATGCAAGTCATGTACAGTATGTAAACTGGGTAAATGGGGTGGCAGTGTACCATAGTGGTAAGGAACAGGGCTCATAACAAAAAGGTTGTTGGTTCACTTCCCTGCTGGGGCACTGCTGCTGTACCCTTGGGCACGGTACTTAACCCACAATTGTCTCAGTAAATATACAGCTGTATAAATAAATAAAATTGTAACCTATGTAAGTCACTCTGGATAAGAGCATCTGCTAAATGACAATAATGTAATCTATGCTGTGGCGGGAATATTCAGCATCATATTTAAAAAACTTAACCAGTGTCCTTTTCAGTTCTTCCAGTATTGAACAGTACTGCAGAACTCTAACAAGTCTAGCACAAACCATGATATATGCTAGGATTGCTTATGAAGCTGCATGGTCATCGCTGTCGATTACATAGGAGTGAGAGTGATGAAGTCTGGAGTTCCATCGATCGACTCCAGCAACTGATATGTCACGCGTTTAGCACACAGGAATATTGAAGTCAAGAACAGGCAGGGCTCCGGCGTGTTTTCTCACCCCTGCGAGTGCTGCCGCGGGGAGGCCAACGAGCTCCCCTCCGGGAGGACACACAGAGAACCGGCCTACAGTGCTGAGTCTGAGGGAAACTCTAGAGGCAGGAGACACTGAATAAGCCAGATCCAATCACAGATGGCCTCATCAAAGCCCGGTTGCGGCGGCGCGGTCCCGGCGGAGTCAGGTCTGAGGCCTCAATCACGGCCAGCCGCTCCTATCCATTTCAGCGGGCTGTCTCAGCGCACGGGAGGCCCGCGTGGGGTAAGCCGTCTGAGGCCGAGAGGTTGCCAGGATGATCTCTTAATTGATTATTGATCAGGCGGCTGCGGGTCGACCCCCGCGCGCCTGATGGCGCCATCGGCTCCCTGCATGGACTGCCGCACTCCGACATCGATGCCGCGCCCCACCCGCAGAGAACAGACGGCATGCTGGGTAATGAATCTGACAGAGCTCCAGAGCCGGAGTCAGAATCTGGCTTGTTGCCAGGACACACTGGCACGCACGGCACAGTCAGAGAGGAACAGCCCTGCACACCTGTCCCCTGTCCCCCGTTCCCCCCAGATCCAGGGCCCCTAACCAACTCTCATCTCACCCAGTGTTATATCCAAGCAGCCATGTTTAAAAAAACAGCTCCAGCTAACATTGAGAGATCCCTCCTGTAACTCTCAGGGCTTAAAGGAAGTCAGCGGGGCAGAGTAGATGGCAGCAGGAGCACTTCAGTTGACTTCTGAGACCTTCTCTAGACAGCTGAGCTTGAGAGCACAAACACCACACCTCACTCAAGGCAACTGCAATGATTGTTTGATGCCTTGCAGTCTATCTCTCACTCCCATCTCCTAACAAACCCACTGTTGCACACTGTTTCTCTCTGAGCATCACTAAAAATGATCCACCAAGTGACAAAGAGCAAAAACTTTCAGGAACAACAGCAGATGAGACGCGGAAAAGACCAGCACGCTGTGCAGGCCGAAGACTCATTTCAGACACAATAACACAAGAGCATCTATGTTTTCCCTCCGGGTCTGCCTACAGGTTTAATGACGATATCTGAACAGGGGAGAGGATAAGAAATTCAAATTTTCATAGGCAAACAAAACAGCGCCCAAAGCTTCGTCCCAGACCAGTGTCAGTTTCAGGATCTAATGCACTGGCTTGAACTGTGCTGTAACAGCATAATTACAGGGCATATCCATAGCTTGATATTAATGCCTACACCCCCCCCCGAGTGTTTTCAGTTACCGTTGTGTAACAGCGTATCCATTTCTATTCTGATGATGTTTATATCGGCTGGTTGTATAAATATGATATATTATTATCATTATATAGGAGAATAGAAGATGGACTTTACTTCAGCCAGAGATAGTCTTACATTTCCCATGTGAATTCTGTTATATAATAAGACGAATCAGCTTTCAGACTTCAGTAGCTTTTTTTTTTTGCTCTATTAAATGTTCAATGTAAGTGTAAGTGCTAGTGATTGTAAAGTCACAGACACTGGAGCCTGTTTTATGAGTAATGCTCTGAACAGAGTTGTGTGGTTTTACGGGGAGGAAACTTCTGTTTCCGTGTTGTTCCTTACTCCATGTTTCATATGACATCCAAATGAAGGGCACTGAAAAGTCTCAGGAACAGTGAACAGGCCAGCATTTTCACAAGCATGCTTAGGTGACTGTTTTGGATCAATGAATCGATTTATGTTTTTACAGGCATGATATTATTTCATAAGATTTCAGCTGAAGCTGACGGTGATCTTTTCAACATTCCCAGTCTCTGCTTCCAGTTATCAGCAGGTACAGTGAGATAGTTTGGGTCTCTTCTCTCTATTTGAATGCAAAATGCATTCTGGGGTTTGTAAGAGACCAATGCACTAATTTCAACTTTAAGTTAGCTTGTTTTGTTTCTTAATAATAAGAAAGTCTCTCCAGTATGGATTGCTATTACAGTAAAGGTGAGAAAAACATACATTTATAAAACTGAATTATAGTTTAAAGATTATAGTTTAAAGATTGGTGTTGGGGCCATTATCATTGTTGCCGTTGTTATTATTATCATTATTATTAACAATCATCATCATTATCATGAACATTAATATTATATATTTTCTTTGTAATCACTTTGCATTTCAGCAGATTGAAATGACAGTTCCAACACCAGAAAGAACACCTAATTAAAGAAGACATGCGTAATGTGTTCTCATGAACAAATAACACCTTCCTTTGCTATGTCCCGGTCACGGTGCAAGAAACCAGCCAATCAAAACTGAGAGTTGCATCTCCTTACATTACTTCAGATGCATATCAGCTTGGCAGGGAGGAATACAGTCTTGATGCTGTTAATAATCAGGCTCCATTGAACACCATTAGAGGATTGCAAATTGAGTTTTGCAGCCACATTAACAGACTTTGTTAAAGGCAGATACCAGGTTTCTACAAAGCCATTCTCAGGGTGAGGTGAATGTGAGACGCACGTCCCCTCCATAATTAAAATGCAACCAGTGATACGAAGGAAGACTGCAAGAACACATAGTCAGTGCGATGATTAGGTTAATGAGCTAGATGTATAATTTGGCACCTGGGAAATAAAAGAGTAACATGCTCGTGCAGTAATGTGAGCGAGTGATTGAGTGAAAAGAGAGAAAGGTGGGGAGATAGAGAAAGCGAGTGTGAAACCAATGGGGAAGACAACAGGGCGGCATATGACTGAGTGAGTGAAAGAGACAGAACGAAAGGTGAGATGCACCAAACAGTTCAGACGTTCCTTAAATAACCTTATGCTAATGATAATAATCTCGCACAGAACAAGAACTGCACTGCCTGGAAAGGTCCAGGTACAGTACCAATCTAACTGGTCTGACAACAATTGCTACAATGTAATCTAAATGATCATAACAATAACCACCCAGACAGCCATGGTAAAAAAAAAAAAAAATAAAAACCTGTCAATCAAATAAGCATTCTGATTATGCTCTGGTGAAATAAACCAGTATGAAAAAGTTGACTTCAGCTCAGCCGCAGTGTGTTTACACAAAATTGCTCTTAAAAAGCAAAAGTCTGTTCCTAGTTCCTAGCTGTCATGCTGTACATTAAATCACTACGGCTGGCTAATCCAGTCTTCTCCCACTACCTGTTAAAATCAAATTAACAGCCGTCCATTGCTTACACTATAAGAGGACACTGAGAGGCAAAACATCACATGGGTTACCTTGCTTTGGCAGAAGGCTTAAGTCTGCTTCACCTATTAAATCCTGTCTTCCATTTAATTTGTCATAGATACTGTATTTGCTGTGTAACATCACTTTAGGTAATTACATAAGAGTGACGGAGATCTTTTTCCCAACAAAAGTGAAGGTAAAAATAAATCAACCTCTGGTAAATTAATGCATCAACCATTAGTCAGTGATGACTACAACACACATACAGTTATATCAGTGAGTGCAAACTGAAAACACAAATCTGTTGTGCGTTCCACACCTATTGAAGATGTTTTCAAATGAAAACAAAGGCCTACAACGGCTACAATCGTTAAAACAGATACCGTACATGTGACCCGCTTAAAGCCTGATTCAACAGACTCAGAGAGCCCAGAGGAAGGAAACTAGGCCCATTTTATTATCACAATACTACTGCACCAACACCACCGGCGCAGCGGAATTAGATGACTCATACTGTTCGCATCATCAGCCCGTGCCAGATGGACTGGTCAGGGAGGGGGCATTAGATGCCTCAGACTGCTCAGGAAACCAGTCCAGTTGGAGACAGCTTGTTTTCACCCCACCGTTGTAGCTGGCGCTTTCCGAGCATGAGCTGGGATAAACCCAGCGATCGATCTGATGCCGTACAGAGCCAGGGCAAAGCAATAAGTTATGTAACAGAAACATGATGCACCAACTCCATGAGACCACTGCTGTTTAACTACTGTTATGAACAGTGAGGGAGATGAACACTACAAAGCTAATATCAAGTACGCACTGTTATGCTTCTCTTGTGAAAAGAGATGCTTTCTTGTGGCTGGCTTGTAAGAGATTCTGTGGGCTGTCTAATGTTGTGCAATCTCAATTTCCTCTTTTATGCTGTGAGAAGAGAGAATTGGGGTACTTCTCACACCTCACAGTTTGGCTTTATTTTGGTTTTTCCCCAAGGTGTCACTCTCCTCACCCATTTATGACTCTCTTCTGGTCTATCTAAGATAATGGTGACAGCAAGGGTACATGTTCCATGTATAGGTAGAGTACTGGGAAGAGGTGTTACCTTTATAATGCACACAATCTTCAGAATATACTATTTTCGCACACTTGCTGATTCAGATTTGTTTGTTTTACCCCATGGTTTGCAATAGATGGTGTTTGTTTATATATTTAGCCATCAACGTCATTTACGGTATTATATCCCTCCCCGGCACTTGTCTCCTTCCTTGGGAAGTTAAGTGTAACGGCGTAGAAACACCACAAGGGGGCAGAAAGCTGCAGTGTACAGCAGATAAACTACTCTCAAGTTTTTTCGTTCCCTTTCTTGACCCTACAATGATTTTAATGGTCCCTCCGCTACCCTTTTAAAACCTATTGTCTTGCCCCCTAAAGTAATGTTAAAGCAAATTAGACTATCGTTGTTTTTGCTAAGTGCAAAGGACGTGAGCAAAAAATCTACTGAACAGCTGTGCCGTCCTTGGCGTGCTGTGTTTGCTTGCTGGGGTACGTTTGGGAGCAGTGCTTTTGCTGCCAGTTTGCCAGCATTTTCCTAAATGAGCGGACGTGTCACGCCCTCATGCCTCCGTCGCTTTTTTGTGTTCGGCCGTCCTCCGCGTGGCGATTTGCGCAACATTGGGGCACCAAGCTAAGCTTTGCAGTATCAGGACTCGATTTCACTGTAGTGAATTAGAACCAGTGCATCTAACAGCCGTACGATATGTTCACTGACAAAACGTAAACACGGCCATGTGACAGGGCAGTGCTTCAAAAGCTCTGCCCCCAACACACTCCCCGATTTATTACGAGCGCAAAACATGCAGGCACGATTTCGCAAACCAAACATGAACGCGCACATTCCCCGCCGTGGCGAGTTAGCAAAACCTGCTTGTTAACCTCGGAGAGCAATACAATCTCGTGTCGCATTTTCTGTTAAACTTCCTGGTGCAAGGAATTTATATAATTCAGAAGTCGATTTTCGCACGAGGTGTTATAGTGACTTTTAATCTCCGATATTGTACGATGTAGTTACAATAAGTAGGTGGAGGTGCGGAACCACACAGTTCGTTAATCTCTCTCCAGGTCCACTACTCAATAAATGCGGATGTAGGCTGCTGTCTTTAAAAAAGCATTTAAGGGGGCCGAAGAATGTTGCATTTTCAGGTGTTTGTTTAAATTCACCGCACCAGCAACAACCTGTGTTCCAAGAGCTTTAGAGTAGCAAAGCCTACTACAAGTTCATTTGAGGGGGGCCAGCGTTTGTGCGTCTGGGGAGACGCAATCTCTTGTTTTTGTGAAGAGAAAGAAAAACAATATCCGTAAAATGGGGAGCACGCTGATGGACTCTAAAAAGAAGGATGTTGCGAAGAAGACCTCTAAGAAACGGAGATCGCTTCGGTTAAACATGCCAGTAAGTTAAAATATTATGAAACGAAATCACAGCCATAACTAGCTAATATTGTTACTGGTGCACGGTAACCCATGTGTTTCAAGATAGCGAAGAAGGGGAATGAAGGCGGGGTTTTGGTTGCAGCCCAAGGGTTGTCGGGTTTTTGGCAGATGGAAGTACCGTTGGTAACATGTTGTAATTGTTGATTGGGTGGAAGCTGCGTCTTCAGCACGGAGCGCTTCGGTGTCAACACAATAGGCTGTTTGTCAACTTCATCAACCTTGCATTGTAATAGCAATAATTTTTCTACCACAGAAATTGAATATTTCGGAATAAGTCTTGCAGTCACAAGGTTTTACAATATGTCAAGTAGTTAAGAGCTACAGCTTCTTGCGCACAATCACTTCCTGATCAGTTTCAGGGTATCAGTGCGTGGGCAGTAGGCTACTTTCACTCTGTACTTCTTGTTTTCTGAGGTTGCGTCGCCCTGATTGCTGTACGTTACTTTCAACTTTAGGTGCATTATGCTCAGTGGGGATATTTGAATTATTGTAATTACTGTAGCGTGTTTGATGTCGCTGTTTGATGTTGGTGTTGACAGGTTCTGTCCCCGACCGCAGCCCGTTGCAGGCTATTACACATAACGGTTTATGTGTCAGGATTCATTTTACGAGATGCTCCTGGATCAGCTGTTACAAAGGAGTACACAGAAATTGTTCACCTATTGCCACAGTATAAATTAAGACTGCGGGGTGAAGAATCCAAACCACGCACTCCGTTGTCTTTCCTAAAGGTTTTTTCGTGCTTCGTGATACGATTAAGCCACACTTCAGTCCGCATTCAGCTGTCAACTCGTATTGATGAGTCAGTGCAAATGAGTCATGCTGTGGTTGCTGTCCTTTGGTTTCCCTCTGCACTTAATACCTGATGCAGCATCCGTTTAGCTAGAAGTGTTAGTGACTAACTTGGGGCAGCAGTGTAGCATAGTGGTAAGGCGCAGGGCTCGTAACTGAAAGGTTGCGGGTTTGATTCCGTGCTGGGACACTCCCGCTGTACGCTTGGTTAAGGAACACACAATTGCCTTAGTAAATATCCAGCTGTACAAATGGATAACATGTAAAACATGTAACCTATGTAAGTCACTCTGGATAAGAGCACCTGCTAAATGACAATAATGTAATGTAACTACAACCACTATGTGAAAGAGATGGACAGTGATCAAGGACCAGGGCTTGATGGTGGATTTGACACTGCTTGAACATGTTCTTAAAATAATTATAGTGTTTGCCTACTCTGCAACTAAACAGGATGCAGATACACCTCTGATCACTAATTAGAATATGGTTCCTAGAAGTGAGAAGCAAGCTGCTGTATGGCCAGGAATACATGTTTGTCCAGCTCGCTTGCAGAGCCCCTGTGACAGACATGCATGTGTGCCACTGGATCTGGGACCGGAGCCATCTCGTCCGTGCACAGTATAATGGAATTAGCCCCCGGAACACTCTGGCTATAGAGTGTTCCGTCAATAAAACTGCATCTAGAAATCGCCAAACGGTTTTGTGTCAGCTCATAGCTTTCCCCTAAAAAGCCTTCGAATTTGGGGGCTGAGTGAATTAAGCTCTGCCTCCATTTTATCTTCCTGCGGATATTGGATGGGTTGCCGTCTGTCCTTTTACCAGACTACTCACTGCAACAGAGGTCTTGGTTGATGCTTGCCAATATGCAGCTGGTACCTTTTCCAGTATTTTTCAAATTGCATTTTGATTAAAGGTCAAAGAAGTTATAAGCTTCAGACGTATGGACTTTCTGGCCGGTATTTAGACCTTCAGAGGACAATGATGTCAACACCTGGAACTGAGTTGAGGCTTTGTGGAACTAACCTCTACCTCT
This sequence comes from Megalops atlanticus, assembly GCA_019176425.1. Taxonomy (NCBI): domain Eukaryota; kingdom Metazoa; phylum Chordata; class Actinopteri; order Elopiformes; family Megalopidae; genus Megalops; species Megalops atlanticus. The sequence continues at coordinate 7,704,955 of CM032898.1, forward strand.
GCCGCTAATGTCATCTCATGTCGGGAACCGGTAGCACATGGCTGTGAAGGTTGTAAGGTTGATTCATACTCAGACCACACTGGTTCCAGATGCATTGTAAGCTGGATATTAATATGATTTCAGCTGCACTTGATGCAGTTAGTGAGGCAGCAGCTCAGATGACCACTTGTCTCCCTGCTGCATGGGTATATAGCATCCTGGGCCATTCTAATTCTGGATTCTGAAGTGCTGATTCACGATCCACAGACATAGGAGCCAAAACAAGAGTGTGTTTGTGTGTGTGTGTGTTTGTGTGTGTGTGTGTTGTGTGTGTGTGTGTGTGTGTGTGTGTGTGTGTGTGTGTGTGTGTGTGTGTGTTTGCAGATGAGAGGGAAGTAGAAGCCAGTGCTGCCGCGCATTATGAGATTAACCGAGCACCGCGTCCAGGTTTAATATTCCTGAAGGTCACCTTTCAGCAACTGCATATGATGTCATCACTGTCATGCAAAATTTCCGCTATGAAAAATATGTATTCTGCCTGTCATAGGTACACACCATTGCTTGGATCATGGAGGAATCTCACAGCGTTTTTTCAGCTTGCATTTCTTTTCTTTTCTTTTTTTCTTTTCACTTGACAGTGTAGATGTGAAGGTGCAGTCCACATACCCTCTTCAAAGACCACAAGCAGACTTTTTTAATTAAGAGCTCGGTCTGTGGCCTTTGCCACCAAAGAAATCTCAAATGATCTATCCTTCTGAGGGAAGTTCTAATGAAGCTTAGAGGCTTCGTTAGAATTTACATATCTAGGGCTAAGCTGCTACTGTGGATTAATTACAGCTTGATCCTAAATGTACAATACCAATGGTTTTGATTATGGTTGTAGATAATCGAGGAAATTCCCACAAATTGTTAGACCTAATGTTATCTGATCTGTAGGAAATTATTGCTGTGCATTTTTGAAAAACATACACACATTCAAAATTTCTCAAGGGGATGATACAAGTGGCAAGTAGCAACAAAAAACAGAAAAACATATCTGCATGATGTGTAGCTCCCAAAATAGGTGCCTTTGGAAGTGTGCAAACAGCCATGCTGTGACTGTATCCCAGTCTGTATTAGGTCAAGACCTTCTAATGATCGTACTTGTATAATTGGACAATGGTTCATAAGCAAGCTGTAAACATAGCAAATACAATAATAGATGAAAATATCAATGGAGTAATTGGAAATCTACTTTTAATCAATTCTGGTGGTGATGCTCAAAGTAGAAATCACAATGGTCAGATTTACTTTTAACTTTAACAGTTAACACATGCAAAGGAACCAATATATTGTCACATTTTGTTACTCACATTTACATTTTACACATGTAAAACATGGTGTTCTTTCATTAATTAATAAGAATTCTTTTGCTAATATGTCTTAAGAACAATTAAAAACACACAGTCAATAGTTTTTTCTACCCAAAATTAATTCTTATATATATTCTTACATAATGAATCCAACAAAGGAGCAATCACTTACATTGAGTAAGATTTCATCAGGTTTTGCATTTAGGACTTTGTGAGATAACCTTTAAGATTGTGGTTCCAAAAACACTCTCTTGCAGCAAGAGCCTATCAGTGCCTCCTCTCCTACAGGGTGTGACAGCTCTCTCTGTCCTGATGTATTTAAGGGAGGAGGTGATGTGATCTGCCTGGATGAAATGGGCCACCATTGGATTTCTCTTATCCCCTGTTCAGTCCTTTCTTTGTGTCTTACCCACATAAGCCCATCCACAGGGCCACCATGGCAGATAAATAACACTGTGATTTTACAGTGGAATCATCAGATACACCGTAATCGCCGTCCTCAGTTTCTTCAAGATAGGGTTTTATTTGGGAGGGTGAAAGCTCTGATATAATCAACAGATCTCTTAAACTGGGAAGTCTCTTAAAGAGAAGACATGGGTGCAGGGCGGGGCCAGGGGTTGGGGGTTGATGAAGACGTCATTTAAGCGGGTATCAGCGTCAACAATACACCAGTGTTTTTGATTACTTTCATCTTATCAGAGTCAGGAGTAAAGCATAGACGTTCATTCTGTTAAACTTTTGACTCAGTCTATGTCCAGTGTAAGAACATGTTATCAGAAAACCTTCTCCAGAGATTTATTTATGTCAGAAAAGGCTTTTTAGGGATGTTAAATACAAACCCGTGTTCAAAATCTCCCATAGAGATCAGCATGCTTGAGAGGCCATAGAGTTTAGTGTTTGACCTTCCTCTAACAATTGATGACAAAAGCAAGTATCAAGAATCATATACTAGTAAAAACCTGTGAGCAAATATGGACATTTCATGCATGGCAACATGGACAGTGTTCAGAAATTGAATGAGAAGCCAGATAACAGAAACCATGAGACTCTTGAGGCCGAATCTATGCACTGCACAGCTGTATGTGATGTGCCCTTGATGGTTGTGGAAGAGGGAGCAATGTGAGCATTTAAGAATTCAAATTCAACAGGGCCAGTTGTGATGAGATGCAGTGGATGCCCATGGAGTGGGTCTCTACACCTGTCTTTCCAATGTTGGAGCCCCGCAAAGGGGGAACTAGAACCATAAACTGAGCTGTGCCCCATAAACCTGGAAGGGTTCCCATCCATTGTAGATGTTTTTGCAGTACCACTCCCTGCCCCTCCCACCCACAACCAAGCTTAGCCCGTCAGGATAGATTGAGAGGTATTGCGTATTTTATAACTGGTTGTCAGACAATGTACCAGTTGTGAAAGCGGAGAAGTGAATCGTTGTTCTTGGCGAAATGTCTGCATTGAGGTTGGTGACATTATGACGTGTTTATCCTTGATGTGTCCTGACATTATCTCTAGCTCTGATCCTGCTAGAACCTCTCCTGATTGGATGAGCCTGATAGCTGGTGCTGAAGCTCCACCCATGTTTCCCGGTTCTTGTCAGCAGCCCTCTGCTTTGTTACGGGGTGAAAGTGTGGGTGGTTCTAGTCACGCCCCAAAAGAAAAGCAAGTCAAACTATTCCCCAGTTTGAGTTTGTGGTTCTTCATTATAATTTCAGCAATATTTAAGGCCCATTTTATTATTTCCCGTTAGTGTAGTCAGTAGTTTTGTTGTTGTTGTTGTTGTTGACCATTGTTTTCTGTATTGTTGGTCATTGTCCATACCGTGACCTTGACTAAACAGTTGTAGATTTCAGCTGTTGCCCTTTCACCCACTTTGTCACAGTAAACTTTCGGATCTGTTCTGTGAGGTAGAAATTACCATAAAAATTAGGTCCCCAGTTGGACTCTGAGCTAAATACAGCTTGGACTTCAAGTCGCCGAAATAGTGAATTCCAGTTGTCTTGTGTTAAACTTGAGTTGAGTACAACAGCACTGCTTTGTGCAGACGATAAATCCTATGTATTTGTCATTTGGCAATAGTTGAATCTATAACAATAATATGAAAAATGAGTGCAGTTTGAATAACACAAGCCTCTTTAACCATATATGGGATGTCAGTTTTTTCGTTTTAACGAGGTCCCCAGAGCCTCTTGTGAAATTGGAGTGATGCCACTTCTACTGTGTAGAATGAGGTTTTGTGAACAAAGGCTTCTCCCTTACAATCACACCGACTCTTAGTCTTTTTAACAAACTGACTGCATGAACAATGTCATAGAAGGGGTCGAAACGGGTATTTGCATGAATATTGCACCAACATTACATTTCGAATGGAAATGAAGTCTGTGGTGAGTCATTAAGCCCCGGTGAAAAACAACATTAATTCCACAAAGCAATCAGACTCTGAGCTCGTGCACAAAGAGCAGAAAGGAAGCTAAGGAAACGTCTGCAAAGGAACATGTTGCTGTGAACTGTTGAGTCATGATTCATTGTGCGCTGTGTAACCAAGGGCAATAACTCCTGTTTTTTTATTTCTCCCTGTTTGCTCTATGTTACAGTATAAATAGTTTTTTTAAGATGTTCCAAATGTATATGTTTCATGGAGATTTGCAGAGGTTCATGTCACTGTGTGGTCCCTTTTGCTTGGGCTGCTTGGTCCATATACCGTAGGGCAAACCTCACACAAGAAATGATATACATTCGTGATTTAATATGAACAGCCTTGTCACTCCCTAGGTTCATGCATCTCACAATCATTGATGGACATATAAGAGTCACATTGATTTTGGGTCTGGTGTTGCGTGAGTTACCTAAGATAACATTGATGCTTTGCACCCAATGATCAAATTGACATGGAGTTATACATTTCTGCATTTCAGGTCAGTTTGTTTTTTATCTTTCCTGAAATTCACCCAGTTTACAGTTAATAAAGCAATTTGGTAGATTTCCTTTTTGATGCCACACAGCCACTGAGGAATATGATATTGCTGGGCTACAACATCACTAATATCACATATTTTGGAATATTTCACATTAATGGGAAGAGAGCACCATACTAGATCTAATTTGCTAATTGATGCAATTTACACTTCTGTCGACATGCTGCCATCAACATAATTTAAATGCTCAAACTCAGTTTGGCTTCAAGTGTGCAATCAGACTTGCTGTGTACAAGAATGCTCTCTTCAAATTCAATTGGATTGGTAATTTGCATTGCCGTGCTTGTAGAATAAGTAGCTTGCCTGGACTTTTTGATTTGAAATGAGTATCTCAGGGTCTGTTCCATGATAAAGGTACAGACCTGTTCTGTGATTTAAAACAGGCTTAGACACTATCCGATTCTTAATGTATTCAGGCTCCTTTTTGCCTCTTATGCATATGGAAACATACATCCCATAGTTTTATGTAGGTACCACTGCAGAAGTTGTATCTTTGCTTTACAGTAAAGTTACATTAGGCCTATAATGTACCGCCTTGAATACAAATGCACTGTTGGAGGCTTCGTTGTGCTTGCACAATGACAAAGTTCTTGAATCTTGAATGAATCTTGAATAATGGGCTGGATAAGGACTTGGATGAGGATAGGGACATCCAATGGCTTGGATGTTAGTTTGGATCATATTTTTCAAGGTCCATTACTGATAATTTTTGCACAAAATTTGTGGTGCCCTGTTTTACTGTGGAGGTACTTCTGTCCTCTGTTTTATCCATCTCTTCCATCCTGTCATGACCTAACTGAGCTGAATTATTGGACCAATCCATTTCATGTGTCCATGTGTACTTTCATGTATAGAGAGACCTAGAGAATCTGCAGCGTTGTGGTGCTTGAGGAACAGGATAGGACTGTTGTCATTACATCATTCTGGTGACTTAAGTGAAAGGCCTGGAGGATAAAATCAGAAGTCGGCATTTTTGCATAGTATCATATTGCTCTGGTAAGTCACTTGCATCAAACCAATGACACTATATCCAGAGTCAATAGGGACATTGACTTAATGGCAATGTGTCTGGAGTTGGTAACCACCTGCCACATTGGTTTTTTTTTTTTTTCATATTACTCAAAACCAGAGATGGTATTTTGCAGGACCATGCCATACCATGGTGGACATGCAGTGCTATGCTGGCAGAAAACATTTTGTTTCAGATTTGATTTGAAAAAGCAGTTTCTATCTACCAATATGAAAAATGCATGCTGGTGCAAAACATTTGTTGAACCACACCTTTCTCAAAAGAATGTAGGATTTTTTTTCCTGAACTTATATAGCGGTTCATTGCACCAACCGTCTGCACTGTTGGGGGTGTGCACTTTCAGAGGAGATTTGTGTGTTAATGGGCAATAACAGGAGGTTAATGATCTTTCCATGTCATTTGACCCTGCTCAAATGTCGAGGAATGTCTGGTGGTAGCTGAGTGCATAATTACATCACAGCATAACAGCATAATTTATAGTATCATGAACTTAAGATAGATTAAATTTAACAGTTGCTTATATTAAGGGAACCAGAGCACATCAAGGTATAATGTTAATGTCAAAACCTTCTGTAATGCAAGTAACATTTCTGTCCATCATGCCTACTGCAGCCATTAAAAGTATCTCAGTATCTCAGGCCAGCCCAGAGTTGTTACTGAAAGACTGTTTCTATATCATAACAAACTTTCTGGACAAAAACAATTTCTCTGTAAGCTGTTGCTTGTGGTTACAGCCCCCTTTTGTCCTTGGATGGCATGGTTAGACAATATGTTGTTCTTTCTGTACTGTTACTGTAGGACAATTAATGTCACAATAAATAACCCTGGGTGGTGTTTAGTGTAGTGCAGATCATCTTGTCATCTTTCTTTTAGTGAGAGGAATCACTTCACTCAGTCTCTTCAGGATTGCTTGTCTCTCCAGTTGCTATATAATTAAGTTATGTAACTGTCTAACCACAGTGCTTAGCATTGGCTTTTTTTTTTTTTTTTTTTTTAGAAATAATGTTATAGACCCTAAGAAATGTATCCAGTTTAAGGTATAGGCCTACTTCCTTTTTAATGCGTCTTGACCAGTTTTGACCTGGAGGTAAAATAATTCAGTGAACTTTTTGCCTTTTAGGGTGTGGTATACCAGCTTCAGTCATTAGACTTCTGCTCCATTGCAGATTAGATACAGGTGTCTGCACACAAGGAAGTGCATTATGAACCATGCTGACTTGCAGAAACAAATGACTTTTCTACACTTTAGCATCCGGCGTTTGGCTTGATATTGGATGTCGTCTTGAACAAGACTAACCTGTGACAAAATTCATAATTCTATGGGCAGCTCAGCCTTTTTTTCTTCACCAGTCATGGCACTTTGATAATTTGGAGAGAGGTTTGAGTTCATGAAGAAAGAGAGCAGTAGGACCCTGAAGCTTCCTTGGCATGGTCTGTCTCTTAGGAGCAAATAATTGCAGCATGTATATGATAAGTGTATCAACTTGTCGGCTGCTGTGTGTGTGTGTGTGTGTGTGTGTGTGTGTGTGTGTGTGTGTGTGTGTGTGTGTCTTTTCTTTTAAAAATCACAGAGTAAACTCCAGCACTGATAGTTAACACACCCCTGACACACCCCCATTCGCTATTCTCTCTGTAATGCAGCAGTATATGGTGTTGGAACTGCGCCACGCTGTTATCTGCTCAAGCGGTGGAACCCCGAGCAGGCTGCTGCATGAACAGCATTTGCATTCCACTTTCTCTTCCGTTTCTCAACAAAATGTGCTGTTGCACAGGAAATGCCATTTTCTTTTCCACAAGGTGACATGAAAAGGGCGCTTGGGTTGGTTCTACAAGGAAACAAAACTGAGTAGGTAGTTTGCAAGTTGCTCCGCATAAGAGCATCTGCCGAATGATTAAATCTGAATGTTTGGCTGGTGCAGCAAGCCTATATAAATCAGCTTTGTAAAGTACTGTACATCCATCTAAACTCTTTCCCTAGGGTTCGGTTCTCATTGACTGAAACTAATTTCAGACCCCATTTAATTAAACATGTTGAATGGTAATTCTGAGGTAAAGTACTTATTGTTTAAAAACAATTCCCACTATTTTAACCTCGTTTTGGAATGCCCAGTTAACTTTGAATGCTTGAATGCCCATCGCGCAGCTGCGCAGGAAGCACTAGAGCAAGGTGTCTGCCGTTCTTCCTAGATACTCTGTCGCAGCCAGCAGACGTTTTTCACTCCATCAGCTACAGAGTGTACTACAGGAGAGACTTACTAGAAGGCCTTGTTTGCATGTTCCAAGTTTGACAGGAATTAGTCTGGCAGCTCCCAGTTTTACACATTCAGATGTTGTTCGTGTTCTCTTGTACTCTAGCTGGGCTTCCAATGAATGCATCTTTACATTGTGCCTTGAAGAAGCGATTTCAGCATGACATTGTTGTACATTAGTCTGAAGTCTCATAAGAATTTCACTCCAAAATTAAAAATTGGGCTGCCCAGCAAAGACTGAGGCTGCTTTATTTTGTGTGAACTTGAGGCATGTATTGTATGTTTAATATCTCTATCAGTTATCCATCAGGAAAGTTGTCAGTGTGAACTTGCTATGTCTTGTTTTGTCATGTTTCTGTCTTTGGTGACCTATGACTTCTTTACAGTTCGAAGACAGGAAATTCCACTGGAACAGTCACACTGTTATCTGATGTTTTTAGAATTTTCTCAAGAAATCCCTTTGCCCCTCTTTTTTAGAATTATATAATGAATTATTGTATAAATAAGTATATAAGTTCACTTGAGAAGGCACTTAAATTGTCTGTGATTTATGTCATTTTTGCAAATACAAACATAACCCTAAGAACTAGAAGTTTTTCCAAAACCAAATGGTAATGGGGAGGCCAGATTTAATATCAGAATGAAAGAAAAAGACAGAAACCACGGTCTGAGCAGGGAGATGAGTTCAAGTGAAGATTACAAAAGAGGAATAGATAGAATAGGAGGAGCCCTGGGGAAGCTGTTTCTCTTGAAAGTGAACAGTGATTTGCAGCCTGATAAGTGCATGTCAGGAAGGAATGAGTTTAGTGGTGTGCGTTTGGCAATCCCTGCTGTGGATGTCCCAATAGTTCTCACAGGCTGCTAGCTAGTAGTACTGCACTCTGCATCCTCTTTCTCTGATTGCTGCAGACTGGCTTTCTTTGCCTCAGAAAGAGCTATGCTGTAGAGTAGGATTCCTCCGCCCTTTTGTTCCCTGAGATTTGCTCCAGTTTACCTCCTAGTTTAATTAATAGCTGATTGAGGTGTTTTTTGGATGTTGACATTACTTGACGTCTTCATCTCAGCTAATTTGCTGTACATTTTTGAGAGTTAAATGTGGTGTTGTGAAATGTCAGTTGTATTTGTGCAGAAAAGATAAAATAATGGTATTTATTCAGCATTCAATCTACATTCAGTAGGTACTATCTGACTTTCTTAAATAAATGGAATGCCCATCCCTATGTATAATTTATAAAGGCACAAATATACAGACATAGATTAGGTGCCTTTACCTGTTACATTACAGTTATCCCAAACCCTCTTAACAGCCAGTTTCGATTACAAAGGATAACTGATTAACAGGACAGTTAATCATTGTCGAATCTAGATCAGTTTAGAAATACCAACTCCTTAAACTGAATTAAGAGTTCCACTTGAAACCAAAAATGCCAAATGCATTGAGCCTGGAGGATGAGGCTTGAGAAAGACTGCTGCAGAGGACACCTTGAAGTCACTGTGACATTAGTGCTGTTTCAATGTCATATTTTATTGTGAAGGTTCCTGAAAGTGAAGCAGACTTCCCAAAGGCAGCACAGAACAGCGCAGTGCGTAGCGTGCAGGAGACCTGCCTGTTTACCAGTGTGCACAACGCTCTAGTGTGTTAAATCATGTGCCCCACACTCTACCTCCAGGGTTGTTAAGAAACCAGACTGCGTGAAGGTTGCAGGTGCAAACCCGGGTGTGGCATAGACTATCAGCAAGCACCCAGCTGTGTAAAAAGCTTTAATTCACCAGGTGTTTAATAAAGCTGTCCAACTAGAAACTCTGAGAAGTCTATTGTTTTTGCCCTGTTTTTTTTTCTTTCTTCCTGTTTTTCTTCCTCACACTACAGTTTTCGTCAGCGTTGCATAATTTCTCTCCAGTCTGGCACATTTATAGTTCTGTAGATGTGAGCAAAATGTGTGTCTTTGGCCTGCGATCAAGGCCACGCCCAATATGGCAGCGAAACAAGTTTATTTTCACATCAGGAACATTTTATAGCCATCATTCATCTCTGAGTGCGGCATTTATCAGCAAGACGTGTACAGACGTCTTGCTCAAGGTGTCCAAGTCAGCCCCCGCTATGATGGAGAACGGCCCGAAAGCAGGGTTATTTTTGGGGCTCACCTTCTCTTATGTGCTGAGTCTGAATTATAGCCGCCCTCTTGACCCCGGGGGCAGCTCCGGCCAATCAGAGGCTGGGTGGGCGGCGGACTTGACGTAAGGGGCCTCGGAAAATGACAGCTCAGTGGTGCCAGCTTCCACATGCTGTGTTTTCCCTCCCCAGAGATGGCAGATCCTCTTTCAGAGTCATTAACACTGGCTTTCTTAAGGGAGGGGCTCTGTCTGGAGGCGCAGCTCCACTATACAGACTAGGGACCGTCTTTAATCTGCGAGGGTCTCCGCTTGGGTGTTGTGGTACTGCCTCCACTGATCGTCGTGTATTGCATAAGCGTACACTGGCGGGGTTGTTGATTATGAAACTTGATGTTCATCATTGCAGTGTAATTACAAACAGACTTCTATGGAGTAAATGTTACATGTTGTAATGATTATGAAATTATGAAAATTATGAAATTATGAAAACAGATTTTTTGCAGTATATTTTTTACAGTGGCTTGCTTGGAATCCATGCATTGCTGCTTTGTTTCAACAGAGGAGGTGCATTTATCATTTATACACACCTAAAGATCCTTTCAAAACACACTGTTAGGCACCTCCTATGAAAGGCACAGGTATTCACTCCCCATCTTGTGGTCTGTTTTAGAGATGCATCTGAACTGGGACCTGGTGGACACCTGAAACAATGGGACTCAAGGTCCCATCCCATCAATGCCTCCAGTTAAGTAACAATTAGTATTGAAACGAAAGCCAGATACCTGTGAATCTCCTTCAGGCCTTCAGGCTCCTACTGATAAACTGCCATTAAAGCAGTCTAGAGCTGTGGGGGTAATCTGACAATCAGCGGTCAGCACTCATCCCTTGGTCATTGCTGTAAGCGATGACCTGACTACACCCTCAACCTCTGTTTACTTGGCTGGGGTCAGGAAGCTTTTTACTCTGTGGGAATGTTTGTCTGTGTAAGGGTAGGCACCGCGTCCAGGCGTGGCCACAAATTTCATGTGTCCGTTTGAGAAGACCAAAACAAATGATTACATAAGAGGGCTTGCCTCCTCTGTGGTAGTCCACTCGGTAATTCTACACCCTGTCTGTATTATGTGAAATTTTTCTCTTGGGAAGGATGGCCGTTCCAATGGTAGAGCTGCCTCATGTGCAGGCCTCTCGGACTCTGACATCACTGTACCTCAGAGTGATTGTCAAAGGTGAATGAGCGAATGGTGGGAAGTCACCTGATTATTACCTTGCCTCTGCATACATTATCATTTGAGCATGAACACACACACCCACACACACACACAAACACAAACACACACACACACACACACACACACACACACACTCACAAATACCTCACAAGAAAACTTCTCCCACTCTTTCCTTTTCTCCCCATTCATTTACATTTACATTTACATTTATTCATTTGGCAGACGCTTTTATCCAAAGCGACATACAAAAGTGCAGATAGTGGGCAAACAACAGGCACAAGAGCAAGATGTGTACAGGTCATACAATGCAAATAGTTCTGAAGCTGAGCGCAAGGTCAGTGTTGCCAGCCAACTAATCTGAACTAGGATTACATAATCAAATACAATTACAGGGACAATAAAGTACCGCTATGCTACCTAGGTAAGTGAGCAACAAGTACAGGACAGGTGTCAGATTTACAAGGTCGAAGTTACAAGGTCAAGTGGCAGAGGTATCAGTCCAGGTAGAGTCTGAAGAGGTGTGTCTTCAGCGCACGTCTGAAGGGTTGGGGTAAAGGAGTTGTTCTCAGGGGGTGGGGAGTTCATTCCACCACTGGGGGGCGATGATGGAAAAGCGTCATTGTGAGGAGCGTGGGCTTTTCGTTCTGTTGGTGGGTGGAGCGAGGCGTCCGGATGTAGCAGAACGACGTTGACGAGCAGGTGCGTAGGGTAGGATGAGGTCCTGGAAGATCCCGAAGGTTGTGCTTGTGGAGAAAGGGAGACAGTTGGTTAAGTACAGCACGTTCAAGGGATTCGAATACAAATGGCAGGAGGGATACTGGACGGTAATTGTTCATGTCAGATGGGTCAGCGGTGGGTTTTTTTTAGCAGGGGGGTAATCATAGCATTTTTAAGATCAGTGGGAACAAGGCCAGTGGTCAGAGATGTGTTGATGATGGAGGAGAGATGCGGGGCGATCTCACCGGACACAGACTGGAGGAGGGTGGAGGGAATGGGGTCGAGGGGGCAGGTTGTAGCTCAGTGGGATGTGATGAGTTGAAGAACTTCTGAGTCGCTGGGTGTAGAGAAGGAGAACTGGTGGTGGCTGGGTGCCTTTCCGGTGGTTGAGGCTGTGGATGGAGGAGTGAAGGAGTCCCGGATGCTGGACACCTTCTTCTCGAAGTGAACCTTGAAGTCTTCTGCAGAAAGGAGAGGGGGGAGGGTGGAAAAGGTAGAGAAGAGATTGCGGGGGTTAGTGATGTTGGCGTTGATTTTGTTTTGAAAAAATGAGGACTTAGCTGTTTGTCGTTGCAGCCGTAAATGCTGTCAGCAGGGAGTGGTAGGACGCTAGATCGTCGGGGATCTGGATTTCCTCCACTTCCTCTCGGCGGCCTGCAGCGCAGTTCTGTCGGAGCGGAGGGAGTCGGTTAACCATGGGGAGGAGGGCGACGGCTGTGATGTCCTGGAGATCAGGGGACAGAGAGCATCTAGAGACTGAGATAGACATGTGTTAAAAACAGTTGTAGCAGCATTAGCAGACATGTTTAAGAAGGAGGTGAGGGGAGGGAGGGAGGAGAGAACAGTGGAGGTGAATGTGGAGTGAGAAAGGGAGTGGAGATTCCTTCTGTAGGTAGTAGTGGTGGTGTCAGAGGAGTCGAGCGTGGTAGGGAGAGAGAGAGAGAAAGATACAAAGTAGTGATCGGATACGTGGAGAGGAGTCACCGTGAAGTGGGACGTGGTGCAGTTCTTCGTGAGCACAAGGTCGAGCTGGTTGCCGGCTTTGTGGGTCGCAGGAGATGGGGAGAGGGTGAGGGAGAAGGAGTGCAGGAGCGAGAGCATGCTAGCCGATGAGGAGCTCTCGGGTTGGATGTTGAAGTCGCCCAGGAGAATCAGCGGGTTGTCTGGGAGGGAGCTCAGGAGCGTGTCGAGTTCCTCAATGAAGAGACCGAGTGGACCTGGGGGCACGAACCATTCAGTATATTGTAATCGTTTAAGTAGTTCTTTGTAGTGATTGTTTAATTACTGTAGTTGTAAGTAGTTCTCAAAGCAACCAATCCATGTAGTCATTCAGTCAATAAGATGCTATCTGCAGCTCTGTAGTGTCTAAGGCTGTGAACAAGACCTATGGCAGGATTGCAGCAGAATGAAGTCATAAATCATAAAAAAAGTCATAAGTCATAAAAAAGAAGTCATAAATCAGCTTTGTTCCTCATTTAATTGTGTTATTAAAAGATCTTGTAAATGCTAACATATGAGGTATGAAATAAGCCCTTGCAACAAGCTGAGGGTGAAATTTCAAACAAATCAGAAACAGACTATGCGTGCTGATTCTCAACAATTCAGCAGTTAAAAATCACTGAGCTGGACGTACGTTTAAAATATCGATGCATGTACTTTTTTTGTTTCATTTGACTTTGAAATATCTTGAAACAACAAGTCTGAATGAAGTCTGTCATTCTCTCCTATCTTTTCTTATTGTCATAAAAGAAATTTCCAGACACTATTTGATAAATGTTTTTCCCAGCCTTAGATATTTTAGATATATTTCTTTTACCTCCAGCACTGAGTGATCCTTGTTCTCAGAGAGTGGGCAGTTGTTTTAATGTCGCTGCTGTGTCTGTTGATGTGGCCCAAATTGTTCAGTGTGACTTGGCTTCAATGACTTTAATGGCAGACCTGTTTTGCAACTGTTTTTACTGGCATATAGAGAATAACTACTTTGTGCTCTCACTTTGTGAGTGACCTGGCTGTGTTCATACACTGGAAGCATTGTTCGTTTGTGGCGTGCCTGTATATTCACTCTTGCGTATGTCTGCACAAAGTTTTTTCCCCACAACCAAACCCCCGCAGCCCCCCATGGATTGCAATTGCACCCCTCTATATTTTCTCCCGGCACGGGGCCTGCGTGTGTCACTGACAAACTGACTGCCATTCCTGGCCTCAGAGGTGACGACCCCATCTTCCATCAATGGAAGATCAGCCATTAATGCTGGAGCGCACTTGTTTTGCACTTGTTTTGCCGTTGTCTTTTTCAGAAAGTCAAATCCAAATTCCAATTCAAAGGTGTTTTGTTACCATAAATTGTGTTTGTAGTTATTGCCAAAGCCTTTGAGTTTACTTAGCTCATATCAAATAAACATGATTATATATTAATAATACATATAGTGACAATAATTATTATGAAAAAAAGATGTGCATGAATAAGGGAATGTTCAAACATTAATAGTGCCTTTGGCACGTATGGCTGTGACTCCTCTTGTAGGAAAATTATGAGTATTTGTGACTGTTGTTATTGAGAAATTAGTGGGGTTTTTTTGGTAACTTGAGTCACCTGGAATAGCATGTACCAGACCACTGCTGGTTGAGAGAACAGTGGTTCTGTGGTTCTCCACCACCAGGTTGAGACACCCCTATGCAAGACTCAACAGGAGTGTCTCACTTCGATCACAGTTGTTGCTGCAAAAAGCAGCACTATATTTGAGTCTAGACTCTGTCCAGTCTAAAAGCTTGATGGTGTTTTGTTATGAGTGTTTGTATGGCCTTAATGTATGTTTGACATGAGATTTACCGGAATGCTGTGTGGTGAATTTCCATTGATCCTGTCATTCTGTCCATTAGTGCACCATTTACAGTCTGCATATTATGTGGCATCACTAGAAGTATTATTTGGAAGTCGTTGTTGTGGAAGTGAGGACACATTATTGTTGTTATTTATTTCATTAGTCAATATCCGTATCCAGCTTTATATTCGCTGGAAAAGTTCAGGTTAAATTCCTCGCCCAAAGGTACCACAGAAGTACCCCGTCTTGGAAGGGGTATAACATGTACTGTTCTGGTTATAAGTCAAGTTCCCTAACCTGCCCCCATGTAACATAAGTAGGATGAATTGTGAAAGGCAGCCATTATGCTGAAGGTGTGGTGTGAACATTAAGGATGGCAGTTACAAGTGGAGCTTCATGTCCATTCCCAAAGCAAGCTTTGTACGTACAGTATGGCCGTGTGACAGAGAAACTGTACTAACCTTCTGTGTAAGTGAACATCAGTTATGATTCTTCTTGGAACAATTTTTGCACCGTGTGCGTCCTTTTCACAGTAGTAGTTTTCACAGAGGAGCATCAACGACTTTTCTTTGCTTTTCATTGCTTGGCTGCACATATACAATGGGGTTGGATCTGTGTCATGTTGCACGTTAATGATCAGAGTGTACTGGCTTTATGTCCAGTGTGTTTGTTTTTTTTTTTTTTTTTACTTCCATTGAGTGTTATGCTGGAGCACTGAAAGTTCTTTTTGTTCTTAAAGAGAGCACTGTGACCTCCTCTGACAAAGTGTTCCTCAGACAACGCCAAACCAGTGGTGTTGTTCAGTCCAGTGGTCTTCTAAGGGTCTGTATATTTAATGTTCCTCTTGAATATTAACTGTATGTGGCAAAAGATGTTGGAATTCACAAGAGAGCAACTCCATATCCCTTTGTGCGCTACCTTGCGATGCATCTGTGGGTCTGCTATGCAGAGGATCACGGGTAAATTCCTCCAGGGCACCTCCTGTCTGTTGAAGGTAGAAGCATAAAGGAACATTGCAAAGGTCTCTCATTTTGGGCTTGGATAGAAATTTCATATGAGGATCCAGGGCAGTTCTTTGAGAAAGAAGCTATCCAAATCTTTTTTTTTTTTTTTTTTGTGCACAAAGGACCCTGAACTAAGTGAATAGGGGGAGGCTGAAACGCTACCAACAAGCACTGATTCATGCAATGTGGGTGCTCCCCCCACGTCCATGTGCTATTTGTTAAAGTGAGGAAGTTGATGTTGAAATGATGGGGGGAAGTAGCTAATTTTTGTGCCGTAAAACTTCCTCAGTGGTTGTTGGTGTTAGGCGTCGGTCCGCCAAACCCACCTGCCATACTGGATTGTGTCTGCTCAAATGTACGTGGGGTAGAGATGATTTTTTGGGATGGCCTGGGCACTTTTTTCAGAGCCTGTGTCATCATATATGTTTACCTCTCTCTCTCTCTCTCTCTCTCTCTCTCTCAGTATGCAGTTGTTATTTTAACTGGCACAAATTGGTACCAGTACAAAGTCCAGTTTTACCGTGTTTTTACCACTGGAACAGTGATCATGATTCGGCAGCTGCATTGTGCATTTTCACCGTAGTCAGTTTTAGAGAAATTGTTGGGTTTGTTTCCTTACTTAAGATAATGCTTAAGTGGATAGTCTTTGAGAAAGTATCAATAGTTCACTTTACAATCTTTGTTAGAGCCATACATGTAATTGATGATGAATTGTTGAAGTTTTGTAGAAAGTGTTTTGTTGGTCATAGCACACACACCAAGACAATTGCCTTTAGAAAGCATTTATATAAGTGTGACATGTCCAAATAACCACTTTCCCTAAGTTGCAGTTCCTCATAAAACCCAGGTGCAATTTCCAGCTAGCATTGAATGATAGAGGTACGGTATGACTGTACTCATGTGTTTGCTGAGGCCTGAAATGTTGCTGACTTGCTCTGTGGCGCTCAGAAATGAGTGTGGGTCAGATGTAACGCAAGGCCTTTCTATTTTTTTTTTTCTTGCACAGGACCTGAGCTCCTTTGCCATGCCCTTCCTAGATGCTGACGCCGAGGGCACGGACAAAGACAGCTTACGGAAGGTAATGCCCACACCCCCACCTCCGCCTCGTTGAATCGCTCCTCACAAGTGACCCCATTCTTCTTTCTAAGACTCAAAAGGTCTCCTTTCTTCTCTTCTGTATTTATTAAACCACGTATAAAGATATTATTTAGCTGTTGGACTGCTATCAGCTGAAAACCACAAACAGGGGGCTGTTAGTGTGGATTTTAAATTATGGGATGTAATAAGGAGAATAATTATAGGGTCAAACCAAACCAAACCACTGATACCCTCGGTGAGGCATGACATCATCGCAAATGACCAGCGCAGAGTTGGTGGAGAGTCTTCTCTGGGAACACAAGCCGTCCTCAGTGATCGCTACAAGATGTGTGATGGGTAATTGGTCAAGCTAAAACACATTCAGCTTCCCATGATTCCCCGCTGTGGGTGAGGGGAGGTTGATGGTTAAAACAGTGGACTCTGACGTCCAGGCCTGTGACAGGGGACCTGACACTGTGCACGTTGTGGTAAATGGCCGTAATTAAAGTGGGATGACCTGGTGACACTTTTGTTCTTAATCACATAATGACCACCTTTTTATGCTACTGACCTTAGGCAGTGGTGACCTCTGTAGACCCATATGCTCCGGGTCTTTGTTTCTTACTCAGTTCTTAATAGTTAAATTGGAGTCACTGTTTGGGGACTAAAATCCCCTGCTGTTTTCAATCAGCTGCTGGTTGAGAGGCATTTCTGAAACCACTAGGACCATGGATCCCCAGTACTGGTGACAGGCAGCACTGACCTAAAGAAATGTGTCCTCAAGTTACCTTATGCGTCGAGACTCTTCCACAGAGTGTTCTGTTCACAGTTTCCTTCTATGACTACTGGCAGAGTGACCTGTTCAGTTTCCCTCTATGACTACAGGATGTCCTATGTTTTAAAAAAATGTAATGCTGGGATGTGTACATCTGTGCACTAATTTTTTAAGTTGATTATTTCATGATACCCACCTCCATTATGCATGTGTCATTAGTATTATGTAAGTCTGAGCTATGGACTTGTCCCTGGGGGCAGACCCTTTGCTTGCTTGCTTGCTTGCTGTAACCCGAGATGCATTGCAGGGGTTGGGCAGACCATGTGTGGCATGAGTGACACCGTATATGGCCAAGCTGGATGTGGCATTTATTTTTATTTTTGTCTTTGTCCTCTTAGGACATTAACAGGGTATTTGTATGAACAAATATGAAGAGGTTTATTAATGTTAAATTTTCTGTCCTTGGATCTTTTGCTGTATCTTTCTCACTGGTGTACAGTGACGTTTGTCAGTCATGTTCACTTTAGCGCTGAAATATTTAATGTTGCTAGCTTTAATTAAATGGGTTTGGGGCAAAAATAGATATGCTGAATATTCATTTTGAAATAAGATGCGTGTACAGTCTGTCGATGATCTGAGAGATAGCTCCCCTTTTGACATATAAGTATAAGGTTACAAAACTGATCTGATTACACTGTGGTTGAAGAGAGGGAAAATTGCATTTGTATGATTGCAATGCAATATTATTTGCTGCTACTGTGTGGGAGGTCATTTGTTAATGCTTGCCTTAACTTATTTTGTATGGTCTGTTACTATCTGAAATTGGCTCTTTGAGTCAATGTTAGTTTATATTAGTATTTATGTTAGTATTCCTTGCATTTTGGTGGTTTCTTTATGGGTCCAGTTGGTCATTGGCAATCCGTCTACATGTAATGTAGTGTAGAGTTGTGGTTAGGTTCCAATCCCATATGGGACACTGCTGTTGAGTCCTCGAGTCTAAGTGCCTGAATTTCTTCAGTACGTATCTACCCTGGTTAGGCAAGTAAATAGTGGAAAAAAAATGTAATGGTACAAAATCGGAAGGTAGAATTAGGCTTTAGAATCAGAAGGTGATGGAAAACCAGAAGCAGTATGCACAGCATAGAATCACATGACGTCTTAATGCATCAGTTGGGCGGTCACATGCTTATGAAGTAAGGTGTGACTGGAGGTATGTGAGAGAACGTCAGGATGGAGTTTTATGTGGAAACTACCATGCTGGTGTGAATACATGAGTAATACTCCATGAGAAGGATGATCGTATGGGAAACGTGTACAAAGGCACCAGTCTTTACAAATGAAGTCACTTGTGTAGCCAGTCTCGCATGTGGTATCAGCAGACGGAGCTAACTGAGAGTGAGATAAATCGTGAGTAAAATCTCTCTGTTGAGATATTTGAAGTGACTGCAGAATTTCATTTAGTGTTGTGCAAATATATAACCTTGGAAACATGACATCATGAAAAGTTAATGCATGAAGGCACTTTGGTCCGTAAACTTGCTGATGTGTTGTGTTATTTGTTATACATTTTGTAGAAATGTCTTGTAGAAAGGACTCAAATGAGAGCTGGATTCTGAAAATTACAGTAATTTCACATGGATTAATCAATCAATAAATAATTGGAAAATAATTGGAAAAAAGTTCAATCGATGGACATCATTACTCACTATCCATTGCAGTATAATAAGTGTCTTTATCTGAAAAGCATGTCTACAAGAACAATAATCATATCGTATCAGATGTTGTTTTCATCATTAGTGCTTCATGAATTGAAATATCTTCCTAGGGCTGAATTTAAGGGAAGCATTATTTGAGACTGCTCTCCTGCTCGAACCAGAAGGATGTGGAAGATTTGGTGTGCCACAGAGCCCCGACGTCAAAAACATCACCTCTGTGCCAAACAGGTCTGCTAAGTCCCTTTGTTGCCGTGTTTGGGATTCATTTGAATATGAATCTTTCAATCAGTTTTCAGTAGGAGTACAGTACTGTCTTCTGGATAGTACTGTAGTCACATGCCCCAGAGGCTCTGTGGAGCGTTGGAGAGGTTTTGAATAAAAACAATCAGTTCACAGAAGCACTGCCAAGACAGCGCTCCCTCATTAGGAATAGGAGTGAGGTTTGGCCAAGACCCGTCTGTGCCCTGATGGTAACGGGAAACATTTTCATTTAAGCGTATGCTTTGCCAAACGGCCTCACTCACTCAGGGCACCTCTCTCTCTTTCTCTCTCTCTCTCTCCCTCCCTCTCTCTCTCTCTCTCTATAGTAGCATCAAGGTCATCCGTTCTCCTGGAGTTCAGAGAGGATATATAGGGATGACAATCAGAGAGAGGACTGGGAAGCGAAGAGCCATTAAAAGATTAATGGGATATTGCTGCAGCTCTCAGGCCATAAAAAGATACAGCATTTGCCTTTGTTGTTTTAACCAGGATCACAAACACAGCTTATGTTATTATCGCATTGTTCCAGGCGGTGTTTTAGTTGCTGCAGTATGCTGGAGCGGTTTATGAAAAAGCAGGATTAATAAACAATTTTAAAAAAGCATTTACTGTAAAATGCAGACATTGTCCATTTACTTCAAAATTGGCAAGTAACTATTACAATAATACAAATAAGTTGGAATGGCAGATTTCCTACATTTTTCTTAAATGATACTGTACTCCAAACTGAATGGGTGTCAGTATGTGCAGAATTTTTTCTTGCTTGCTTGCATTTGAAATGCTGATTTGTTTCTGCACTATGGTACAGAGCATTAGATTTCTAATAACATGAGCCATCAGTATTTTCCAGCAAACAGTGGAGAAAGGTTGATTCTCCATTATACTTGTATACTTGGCTTCTCTTGTCTAGTCAGGTCGCACAAGTTAACTTAGGGTGGGGTTTGAATAGTGTTATGCTCACACTCACTAGTCTGGGAGTGTTCTTAGCCCAGTCTGACACTGTTGCTCATTCAGCTTGAATGGATACACTTATGTTCTGTTGTGCTGGAAGTGCTCTGGATGAGAGCGTCTGCTAAATGAATATAATGTAATGATTCGAACTGCATTATATTTCTGTCCCTGATGTTGATTCGGTGGTTGAGATGTGACGACAGCTGCTTAACTCCTCTTGGTACGCAGTGCAGTGAGTGGCACGGTGGGAGAGGAGCTGGAGAAACAGGTGTGAAGCAGGGAGATTGTAGGCCTCAGGTTGGCCCCATAGGACCCTGCCTGTGGTGTGATCCTTCACAGAGGGGAACCCAAAGGTATTTGGGTGTCACGGAGGCTCAGAGAGAGCAACAGCAGCCCGTCCCGTTGATAAAGTGTTCCCTTCCTCTGATGTTATCTGTTTCAGAGGTTGACAGGCCTTGTGCTGTCCTTGCCCACTCTCCCTCGTCATCACTGCAACCCAAACAAAGCCAAGGTTGAAGCGTGGATGGGGTGTTGGATCTAGCGCAGGAAATGCTAATGGCTGTCTTTCTCTCTCTCTTTCTCTCCCTTTTCGTCTCTCACCCTCTCCCTCTTTCTCTCCCAATCTGGCTGTCAAAATCTGGCCATCTGTCATCATCCGCTCTAACTGGACAAATTAATCCCTCCTTGTCTGCGTCATTTCACGAGGGGTGAGCGCTCTGTTGCAAAATGGCCGCCATGTATCGCCCAGGTGGGAAAACACATTGGTGGGGGCTGAGCCAGGTCACCTCGCAATCATTGTAACAGGGCTTCGAGATTCTTTAAAGGAACTTAAGGTGTGGTGCCTTATAAATGCAATTAATATTTCCCTCTCTGGCCATGAATTTTAGCACAATCACTCTGTGGCAAGAAGTAATAGGCAGTACCTGTGCCTTTGAAATCTTGATGGGCGTTTGTAAAGGTGTCTGGGCTCTTTCATCCTGAAGATTAATGTCGGGTTGTTGGAACCCTGGATGGCAAATCTATTTGCCCGTGAAAAAGGCAGGCCCTGATTCTGCAGTTGATTCCAGGTTGTGTAACAGTGTGAAGTGTTTGTTCTGTCCCCTTGTGACTGATTGCGCTGAGTAGGAAACACTGGAAGAAAAACAGCAGTGGAAATGGAGAGTGATTGTTAAAGCGTACACCTCTGGCTTTTACAAGGCATATAAAACCACTCTCCAGCTCAGAAAGGTCTGAAACAGTAAAATGGCCCCTGGCTTGTTGCTCAAAGGAAAGGGAACCAAGGAAACCAGTTGCCCCCTCTCTGTGTGACGCTGTGACGGATTGGCAGGTCCTGTCTCTTTAGGGAAAGGTCACAGGCGCCGGGTGCTCACAAAGTAACACCCCCTGGGATGTGAAAGGCGTAGAGAAGTCTCTTCTGCTGCCGCAGTGTCACACAAAGTAGGCTTTATCAGTAAGATGAGGGTGTACCTTTTTGCATATGGCCTGGAGAACTGGCTGTGATGTTGCCCACATGTGCAGTGTAGCGGTTAGAGTGCTAGACAGACATGTGGGTCATGGTTCAAGTCCCACAAGTAAGGTAGTTCCCCAAAATCTGGTAGATATCCAGCTGTTTCAGTAGTTTCATAACTGTTTACAGCTGTACACATTGTTGCCTGCGTAAAAGTGTGTGCTAGACATTTGGAATGAGTGGTGAACAGTTTTATTCATTTATTTCCAAAAAACACCTAGAATAAAAAGGGATATGCTTTGTATTAAACCCATTTTGGTCTCAATTAAACCTCAGGGCTTTAAAAGACACTGTAGGGTTATTCTTCTGCCCAGGTGTGTGATGAAAGTGCTGCCTGCGGTGGCCTTCATTTGGAAAGAACAGATCGGTTGGCTGTTTTCCAGTTAATAATATTCAAACCAAGCTCACTGGTCTCAGTGTGATTTGCTCAACAGTGCAGACAAAACTCTTTTCAAAAGGTTTGTAGGCAAACACAACAAGTTTGCATTGCCCTTGCTCTTTTGCAATAGGATTGGCCTTAAGTCTGGAAGTTGGTCAAAAAAAAAAAAAAACTAACGAGTTGACCAAGTGCGGCACATCAGACAGGGTATGGCAGGAATTTTTTGAACCGTTTTAGCAATAGCAAATCAGGTGCATCCAGTCTGGCCCGCTGGGGCTTAAGAGACATTCCTCAGGGGCTGTCAAAAGAGCACTGGCCAAAAGTTTGACTGCTCCGTTGGGCTAGCTCAGCAACGGACCAGTCATTTGCACTAATGACCTGAAATGACCATTTTGATTTGTGCTACTGAAAACCCTTGTGTTGGCGGAAGAGCATTCAAGGAGAGGTCCTGGAAGTCTCCACCCATGTACATGGTCTCAAAAGTCACATGATCAGAACCCGATTTTTCTTTTTTTTTTTTTTTTTTTTGCAGCGTTTCACTGTGCAACGAGCTGGCAACTTGTCACCTTTGGCCATGGGGTTAAAACAGGGCGTGAGTATGTGCCAGGCGTTACCTAAAGAGTGTTTGAGCCTTACACATTAAATTTATTTGATTGACATGTTTGTAAAACCCAGCATATTTGGCTGTGGCGTTCACATTGTCTTCACTCTCTGCCAGAAAAAGAGCCCGCCCCCACACCCCCACTCCCCAACCTCTCCACCTGAAAATAACAGAATCGTCGTTTGTATGTTAAGCAATGAAAACTGGTAGAGGGACTCTGTTCCTTGTTACCCAGAGCCAAATTCCTGTGGTGTGACAGAGAGAGCCAGCGGGGTGTGCGACGGGCGTCTCTCACACTCCATCCAGTGGTGGATTTGTGAGGAAGGGTGGCCGCTTGCTGCGAGTTCCCCCATTGGCTCATTCTGAGCGCAAAGCGGCAAGTTCAAAGTAGATGCTGTTTGTCCGTTGCTGTGGGCAAAGAACCTTTGGGCCTGCTAAGTCTGATGTTACACTGTTGTTGCTAGGCAGCCCTTTGGCAGGGCATAAATAAATGTCCTCCAATAGTAGTTCACTTACTGACTTTGCATACAAAGTCTATAATGCAAACACTTAGTATGGCTGAGTATCAGTGTCAATAGAAACAGTAGAATAATCATTTTATTTGACTAGAAGGAGCAGTTGCTGTGGATTTTCACTGCTTCTCTCTGTCGGTAGTCTTTTTCTGTACTTCATGTAAGCTGTGTAGCTGTGGTATATCACTGAAGAGCAAGCAAGAGCAAATTATGACTCAAGAAATGAACTGCTGTGAGTTTAGGTGGTCAATATATTAAACCATGAGAATGAATTGATTTTCTTTAAAAAAATCATGCATGATAATTATATATTATAGATCTAAGAATCCGTATACCCATATGTATGGGTCTAAGTAGAGTTACTTGTCATCCTGGACATAATGATCTTTACAGACATGTTAAGATCTGTTAGAAGCATTTTTACCATGTACTGATTGCCATCTCATGTTCTGTTTTCGCAGAGTTAAATAAGGAGGAATTAGATCCTCTTAGAATCCTTAATCTCTTCCAGTTTCAGTTTCTCTGGGAACCATTTAACTGATGACATTTGACTGCCATTATCTCCACAGGACAGTTTGCGTTTGTTTCATCAGATTAACACAGGCTCTGCTGTAGTGAGATGGGAAACCGATACCTTTCACATCCCTAATTAGGTGTACAAAGATGATTATATTCAAATCTCTGAGGGGGAGGGGGAGGTCTTGAAGCCTGGCTCCTCGTTTGTCACCATTGCTTTCACACATTCTTCTAGGTGTTGTAATTTTTGGTGCTTATAAAGTGCTGAGTGTTTTCATTGACCAAGCAAATGCAAGAGTCTGGGAAAGGATTTTCAGGGCAATTTCCGATGCACGGCGGACCTGCTCTCTGAAGGTTGTTTTCATGTACTGCGAGTACAAGACTGCTTTCAATCACAGGATCCCTCTTTAAAAATGCATCTCACCTCACCGTACAGACTTTTCATGCTCTGTGCAGGTGGTTTGTCTGGGAAAAGCAGCCCAACTGGTACTGGGTGAAATCAAAGCGCTGTTCTGCATTAATGACAGTGTGGATATGAGGCAGGCCACAGCCTTGAGGCTGTATTCTCACATATTAATCGCTGGCGGGAGTATTTCTGGAGTTGCGGTATGGGCCAATTTCAGAGGCTGCTAAAAGATGTTGTGGTTATGAAATGCAAGAGTCTAGCACAATGTCTGTGTTTTAGGATGGTGCAGTTGGTGAAGAATGACTCTTGTGCTGAAGTTACTGTTTTATATCCCTGCTTTTCATAGTGCTTGTATATTGTGAGTGTAACCATTTGTTTTTGCATGTGGATTGGCACAGTAATATTTTAGTGGTCCTAAAAATTGGTAAGGTAAAAGATTTTAACACAAACACAAGTGTGTATAACACTAGAAATCTATTGCAGGAAAATCAAGGAATTCCAATACATTTATTAATTATACATTTATTAATGTATTTTGCTTTGTTTTATTGATTGTTCTGATTTAATGATTCATTTGCAATTATGAGAAAAAGTACATTGGTAAATGTGCCATTTCAAATTGAGCACACCAACAGCATAAACACACAACTTTTAAATGTAATACTCTTACTTGAGCAGTATCTGTGTGAAGGCCTGTTCGATAAATCTTTATTTTACTCATAATTGCCCCCTGTCAAGCGTTCTGTGTATTACAGACACACCCAGCTCACACCCACTCAGCACATGCACTAAGAAAGCAAGGACCAAAATAGCAACCTTGGCACAAGTGTTTTATTTCCTTGACTACGCTGTGCCAAAATACAGATCGTACTCAAACTGTGGGGTGTTTGATCTTATTGCCATATTTTTACACCCTCTAAATGGGTCCCTCTGTCTTTCAAACTTGCTGGTGCTGTTCAATTTGTGTAATGTTATCATATTTATAACCATGGTAATTATAGATTATATTAAATCGTATATATATATAGATATGTACAGTTTATCTGCATGTCAGTAGCTTTATGCAGGGTGACCTAAGTACTGCAGAGCTGGAAACAGGCTGAAAAGAGTGGGAGCTAAAGCTGACTGACCCAGTATAGCATAATTGATTTTTCATTGCATTACCTGCAACCAGAGCCGTGGTGTATGACATCATACCGATTACCGCTTGCCCAGACCCAGATGACTGCCTGGACTTTGTCTGTAGCAGGTTCCCCAAAAAGAAAAAAACAAAAGACTTTACTACACAATTTATGTTCACATCTGGTTGTTCATTGTGATCTCTGATCAGCAGTGGGAGCATGTTCCTGTCTTCCTTCGACATCTGGCTCCTCAGTGTCTAAGTGGCGGCATAGATGCACGGCTTGCAGACTTCCAGCTCGTTTCTAAGTAGGCCAGCATCAGTAACGCTAGCAGGCTGAGCCGACACAAGGCAGCATGAAAAAAAGGAGACTAGTAAACCACCAGGCCATGCACCAATTCTATAGTGGGGTAAGAGACAGTGCACGGGATGTTGTACACTTTATTCACTCATATTGGATATGATACAGTGCCACCCTTTTTGTTTTTTTTTTTTTAGGAGAGGGAAGCTGTCACTCAGCCAGCCCAAACAAAGGCTTCTTCTCGAGGGGTCCGACGAGCCGCCCCCGAGCCCCCGCTCTGCCCCCGCCAGGTCCAAATACAGCCCCGGCTCCCCCAGGACCATCTTCCCCTACCCCCCACCAGGAGTCCCCGCCCAAGTCCCCCCGGCGAATGAGCTTCAGCGGCATCTTCCGCTCCTCCTCCAAGGACTCCTCCACCTCCAGCTCCTCCACCTCCCCCTCCCCCATCAGCATCAAGCTCTTCTCCCGCACCAGGAAAGGTAAGGCACCGGAGAACAGAGGATGCTGGGAAGCAGCCAGCATCACACCTTAGGTGGGCGAATCTCATTACCGCGCAGATTGTTGAGTCGAGCGCACGGCTGACCTGGAGTGACATTTCTTAGTATGTCTGAGTCCAGGCTGTAATGCCAGTTGGAGGTAGTTTAATCCTTTTGGTGTCATACTATGGAGTAAGCATGTGAATAAATCAATATTTTGTATGCGCGTGAAATGTTTTGCTTTTCAAAACACATCAGAAGGCTGGAACAGAAGCGAAAATCTTGTGGGTAGAAGAGACTAGAGCTTTCTGTGGCTTTCTGCACTGAAGCTCAAAGCAGGATGTAACATTATCGTGTGGTTTTCAAAGCTTTTGAATCAACTGCCCAGACAACAACAATAGACAATTTTTATATTTATGTGTGTGCGTGTGCGCGTGCACGTGTGTGCGCGTGTGCGTATGTGTGTGTGTGTGTGTGTGCGCGCGTGTGTGTGCGCGTATATGTGTGTGCGTGTGCGTATGTGTGTGCGTGTGCGTGCGTGTGCGTATGTGTGTGTGTGCGTGTGCGTGTGTGTGTACCTACCGTCAGTGCGGATAGCGTACGTTATGTGTCAGTGAAGGCTGGGCTGCCCCACAGTAGCAGCCTGCAAGAGCTCCCCTCTCCTGAAGGAAGGGCTCTTCCCTGCTGTTTAGACTCTGAGCCTGTCCAACTCAAACACCCACGCAAATGTTTTAATTCCTTTGTTCAGTGGTTATTTTTTTTTGTGCTGAGTCCTTTGCAGAGGAACATAATAAAACTAACATACAAAAACAGCACATGGTGCAATGGGTAGTTAGATGGCAAGTGGTGTCTTTGATATTTCCTTCTTTCAAGTTTTTTGGGTGTGTTTTTGGAATATGCCTGCTGCCCTACAGCATTTCATCGGAATACACAGTGATTGTGTTGTCTTGTTTTTTTTTTTTTAATTATGCTTTGATCTTTGTTATAAACCATTTGTTCTCTGAGTTTGCACTGGGTGGGTATGGTTCCTGAGTCATGCTGTCTGTTGACGCTGAGCTGACATTTAGTATCAGACTGTACAACAGTGGTCATGTTATAGACTGGGCAGAGTCATCATTGATGCTTACAGTGTGGGGAGCAGCTAAAATGGATACGCTGGATGAACCAATCAGATAATTCTAAGGACGGTGAGAGTGTGAGGAATTCCTTGCAGTGTGGCACTGTAAAATGCTGCCTTACCCTCCGTGGCCTTTGTGTCCCTTTGCCTCTCGCCTCTGTGATGACATGGCTGCGTTTTGGAATTCAGCTGTGTGCAGCACTGGTGCAAGGCAGACTGAACCGTCCTTGTGAAAGATAAGAACTGCTCTCTCCCAGTGCGGGACCTCTCAGCAGTTGCTGGGGGGGGTTGATGGCTCCACCTTACTCCAGACACACTACCTATACAGTGAGCCTTACTGTGTTACCGGGGTATTTTTGTTGGTTCACTGCTGCACAGATTCTGCAGATTCACCCATTCGTATAATGTGTGGACTGGCTGATATCATGTGCTCATTGTAATGGTTGAGCTATCCAAATGCATCATCAAGGTCAAAATCAGTGTGTTTGCAGACAATATTTAGACTTATATTAAAGTATATTTTCCTGGTATTTTAGATTTCATATCCCACATTTTCATAAGGGCACCATAGCCGGTGAAACCACTGTGAGAAGATTATGACATGCACATGGTATGCATCTGTTTCAATTACAAACTTGTCAGTACAGAGGGCAGTGATGAGTGTTTTCTCCTTTCCGTGATATTGGCCCACCTCAGAAATGGAACCAAATATTTTGTGGCAATGCATTTTGCATTGATCGTCAGTGGTAATGATGGAGTTTTTTTTCCCCCTGCAACCAGCTCAATAGAAGTCAAAATTAAACACTTGAAAGCTGCAAAGAATGGCTGGCAGAGGAGCCCAGCGCTGTACCGCAAAGAAAAACAGAATCGGCCCCCAAAAAACTATTCGCCCAAGAGAATTCTGGGTGTTTGTTTCCCCTCTCCTGCAGCAGGGCAAACATTGCGGGAAATCCGACGGATCCGCCTCCTTCCTGCTTTTCCTTGATCCAGTTTCCAACGACTTCCTCCTAAATAAATAAACGCGCGCTTTTGTTTGCCCGCTCGAGCCTGGCCTCGGCGCGGACAGCCTGGAACCCCGCACGCCGTATCGCCTTACAGCGCAGACCGCCAGCGGATATCCAAGACCCGCATCCTCCGTTTCGCCCTGTCGCTAACCAGGCTTCGCCGCCACATTGTTAACAGCCACGTTTAAGGTCGTTATGCCCATTGTCGCAATTCACGGCGGCGCTAGCTGTGATCAGCGATGGTTATCGTCGCCTGGCGCATGGCGTTTCTCTTTGTGTCGTTTCTCATTATGTTTCTTCGGCCGGCCAGATTGAATCCCATCAGCTGATTGGATGTGCTGAATCCTATCTGTGCTGTCGCGGTCTGGATGCCACGCAGATAACGCCGAAGCGCAGCTCTTTGATGAGCTGGCACTTCTGGCTGGAGACCAGCCGGGGTTGGTGACGGTTCTGCGGCTGCCAGCGGATGTGGTTTCTCTCCACAGCACTGTGTCCTGTGACATTTTGTGACACTCGTGTTGTTTGGGCAGGCAGATTCTGGGTTTTCCCTTACATAAATGTCCAGGTAGGTTAAGCGTAGGGTATTGCCTCTTTTGTTTTTGGATCCTGTTACCAGTTTGCCTTCCTTGTGGGATATGTGTGGATCTGGGTGGCAGTGTAGCATAGTGGCAAGGAGCAGGACTTGCATCAGTAAAATCCAGCTGTATAAATGGGTAATGTGTAAAAAATTGTAACCTATGTACATTGCTCTGGTTAAAAGTGCTAAATGCCAGTAATGTATAATGTAATGTGTGCACCAGAATTGTTGGCTGCATTCTGCTGGTTGTTGGCTCAGTACCCAGAACCCAGTGTCCAGATGGGGTGTGAAGAGCACCATGAGGATCCGACTTGAAAAGTGTAAAAAGAAGTCTGGGTTGGAGCATGAAGTGTCAGTTCTGTGTTCTGCTGTGTTGAAGAGCACAGGAAGTGACAGTTGTTTCAAAGTCCTCAGTGCCACGCTACATCAAACCACGCTTCACAAAGAAGTTCCCCTGTGTGGCAGACTCTTTCAGTGAAACTTTACCTGAACAGCTCCTGTGTTCTGTCTGAGTTATGAAAAGCTTCCAGATATAAATCACATTTCCCAAGTAGAAGTGATGTCCCTTGGGATTTGACTTTTGGAGCAATCGTGAACTAGTTTTCTGGAAGTTTTGCCCGACCAAAGCTTCCATTTGTTTCCTGTCTAATGACGCTGCAAACACACAGTCCAGGCTCCATACAGTATCAGATTTTGGGTTGTTTTTATTTGCTGATAATGCCGACCTTCTCTGTGGACATACTGTGCTCTCCTTCAGTATTCCTCCGCAGCATTGGCTTTACTTCTTGTTTTTGCCTTGGCAAAAAAAAAAAAAAAAAAACACAAATATGAAATGCATTAGCTATGAAACATGTTATTGTCTCATCAACAACACTGTTACAAGGGAACTTCAAAGAGGAGCATAGAACAAAGGAGGAAGTTTGACGTATCCATGGTTGCTCTTAACCGCTCTTCCCAGTTACCGGAATATTCCGCTCGCCTCGCGGTGCGGGCCTCTGTGCCAGGCTTTGGCCATTTCCATTTCCTCTGAAGACTGGCGCGCAGAACCGCACCGAAATGAATGTAGTTCAGAGGTCATGGGCGCTGGCCATGTTTCCTGAGGTTTTGCTCTGATTTCATCCGCTGTTTCCAGGAAGAAAAAAATAACCACTCTCTTCCTTCTCTCAGCTGTGGTCCCTTGCTGCCTCACCTCCTAGTGGCTAAGCCTATGTAATGGTTTGTTGTTGTGTGTGTTTGTGTGCGTGTGCTTTTTTTTTTTTTTTTTTTTTTGAGAGAGACAAGTCTCAAGGTGAAATTTCTGCCTCTTCCATTTTAAGTACACAAGCTACAACTGGTGTACAGTTGCTTGTAACTTAAATCCTTGTCAGAGAGTAAAAAGGCCCATACATTCAAACACTTACCACATGCCTCAGTACTTTAAAAAAATCGTTTTTAGGATGCAGCTGAAATGCTTCTCTGTGTTAGCAGTGTACCGCCTGGCCTTTTCTGTCTCTCTGAGAGTGATGACGCTGCCCATTATCTCCATGAATACAGCAGAGATGAAAGGATGGATGTTCAGTGACTCATGGTTGCATTTGCCGAATCTCAGGAATATCTTCGGGAGCCATTTCAAAATGCACCATGCATATAATTTTGTCTTTCTTTATTCAGACTTTTAAAAGCATTGAAGATTGGTAAAATGATCATTCATTTCAAAGCGGTGTAACTTAAAGCTGGTTGAGGTATTATGTTGAGTAGCTGATTGGATTATCACTAAACTTACAGAAATTATGCTTCGAAACCCCTATCATGACTCATTCCTTGAACCATGAAAAGCCTGCCTGTTTCTAAAGTGGTAGCTCCAGAGACAGGTATTAAATTCCTAAACTGCCTAATCACAAGCTTTTCTGATAAAAAGGCAAATTTGACTGGATGCAGTAGAGAATTACCAATAAATCCAGGGTGGGCCACTTGAAAAACCATAATTTAAATTTATGAGTGATTTACTGTGATGTCGCTAGGGTGTGGACTGGCACACTTCAGTTGTGTCCACATTCAAATGCAGATCACTGTAGCTGTCACTGACAGAGGGTGCTGTGTCTCACTACTGAAGTTGTGCTCTCTCTGGAGCCACACCGCCACCTACTGGTCGTAGGTAGCAGTGCAATTGAGTGCTGCACATGGAAAATGTGTGTGCAAGTCCTGTTGAGGAAAATCTTTTTTTGTTGCTGTTGCTGGCATGAAAACTCCTGTTGTAGAAAGGCTGAGGTGAGGTCTGTTTCCTTGATAGACAGAGCTGCTCTTCTAGTATTGATGACGTGGAGTTTGTTTTCTGGGCACTTTCACTTAAGACGAGGAGCAAAATGGAACAGAGACAACATTGACAGCATCTGAATGGTGTATATGATGTTTCTAAACCCCTTTACTAGGGGATAAGGCTGGGTTTCTCTGGGTTTCTGCTGGGGTAAGAGCAGCACCAGAATGAGCATTGCCAGGGAAGAATATCCCCTCAGCTCATACAGGTAGTGCTGGGGAATGCCGTTAACCACAATGCTTATGTGAGTGTGTGAGCAGCACATTGAGGTAGCAGTGTAGCATAGTGGTTAAGAAGCAGGACTCATAACCGAAAGGTTGCCAGTTCGATTCCCCGCTGGAGCACTGCTGCTGTACCGTTGGGAAAGGTACTTAACCCGCAGTTGCCTCAGTAAATATCCAGCTATATAAATGGATATCATTGGTTACAGATTTTTTTTTTTTTTTTTAACAATGTAAGTCACTCTGGATAAGAGGGTCTGCTAAATGCAAATAATGTAATAAGATGAACGTAAATGTGTGCAAGCATGTCAATGCATGCTGATTAATGGTAGCCTGCCCACCATATGTGTGAAAATAGATTTGCCTTAGACATTACCAGACTAGGTTGGCACATGTTCCCACAGCTTGCAACTCCGGCATTTTTTTCAACAGAACCATCCCATAATTTGCACCGTTGGGTTCACTTTCAAGGGAACACATCATGATCAGTACGCACCTGCCCCTTGCCTAACCGGAGGCACTTTTCCCATAATGCACTGCAAACCTAAGGTGCATCTGCCAGCGCGGTGCGCATGTGTCGGGTGTGAAAAGCAGCCAGGCGTCTGCACTGTGCAGAGTGATAAGCTGTGGTCTGTGCGGTCAGGGGACTGTGTGAGCCCCATCACTGTGGGAACCAATGCCCAGGATGGTTTGTGGGTATCGTTGGCCAGCGTGAGTGGCTTATGTTATTGCTCAGCATACATCTGTGTACTGGCAGTGTACCTGCATGTGCATGTGTGTGTGCGCCTGTACCGACCATTTCCTGTTTTTTTGAAAGGTACACTCCATCGAATTCAGATGTGCAAGTTTCTGCTCAGGTTGTGTAATATGCAACAGAAGCTGACTGTGCTCTTATATTAGCCCCGGATGCATAATATTTGCGGTTACACACACACACACACACAGACTTGCATGCCATAGTGACTGTAGGTCTACGTTCCAGACAGGCTCCCAGTCATCTGACACCCAATTTAGTCTTGATTGAATCAATTTTGCTTCCCTTCCAAAATCTGATAGTGTTAGTGCTTTAGACAGAGCGGTACTGCAGTGTGATGAGTTGAGAAACCTGACTGTTAAGCGTCGATGCATTTTATATTAATTACCCATATGTGCTGATGGATTGTCCTGGTCCCGTTGTAGGTAAGTTATTAACGTTATTAACACTCAATGAGCCATGAATGGTATTAACACTTAATACATCACATTTATTTATGTTCCCATCATACAGGAACAAACATCATGAATATGAACATCGTTTAGATACAACTGGTCCTTTATATATGAAGTTTCAAAATATAATGAGCCTTGCCGTAGTCAGGCCCAACACTATGCAGTAGGATCCAGGGAACTGTCAAAATGAATGATACGTGGATGCACTTGTATTATATTTGGTAAGTCCTGCACCTTAGATTAGGGTGATGTTGTGCAGAGTCCAGCTGTGTTGACTGCTCTGCCACCTCATGCATTAAAGGTACTTAACCCAGAATTGTTTCAGTAAATATCCAGCCGTATAAATGGGTAACATGTAAAAACTGTAACCTGTGTAAGTAGCCCTGGATAAATGACAATAATGTAATGTAATGCATTGATTCACCCAGCAGTAGATGTTTGAGGTATGATACAACCTGGTGGAGCTTTAATTTGGCCCCAGGAAGTGGGGGGTGGGGTCACATAGTCAGATGTGATGCAGTGTCACCTCAGTAACCACATCCGTCACCCTTTGTCATAAGATGGCTGTCTGGGGTTGTTGTGTGTCTGTTTAAATCGAATGCATGTGAGTCATGCACAGTCCCATTTCAACACTAGTCTAAGCCCCATTGGTAGGATGGCTCTGATTCTTTAAACATCATGGTGGAGAATGCACAAGATCAAAACTGGATAAATCTAGTCTTGTCTCACTAACTCCATGTCAGTTTCACATTTGTCAGTTCATTCACTTATAATCTGGTTTTTACAAAATACCCTCTTCCAAAATTCTCCTGTTAAGGTGAATTTTTATTAAATACTGCTGAATTGCAAGAACAATAGCCCCGTTCCTTTTGAAAGGAGATGAATTGCATGAAATGACAGTGTGGGATTCTTATTGAAGCCCACAGACAGCACAAAGGGACTTGCTGACAGCTCTGAAGACTTCCGGAGAGCACACCAGCAGCGACATCAAAGGGGAAACTGAAATATGAATAACGCCGTGTAGTTTTTATAGTCATTCTCTGTGCAGTTTTCCAGAAGTCTGGATTATGTCACTATGCCAGATATTCGGAGCACCGCGTGGCCTTATCTGGAAATGACTTCACTCAGACCCAGCTGTCGACACAAGACTGATCCCGGCATGTATGGAATATGAAGGGTATTAGGTCCTCAGTTTAACATCTAGGTGATGCTCAACATAGAGCCGATTGAAGGAAAGAAGTGGTTTAAAGTGCAACTGTCGTATATCGCTGTCATTAACATTTAGACATCCCTCAGTAGTAAGTACTGTCAAGTGTTTTATGGCAGCACATAGCATTACTGTTCAGATGGTGGAGAGTTTCTCCTGCAGCAAGCTGTGTATAATGTTGTCACTGATATTTTTGTAAAAATATTCCTATATTATGTTGCATTACATTTAGCAGATGCTCTTGTCTAGAGCAACCTGCATAGGTTATAATTTTTACATGTTATCCATTTTACAGCTGGATATATATTGAGACAATTCTGGGGTAGGTACCTTGACATGAGGGTACAGCAGCAGTGCTTCAGCAGGGAATCGAACCTGCAACCTTTCAGTTACGAGCCCTGTGCCTTACCATACAATGTTGTAGTTTCTTTGTAGCCATACCATTTTTGACCTTTTTTTAACCCAGAAGAAAATCTTCATTCAAATTCCTAAGACTGATGTGATGACACCATGGCAACCACTAAAGATCCAACGAGTCTGTTTCTCGGTCTGACTCACAGTCTTAATTAGTTAATTCGATCCATTGTTTGGATGGGTTCTTCATTCACCTCTCCCTGATGGTTCATCATTTGCTGATTTAGAGGAATCGCTTAAGTCCCTAGGACTATGTATCTCCAGCGCTGGTAACTCCCATGTTAGGATGATGCTCATGTAGGTAGTTGTCAGTGGGAAGCAGGTGCAGTACCAGTCAAAGGTTTGGACACACTTGATTAAGATAATGGGAAACATGCATTCAAACGCATTTTGATCTAAAGTCTTATGCTTAAATGCTTGAAATTTGTTTCTTAGACAAATCTAAATAGTGAAGGTGATGCCTATGTATGAATTTCTTTCCAAAAAATTTTTACTTAAAAAAATATTTTTGGCTACTTTGAAGAATCTAAAACAAATCAAAACTAAAACTCTTATATTTAACACTTTTTTGGTCACTGCATAATTCCATTTGTGTTATTTCATAGTTTTGATGTCTATCCTATTATTCTAAAATGTGGAAAATAGTAAAAAAAAAAAACCCTTTTATGAGTAGGTGTGTCCAAACTTTTGACTGGCACTGTGCTTTTGTTATAATGACTCTTTGTTCTGTGGTTTGGGGCGGTCGTGTAGGGTTTACAGTAAAAGCACTCCTGGCTTTTAAAAGCTCTCATTTTTCCTTGCTGTGATGACACAGCCCAGGAAGTGTACAGTGAAGAGTCAGAGCAGCATTCAGTGATAAATGGCTCTCTTCCTCCTGAGCTGTCTAACACCAGAGCAGTCTGGGTGTGCTGAGTGGGCCTGACACTCTAATCTGTCACCCTCAACTTCCCGTTTTGCTGTAAACTTTTGCTTTACAGTAACAGTGCAGTGACCAGCAAGCCTGCAGAATGCAAATCACCCTGTGCATAGATGCATGTGTGCATGCCTGCATGCTTGTCTCTGGGGTTGTATGGAATAGTGTTATGCTCACACTCTGGGAGTGTCGTTAGCCTGGCCAGACACTGTTGCTCATTCAGCTTGAATGGATGGTGCTTCTGTTCTTTCGTGCTGTAAGTTGCTCTGGATAAGATCATCTGTTAAATTAATGTAATGCAACGGTAAGCATACTGTGTTTTAACATCTTATGGAAAATCAGAACACCCACTTATTAAATTAATCTAGAAGATGTCAGCTAATGTCACAGCATAGCATCGCCAGACATTCCTTTAAGTGGAGGTCTTGCGAGTTTTAGTAGATTGAATTCCTTCCCGGGGTGAAAAGGGGAAAAGCTTTCACAAGGTGACCCACAAAAGCTGCCCCAGACTTTGACCACAGCAGTTTCCCGTGTTCTGATATGAGCTGACTAGGATTATTGCGCAACCCGTAGGCAGCGGGCAGAGGAGATCGTGCCACAAGATTGCTGCGGGGCTGTAGGGCCATCTGCCAAGTTTATTTCGGCGTTCTGAAAAGGCCATTGTCCCCAGCTACTTGGCACCTGAGAGTGACCAGGTGGGTGCGTGACCACATGACCACACCACAGTCTCATGTAAGGGACCCTGTGTAGGTAGGGCTGGCATCTCAAGTCTCAGGCAGGAGAGCAACTGATTTGGGTGAATGAGGGGTGCAAGATGCAAATTTAAATGCCGCACCTCACTGCAAATTTAATTCTGTAAAAGAGATTAGCTGTATTGGCATTAGCCATGCCATAATGTACAGTAGGTTGACAGTGTTATATGGTAGCATCTTATGCAGTTTATGAAAATTCTGAACAATTTGGGGAATTAACAGCAATTCATTTACTCAGAAGTGAAGCTGTTCCAGGGATTGGCTTTAGGCTATATAAGCTGGCATGAGATAAATTGTCCAGCAATATTTATGCAGATAATACTGTTATAATCAGTGAAAAGAGCAGTGTGTTTCGTAAGTCTAAGATGTAATGTATAGCCTATGTGACCTCCATTCTCTTCCCATTACTTGCAAGTCCACAGTATCTGGATGCCTAACATTTTAATATGAATTATGCACATTGGGTGAAGTATGGTATTTATGTTACTGTCCTTGGTGTTTGTATTTATTTTGCATTAAATAGACTATAATGTAGCAGCTTTAATGTTGTCTAGCTGTACTGCTCTACCTTGCTGTATGTTTGTTTTTACAATCACCTGTCACCATTCTAAAAGGGACTTGTACCCATTCAAACTTGTTGATGCAAAAATAGGTACACATATTTAGCAAGCCAGCTGTCAATTGAACAGTATACTCTGGCCTGTTGCTAGGTCATGTAGCGGTATAAAAACTTACAATAGCCAGGTACATGGGATTTTATAGGGGTCCTGAATTAGGATGTAGTGTCAATAGACACCCCCTAAAAGAAATACTGCTTTGAAGTTCAGAGGTGGCCAACCCTTTACCTGGGGAGACATGGTATGGCAGGTTTCCTGCATTCCGTTCAGCCAGCAGCTGAGTAATACCTGGAATAACAGGCGGCTTCAGTCCACAGTAAGATAATTCCACAAATGAAGTCATTAAGGCTCGAGCTGTAATGGAAATGAAGGCAAAAACCCCCCAGGCTCTGCTGGACCAGAGCTGGCCTGCGATGAACAGGATGCTGTCGGTCTTATTAAAATCGGCGGTAAGCTTTCCCACATACCCCCCGTGGTTGTTGTGTGCCAGTCAGTGCCTCCACTGAGTCCAAACCTGAAACTTCAGGGTGTGTGAGTGTGCGTGTGCATGTGTGCGTGTGTGCGTGTGTGCGTGTGCGCGTGTGCGCGTGTGCGCGTGTGTGTGTGTGTGGAAATGCATGTGAGTTTGTGTGAAAGAGAGTGAGAGGGTGTGAGTGTGGGTGTGTGTGAGTATGAGTGTGCGTGTTTTGTGCTTGTATATGTGCAGGTGTGTGTTTTTGTGTGCATCCAGCCCACAAGCCTGTTAGGTCCTGCTCACACTTGCTTTGCTGCCTCAGAGCTGCAGAGAAGTTCATTAATACAGACATATCTATAGCCAAAGAAAAGTAACTGCAGGAGAGGGTGTGTGTGGGGAGGGAGGGAGGGGGACAGAGATAGGGGAGAGAGAGAAAGAGAGAGGGAGGGAGGTGTGAGAACCGAATTTAGGGAGGGGAGGAGGGGTGGACAGAGCCAATTGCTGCCAGACTCCATGTAGACTAGGTTCCTTTTACAGCCTCTTGCTATGCAAGCTATTTTAGAGAGACGTCACGTACAGCTGCGCTTGACAATATCCAGCCTCGGCAGAGCCGTCACCGCACCAGCTGAAGAACCGAGGGGGTGAAGAGCCTCACGCTGATATTGTTGGCGTGTGTGTGTGTGTATTTGTGTGATGAAGAGTCGCTCATGTCGCGAGGAACCTTAGCGGCAGAGGTGTGAAATTTTCAGCTTTGGTGATGCCAGCGTGTGTGCTGCCCTGAGTGTCAGTGCACCACCGTGCTGTCGCCAGCGCCGGACTTCCCGGAGCACGCTGAAGCCGCAGTCTGTCTACAGCCCCTGCGTTTCCCAGGTGACAGTACAGAGAAGCCCGCTGTGTCTGCTGGCCTTGCACTCCACCTGAAGACTGAATTTTTCCACTGGTTCTGCACTCTCTCTGAAGACTGAATTACTCCACTGGTTCTGCTGAAGAGTGAGTTACTCCACTGGTTCTGCACTCTCTGTGAAGACGCCACTGTCCCTGCTAAAGACTGAATTACTCCTCTGGCTCGGCAGTCTCTCTTAAGACTGAATTACTCCACAGGCCTTGCTGAAGACTGACTTACTTTACTGGCCCTGCTGCTGTGCTCTCTGGCTGCATCTCATAGGTTTCTCTCACAGGTCTCCCTCCCTGTGGGAGAATGACTGACTGAAACCTCCTGTGGTGTTTCTTGGTGGGCACAGAGGTAAGGCCGAGCCTTACCCCTCTGGCTGATGCCCCCCCGCCCCCTCCATGTTTAACCCGGACATGCTACACCCTGGTCTCAGCCTGGCACCCTACTGATCCCCATGAAGCGATTCGGAAGCCTGAGGAGGAGCCGGAAGCGCAAGGAGCAGGACAGGCCGATAGACAGACAGCAGTCTGCACCCCATGGCCTGCACGGTACAGTAAGAATGATGTCATCAGTGCGCACCGCCCAAGTCTAGCATCACATCACGCCATAGCACCTGCTTTTGTAATTAGCGGAGTAGCTCTTTAGCATACTGTAGGAATTGTGTACGATGCACAGCATAACTGGTCTGATGGGATAGGATATGGAAAGTAGCCAGACAGCCAGACTTGTCGATTTTAATTATCGAAGTGCTTCTGGGCAAGTTCAATGTCTGTCCTTGTCAGTGCACAAGCTGTCTAAAAGGGTGTGTATGGATGTGGTTTTCCGGAATCTTCAATGTCGGATTATGAGAATGGCTCAAAAAGGGACTAAAGTCATCTTTTACTGGAACAGGGGATACAGGGTAAACTATCAACAATGCTGAATGCCAAATATAAGAGAGAGTATTCTGTGAAGTGAAATCACTCTCAAAATATCAGCAAAGATTTATGCATTCCTGTGTTATGGCCACTCAAAATGGGCCAAATGTTTTAGCTGCTAAGATGAATGAAATGTCTGACATGTGAATAGTTTTAAACCAAGGAAATGCATCCATTTGCAAGTGAAAATGAGTTTAACAGGTTCTCTTTTTCCGCTTTCAGTACATGTAACACTAAGTGTGGTGCCATTTCTGCAAAAATAGCTACAAGACTCTACCACCGTGTTCAAAAAAGCAATAATTTTTTAAATGACTAGATTGTGAGTCATCAGTTGTGTGTGCAGACAACCTCTGTGCAGAGTGCCAGAAGGCTAATCTAATGCAGCTATTCTTGTGCTCCATCTCTCTCTCTCTCTCTCTCTCTCTCTCTCTCTGGCCTTGCCACTCTATTTTTAAACAGTAAACTTTTCAAAATAGAGCAGCCTAGTAAGACTTCTGCAAGAAAACACGCGCACGCACACACACACACACACACAGACACACAGTCGCTGTACAGTGGAGGCACTGAAGCCTGTTCTACTGTTGTCATAAAGACTACCACCTCCTTGTTCTCTCTTGACCACTCCCGGTTTAAACCAGGTCAAATCTCAGACCAGTGAGGAGGAAGCTGAGAGCACCAGGGTCGCTTTGTGCTGCAAGCACAAATGTTGCAAAGTATTTTGATTGTTTCCATTTGTAAGTTTATCATTTAAATAGCTAGTGGCTAGTGGTATGTACTTGTTATATCCAACATAATATTTACTCTGGGGTTCATCCTCAAATAAAGGAAATAGGTTAAATATACATGTTAAATGAGATTTGCAGGATAAATAATTTATAAATAAATAATAAATTAAAATGTATTTTTAAAATAAATAATTAGATTAATAACAATATTAATGATTAATAATATTAATAATTTGGTGGGATATTAATAATATTTGAAGGGAAGCCCACAGTAGCCTTTAAGTATTGCACAGTTATGTAAGTAAAATATGGAAAGAAATGAATAAATGTTTAAACTTGGACGCTTTTAATTAAGACCCTAAGTTTGAATTCTTTCTTGACATTTATTAGCTACTAATGAGCAGAGGTCAGATTAAAATGGGGAGCCACGAAATCCTACACCATTAGCAGTGAAATTGTGCCTTTCATAGCATGTACCAGAGGGGAGCAGCTTAGATGCTGCACAGATGCAGTTCACTAGAGGCCATCTTGCAAAGAGTCTTCATGCATCAGCATAACCTTGTCCCTTCTTGGTTATCAACTGCCTTGCTTTAGTTTCTGTTGCAAAATTTTCCATTGCTTTCCTATTATGTTAAAAGCCTATGCACTGGTCGGGGATGTTGTTAGTGTGGTCTGAAACCTGCTCATTCAGCTTGAATGGATACACTTATGTTCTGTTGTGCTGGAAGTTGCTCTGAATAAGAGCGTCTGCTAAATGAATGTAAAGGTAATGTGATCTGTGCCCGTGGACACACCCACGGCCCCCACGCTCGATCCGTAAGCTTTACTGGATTCCAATATGAACACGCAGCTGTTATAGGCGAGCTGTCATGGGCAAACTGTGGTCTGGGAGCTGTTGTCCTTAGGGAAATAGATGCTGGTCCTGAGACAAATCCACCGAGCTCGGGTTTCCTGTTGATATTCGGCATGTGAAACTGACATCACCACTTACCGGAGACCGAAACCGTTTTAGCACATAATTTTTCTCTCTTGTTCTTTCTCATGGCATCAGCTGTCAGCGATGCTTACCTCTGAAAGGGATACACATTTGCAAAGCATTCAAATGCATATTCAGTCAATGCATGTTTATCCAACAAACAGGACAGAGATGCAGTAATTTTGTATGCAGTTACCTCAGATGTACGCTGTAGTGTATTGCACTGGTCTGAGGGAGGCATCATTTGTTTCACATGCTCCCTTATGCGGTTGTGAGCGCAGAATCGATATCTACTTGAGAGTGACTCAGCCTCCCTTCCTGGTGGGCTGTAATTCTGCAGCTTTTCCGGCTCTCTGTAAACCACAAGCACTCTCCACGCTGGGGAGGGAAAACAGATTGGTTTAATAAAGACAATGATTAGCTGGATTAGCGGCTGGGACAAAAGCCGACAGATACGGCGGCCCTCCAGGAGCAGGGCTGGGTTGCCCTGTTCCAGTGTCACAAGCAGGCTTTCCTAAAGGAGAAATGTGCTTTACAAACAAATGTGTCTAATCTGTCATCTGGAGGGGACAGTGCTAATTGCAAAATCCATTAAACCTCCTCATGCATTAACAACAGATTCAGAATTTTGAACTCCTGCGTCAGCAGTACCAGAGGTTTGTCAGTAGGATCATAAGCAGGGGAACATCTCTTACATCATCTTCAGTTTCGCCAGCTAAATTGGGAAAAGATCTTTAGTGATGATGAGCAAAGGCAGTCCTCTTAAATTAGCATCGATGTGGTCAATCCATGGAAGCTTCTCAAAGTACCCATCAGGCATTGCAGCACTGACTTCACAAGTTTGCGAACATGCATGCATCAAGATGTTAACTAACAGTGAGTACTGACTGCAAAAACTCCATTCTGATCACTCTTCACAAGTGGACGGGACCTTGCATTTAAAAGGGGATCCTACTGGCCTTGTAGCTTATCACCCCCTAAAGCACATGACAGCTTCAGCTCTATAATAAAATGCGGCCATGATGGAAATGCACTCGCCAGGGAGCTGAGATTAGGGTCTGAAATGTCAGGAGATAACAGAAATCCCGGTTTAACATGTACAGCGTGTTTCTCCCGGCCCAGAAGT
Organism: Megalops atlanticus; assembly: GCA_019176425.1. Classification (NCBI taxonomy): domain Eukaryota; kingdom Metazoa; phylum Chordata; class Actinopteri; order Elopiformes; family Megalopidae; genus Megalops; species Megalops atlanticus. Next base: position 7,746,432 of record CM032898.1, read on the forward strand.
GTCAATATGTGCAAGTTTGGAGAGGCTAGCGAACCTCCGCTGAGACCTCCAGTCCTCCTCACAGAAGTGCTCGATCATTTTTTGAAGACGTAGTGGAACGAGCAAGCCCATTCCGCACTCGTGCATCTCTAAAAACGGGATGAAAATGACGAGGCAGATGGCGGTAAGGGAAAGGGGTGAAGCGTCTCTCCGGTGGCTGTGCAGAGGCGCGGTACGGACGCGCTGATTTGTCAGCATCGGTCATGCCGGTGAGAAACAGCCCCCGGCAGCTGCCAGTGGATTTGCTGCAGCGGTGGAGCTGGGCCAAAGAAAGTTGAGCGCGAAACTTTCTCTCGGCTTGCCGCGCATTTACGGGCTGTTTATCCCCCTCGTTTGCCTCTCCAACGCGGCCGTGCTCCGGCACCCCCAGCAGGGCAGAGCTGGCACGGCCGCACGGAGAAGTGTCTAACAAGAGCCCAGGGCAGAGTCTAACCGGGGACGACAAGGCCGATCCAATGTCCCCCCTGCCAAAAAATCCAGGCCGGAATGAACGCTGATCTCATTCTCGTGTGGGAATGGGAGGAGACAATGGGGCAACTCATTCAGCATTGTTGGTGGTTTACACTGTGCTAGATCAATTCAAAGCACGTATCGTCTGTCCTCTGATGTTCAAATTAAACATTGATGTTTTGACTGCCAGTCCAGCGCAGCCAAATGTAGCACAGATGCTGGTCGTAAGATGGCCTACTTTGCCTCAAGTGGATGTTTTAGAGTGGATGCATTCCTCAGTAACTGTAGTTTTATTCTGTTCTTTATCAGAACCCTGTCTCACTCCTGTTACAAAGGAGGAACTGACGTCCCTAGACTTGTTAATGGCGTTGCGCACTCTCATACAGAGTACAGCTGCTTCAAAGTGTAAAACACTTTAAGCTCCTTGCGTCTCAGTGAGTCAGCCCTGCAGGTCACGACCTTCTGATTACAATGTTTGTCTGCCAATAAGGGAGTGGCAGCACTGCTCAGGAGGGCATTGACCCCGAGTGATAGACAGGTCATGTTGATGTAAGACATGTCCCGCAGAACATAAGAGAGATGCTTGTGAGGCCAGCATGGTGTCAAGACCTCCTGAGTTTCCCAATCTCCATTACTTCAAATGTCAGTTTATGTGTGTTCAAGCATTTTATTGAGGCAGTTCTTTGCGTGTTTAAATCTGACAAAATCTGTCAAAATCTGACAAAAAGGTCGGATTGCTTCATTGTTAGGATGATGAGATCATCAGATGGAAATAAGCAAAAATATGTTTATAAAGTGTTCTTGTGGTCTGACCTCATCACATTTCATCTTATTGGTCAATTTTGCACTGTTTAGAAACATTCTTGTGTTGTCCAGTCCATTTGATCTGATGTTTTACTTTGAACATTCCAGAATGTGTGCAGCCAATTGCGACTGCACATCATGAGCATTGAAACCATTGAAAATGAGTGTGTTGCTGGAATCAGATGACATCATTTCATAAAGGACTGGCTTGAGTGGAAATGGAACTGTGAAACCACTTACCAGAGCAGCTTGAAGCCCCTTTATGTAGTGGCTGGGGGTTGTGACACACGTCAGTGAAATGGCTTACAGGCAATCTCTACTTGTGACTAAATGCAGAGCGATGTAAAATATCGTGGCTATCATCTGATCGCTCATCCCCTGGTTTTCAGTATCGTCCACCATGGAAAGAGGCTCAGTGTTGCGAGTATCCTTCAGGATATAAAGCCTATCCAACATACAGCTGAGTTTCCAGGCTACAAGCAGCAGGACACCGACAATATTGAGTGGGTTTATTGGAGAGATGAAGCCCCCCTCTCTGTGTCTCTCTCTTACTTACTCACACACACACACACACACACACACACACACACACACACACACACCCTCTCTCACACACACACACACACACACACACACACACACACACACACAAACGGCTGACACGATCGATGAGAGATTAGATACTGGCAGTAATTCTGTACCATGTGAAAAAGATGAACAGGTCGTTGTGTGCTGAGCACTGACTCTACCCTGCAGTGTGAAAGCTGAACCGTGAACTTCATCTACATCTACAAATGCCATGCTAATGCCATCAATAGGATTGGACAGGAGCTTCAAGGCATAACACAAATCCTTTCTTCAGTTCAGAAGTATGACCTGATGGCTGACTGAAAGCAGAGTCAAGCAGTACATAAATAAATACATATATACATAAAAACATACTATTTATTTATATATGTATACACACACTGCAGTATATAGTATATGTAGTCATATATGCATTTGTTCTTACAACCCATAACTGAGTACCAGTATAAAATTATAAGGTAATGATCTGTGTAAATTTTTCTTTTGTAGTGTTTACTGAATGATTCATCATGAAGTTGAGCCTCACATCTGTGGTTTGTGTTATCACATCATTAATGCAGCTGGGGGAGAAAAAAAAAGACTCAAAGCGAGACGCTACATTTCGGTGTCTGTGTCTTCCAGGCCTCTGAAATCGGCCTTTCATGAATTACTGAGGGAGGTTAACGCTCAGACTGGAGTGTAATCCCTCTCCTGGTAGGTAAGATGTGACGTGATGATTTGTGATAAATACGGCCTATGGCTTCAGAGAGGGTACTCATCATTTAAAGATGCATTCTGAGCCACGGTGAGTCCAAACTGCCAGGCTGCAAAGGGCTTCTCTGTTGCTGTTTATGGCAAACGCTGCCATTTAAAAATAAGATTGCTTTTGATGTGTTCTCATCATTAAAATAATACTAATAATAAATACATTTGTAAATTTTATGTATATGTACAGTGCCCTTCAACATTTATTCATGCCACTAAGATATAATGATATAACTGGATGAATTACACAAATTGGGCTTTTTTATTGCTTTAAAAAATAATGTCTTTACTTTGTTTAAAAGTCAATAATTTTGTTTGCAAATGACTAATTCTGTTCCATAAACCATGGGGGAAACATTTATTCACACCAGTGTAGTTAATATTTTGTAAATCATCCTCTGGCATGAATTGCACTGATAAGATCCTTCCCGCAGTGTTTTATGAGTTCCTGACATGAGTTTCTTCTGAGGGAGGATTTATAAGAATTCACTATTCCTGTAGGCAGAAACGCTCCAGGATCTTTTTATCTTCGGTTTTCAGTGTTCTAATCCAGCTGTCGAGGTGAGGTAACTCAAAAGCAGCTCTTGGCGAAGGGGAAACTGATAATAACTTAGAGCAAGGGCACATTGGAAAAAAAAATCTCAGAAACAACTGTGTCATTTCAGCCTCCCAAACAAATGGTAGCAATCTTTCCTTATTTACTTGTTGGACTGTCATGGAGAGCCACAGAGGAAGAAAGCAAGATCAGCTATAGTTGAATTGCCCTGCCTGCCTGTACGGACTGAAAGAAGAGCAATACTGATGGACATCAGTACTAAGAATAATAGTAAATACATTTTATTTACTAGAGAAATGTGCATAAGTTGACGAGTATATATGAACTGTGTCATGACTGGGCTGCTGGATTGTGGCAGTCATGTCATTTACTGCATTTCTCTGACTTCGTATGTGTCAAAAATACAATTCCCAAACCTCTTGTGAGTCTTGCCGTAGTTGCAGTATTAACTGGTAAAGGTGAGGGCTGTAAGTGCTGGATTGATGCGGATTTTGAAGTTCAGTTCAAAGTGAGTGACTCCCAGCATGCAAAGCAGACTAAGCATTGTAGTCTGCAGTCAGTTATGTGTAGACATCACGTGCAGAGCTGTAGGTGGCACTGCAGATCAGTCTGTTAGCCTGAGCAACACATTGTGTAAGGAGTCTGTTTGCTGGACAATGGGGCACTTCTGCCACCTTCCACAGCTGATGTACTGATGTGTGCAGGCCTCTGGTTCTATTACAGCAATGCCAGCAGTGAAGGAGGTGGAGCTTCTGAGTACCGCATAGATCTGCTGAGCATTCCATTTTCACTGTTCACCATCTTGACTCCATGTTTTAGCTGTGCTATCATCATGTACCCACAAACAGGAGATAACTCTAAGATAATGACTATGCTCTGATATTGGAAATATCAGTTGAATATCAACTCAACTGTATACCCTGATAAAAAAAATAGTATATATGGAGAAAGTAAGGCATATATAGGCTGAATGTATAATGTGTAAGGCAGATAAATATTATTATTGCCACTGTTATTTTTTTTATTATTTTATACATATATTGAATACATTTTTGTTTTTTAACATATCCAAATGATTGCCTTCAGCTTGGGATTTGAAAATGTATACATTAGTTTTATTAATATTATGTTGTCAAAATTGTTTGTTTTTCCTTGAAAAATTGTAAAAATACACTTATTGAACAAAATAAAATATAGATATAAACTATTGGAGACATTTTTGGTATGCAAGAGCACTTCAGGCGCCAGCAGTTGTGCAGGTCAAAGTACACATAGATAAAAATGAATTGGATTCTTGCGGTAGAATTATCATCATATGAGTGGGATACTGCTCACATTCATTTACTTACATGATAAGCGGTCCCATTTAAATAGAAGGCTTTTATCTTTGAATGTTAATGAGTTCATTTTTATTCAGTCAGATGAAAGCTAAAATGCCCTTTTCACACTACCCCCATGTCTCTGTTCAAATGCATAATCTCTTAAAGTTCAAACCCGGTCTGAAATGAGCATGGTGCTCAAACGGCACTCTGTCTATTTCAGCAAAGTCATGTTGGCTAAAATGACTAACTTGACCTGGCTATTAACCCACAGGGATCCTTCCCCTGCTTTACAGCACTTTGTTGACTGAACGTCGGTCAATTATCTTGCTCATTAGAAGATCTCTGAGAACTGCCTCACTCACATAAATTGCTTATGTTAATGAAGCAATGTCTTAATCCTAGTTTGAAATAACCCAGGCTCATCTACAGCTGTCCACAGACTTTTTCCCCCATTTGTACCAAGGTTATGGCTTCACAGACTGAAATATTTAATAGTCATCTTGTGTCCATTTAAATGGCTGGGTGATTTGACTAATCGCAAGGTAAGCTTATTAATTTCTTCATTTTAATTGTAATCATTTTGGCCAAATAAAGTTTATTTAACAATTTAGTTAAATCAGTAATACATATAAACATTCATCTTAAATCATGAAGATTAATTAGTTTTTCAAGTAACTGCTTTACGGTACTCAGTTAACCATGTTAACCAACTGGTATTCAGTTAACTCATGAATTGAAAGTTAGAATATAAATGCGTACACTGTGTGGTTTCTGGTCCACAGCTTGGAAACATTGATTTAAATAATGACGGTAATGAGGGTCTAAATGCCGTTTGGAGAGTTGGCCAACACCGACCATTCCATGGCTCAAATCTGCTGACATTCCATGGAATGTATCTCAGCACTGAAGCAACACTGTTTCTGAAGGCTTTTGCCTGAGCCAGGAACTCAACAATTTCATTAATCATTTTCTGGATCAAACCACCTTTCATTAACCTTTCATTTCCTTAACGGTTTTTTCCAGAGTGTTGGTAATTGGAAGAGAGCCGGTTTGCAGTCTTCCAGGACCAGATTTGAGTCTGCCTGTCTAAATCTTCCCAAAACACAGTTTAGTACATTCACTGTTTTCGCGGTCCCTTGCTACCAGCTTCCCCTCTGGAGGGGCTGAGAATTTATAGATGCTCCCTTAGTAATGTCACACCTCTCTGTGTGTGCTCTTCTCATGTATCTGCCCTTTCTCCCATCGCAAGATCGCTTGCAGGTTTGTGTCAGTGTGGCCCCCACTTTCCACTGACACCAGCAGTGTAAGCCCAACTTAGACCAGAGGTGCCCGTCAGCATCTCATGAGCATTTCATGAGTGCCACAGTAATGGTGTCTCCATTGTAGCAAATGAAGAGGTATTGTATTACTCTGCAAACAGATGTTAAGGGAAAACCTTAAATATGTGCCATTAACTTGCAAACCCTCAGCGGTTGCTAGTACAGCCTTGAGTTTCATAAACATGACCCACAGTTGAAGAAATTCATGAGGGCACTTCATTATTTTGTTAATGCATCCATAATGACTGCACAACCCCCTGCACAAGGATAGGCATAAAGTCTAAACTATTATTGCTATTTTGCAGATAAAACATTGGAGTGTACCTATTTTTTATGTTATCCAAAAAAGCACAACTCAAAAATAACTACAAAGCACAAACTTAATCCCATTTAACCCATTGATGGCAGCGGGCTGTAACCAAGGTTATGTTTTGCAGTCTGGCCACAGCACCAAGTCAATAGGGCCTTATTTGCTTGTTGTTTGTTCCAAAATGTTTGTTATAGATATGATTGCAGTGTCAGTTATATACATTGTGAGGGCCCGCATCAGTCCTTGTGTGCCTCTAGTATGGCTTCAGACAAGCCCAGTCTAATAGCAGGGTTTCCAGTCTCAGGTTTGGGTGAGGAATGAAGAGCTTGAGTTACCATAGATGCTGCCATATTATTATGTAAGTACGTACAGTGACTAGGCACTTTGTACTGTTTGAATTAGTAGAACAAAGTGAATTTGTGTCTCTAGGAGGCACAACTTCTGCGCTTTTACCATACTAGACCTGTGCAAATTCCTGAGCTGGGGTGAAGTCACAACACTTGATCGGTGATCCCAGTTCTGGGACTGGGAGATGTTAGAGCCCATGTAAAATTTTGAAGATTTTGAGGAGGGGGAAAAAAACCTCCTGAGTGAAATTGTGCATTGTCATGAATTTAAATTAACTTGAACTTTGAAGTGCCCCAGTTTAGAGGCAGGCAGAGGGAGCGGGAGTGGGAGCGGGACGTCCCAGAAGCCACAGAAACACGATCCAGCCGGTAAAGGTCAAAACCGCCCCAGAAAAGCGCGGCTCTCAAAATACAGCAGCAGAGCAGAGGCGTTGCCATGATACATGCCAGGGGGTGTGGTTACGTGGCGATGCCCGCCTTGAGGTGGGCGGGTCATGTTGGGGGCCGTGTGCGGGATGTCACGCCCCGTGTGGCAGGGTGCGGAGATTGTGCTTCTCACTTTGAGAGGGTCCCTGTTGCCACACCTCTGTTGTGACATGTCTGAGACATGCCTCTGCATGACAGGTGTTTGTGGATCATAATTCATAACGGAACACACCCCCATGACCACAAGATGTCGTGAGAATGCAGTGGAAGGAAATCCCACCTTGCACCGTTCTAAATCAAATTTAAGATGGGGCGGCAGTGTAGCGTAGTGGAAAGGAGCAGGGCTTGTAACTGAAAGGTTGCCAGCTGAATTCCCCACTGGGCAGCTCTGCTGTACCCTTGGGCAAGGCACTTAAGCCACAATTTCCTCAGTAAAAACCCAGCTGTATAAATGGATACTGTATAAAAATTGAAACCTATTTAAGTTGCTCTGGATAACAGCATCTGCTAAATGCCAATAATGTAATGTACTGTCACTACACTGAAGTTGTGTCCTTATGGGTGCAACAGTAGTGTTCCACCCAGCTTTTGAACATGCAGCCCTCTGGTGACAAATCTAATTCCAACCCACAGTGTCCCTGTGCTGCAGTTACCACCAACGTCCCACCAAACCGCCAGACAAGAGGTTGCAGCACTCAACCACATCCCCCTCCCAGAGGAGCTGGGGCTGCTTCTCTGACAGGAACTGATCTGGGATCAGTGGGGCTGCCACCATGATAGGAATATCCCCCAGTTTCAATGGAACCTCATCCCTGGCAGAGTGATAACATATCTGATGATTCTCTGTGGCACTTCCTGAAGCTCATCTCAAGGGCGCCAGTTATTTGTATTCATTGCTTATTCAGTACTTGTTTAAGCATTCCTCAGAACGTTCCATCATTGGACAGCGCTTGTTGTTGTCCTTGACAGGAAAGGCAATGATTTCACATCAATCTGAACAACAATCAGAATATACAGTAGAAATGATGTGTGAATAAATAGTAAGTGATGGTTGTGATGTGTTGCCTGCTGCATCAGATTTACTGGTGTGCTGTGGTCGATTAAGGTGAAAGTGTTTTTTTCTTTTTTCTTGGCAGGATCTACAATTTAATTTGTTGAGTCATGTGTCAGAGAGAATCATTTTAGAATATTTATATTGCTCCATTATTCATCCAGATTTCTTCAGTGATTTTCACTTCACTTTGCAAAAGCAACTGGAGTCACAGTCAGTGACATCTGTGGATGTTTTCTGCATCACAACTATGCTTTCAGAAAGGAAACCAGATACCGTCCTTCTCTTTTTCTCTGAGTGGCTCTACGCTTGTGCCATTTTAGTGTGGTGTTCTATGAAACTGAAACTAAAACTGGATCTGTAGTAAAACTGGTTCATCCTCTGTTCAACCCTTTGTTTGGATATTCACTAGGAATAATTTGCATTCTGCAGGCCTCTGTGTTGAGATAGTTGATGTTTGCTTAAGAAAGGGCCTCTGGCTTCTTAATGAGATTGTGCCTTAGAGTCAAGGAGGGGGAAGAGAAAGCGTGTGTGTGTGTGTGTCTGTGTGTGTGTCTTTGTCTGTGTGTCTGTGTGTTTTTACGGGAAAGGGCTAGGACTATGATCACAGCACACCCATAAATCTGATGCTGATTATCTTTGTCACTGTATTGGAATGCAGTGAACCTCCTGTTAACCTTACCTCATATAAAGCCTAGATTTCTGATTATATCTTTCTGAGGTGCTACACAAGTTTTCATTGGGCTTTTTTATTTCCAAAAAATGAAAAAATGAGAAACTGAATAAATGAGTTATATGGGTTAATGGGTTAATGAAGTCATACAGTAAAGACCAAAAGCAACTGGATCAAAAACTGACTTACGCTCACAGACCTTTACTTTTACACCCTTGGTAGTCTTAAGAACAGGAATTTTTGTGTTCTGTGAGCAGGCTGAGAAGGGCTTTTCCATTTAACCCACATGCTCCCTTGCCCTTAGCCGCACATTAGGCCTCAGCATGTGTAGGGCATGTATAATGGTTCCTCTAACTCTCTGAATGTCAGTTTATTTGGCTCATAATCCAATCATCTTGGTTCATTAGCGTGATAAACCAATCTTGAGCTTGGCTGTCATTAAAGTTATACATCGCTGTAGCCAGAACTTAATAAAGATTGACAAAAAGTTTTGACATGGTTTCTCAGAAAGGAATTTTTCCAGTGAAAATGCTGTTGACACAGCAAATTTAGAATAATACTCCCACAGAGGCTGATTCACCCTTGGCTAGTACTGCACTAAAATCCTCTACTTGTGTGAATTGCATGAATGGGCTAAAATCATTCAAACTCCCTGTACAAAGTGAAATATGCATGCACCTCCAATGTACAGGTAGTCACAGTTACTAATTCTCATCAAAGAAAACAGTAGCATCAAAACACAGATGGCATTCCCACATTCAGGTGTTCTATAACGCAGAGCAAACAATGTTTCAAATATATTAGTTGATCTTGTGTTGTGAACATGGGCATGACTGTATCATGTTGACATCATTTGCCAGCCACCCAGAAAGTGGTAGTGTCCATCATCATTGTGATCACCATCCTCATCAATCACTCATCTACCAGACACCAATCAGCATCAACAGTAAAATATGCCATTCTTCGAGGAAACTGGAATCCCACTACCCAGTGGGGATTACAGTGAATATTAACATGGGTGAAACGTTGTCTGTTCTGGTTTTTTTTTTTCTAGTCAAATCCTAACTTCCTGCCCTTTCACCTCCACAGCGTCAGGGCTCTCCTCACCACCCACAACGCCGACGCAAGTGACCAAACAGCCCGCATTCCCCCTGGAGGCCCCCAGGGCGGAGCCGGAGAGGCCGGCGGTGCGCGTGCGCTCCTTCTCCTCGCCGTCGGAGGCCGGTCAGCGCCTGTCCCTGCCGTCCGGCAAACCCCCCATCCCCTCCGCCATCCCCATCTCTACCTCACGGCCCGCGGGCGCTGCTCCCAGAACACAGGTCTGTCTGAACCCTCACCAACCAGCCCGATCGATGCTGAGTCAATGCAGTGCCTTGTCTTTCAGAACTGAATGCTTGCCATTTGAGTGATGAGATGTTAATGCTTAATTTCTTGAGCAGTTTTGACACATTAGCAAACAATCAAGCAAGGAGAAACAGAAAATTGGAGCTTTTGTTTGCTAGCAGTCAAGATTTTCTGTTTTTGTGGTGATGCATATGTTTCCTCTGGCATGTGAATGATCCAAGCTGGAAGCAAGCTGAACACATGTCAAACAGCAGTTTTGCATCATTACATCATTACATCAAAATTGCTTCTACATGCAGAATCCCCTGAAATGTCCAAATTAAACACAGTACAAGTCTGTAATGTCAAACATTACATTACGTTATTGTCATTTAGCAGACACTCTTATGCAGAGCAGCTCACATCAGTTAGAATTTTATCCACATGTACAGCTGGATATTTACTGAGGCAATTGTGGGTTAAGTTCCTTACCCAAGGCTACAACAGCAGTGCACTAGCTGGGAATCGAACCAGCAACCTTTCGGTTACAAGCCCTGCTCCTTACCACTATGCCAGACTGCTGCCCACTGCCTGCACATTAGTCTGTTCACTGTACTGTTCACACCTGTGCTTGCAGTGTAGTCTGAAGATGATGCATCGCCCTTTCATGCAAATATTCTTGCACCTGGATTTTCATGGTGATTGCTTTGCAAAAATTACACAAATATACAGTGTGTAACGTGCCATGTAATGGAAAACATCAAAGGTTGTTCAGAAACATCAGATATTGTTTCAGTCCAAGCTGTTTTGACTATAAAGTGGCTGTAGTTCCAGTTTCCATCTCCACATACAGGTAAGTTACGTTGGAAAATCACCAGTTTAATTTCCTGCTAATCTTTGCCTTTTCTGAAGAATGCGGCCCCATTAGTTTGAGGAAATGGCTCCCCAGTATGGACTGTACTACTTGGCAGTCTCATTCGAGAGTGAGGTTGCAGTTTTGGTAAACACAAAGGGCGTTTTCAGCTTTAACAGAGTGCCTTTCACTGAAAAGAACCTGTTGTAGCAGGGTGCGACAGGCCTCGGAGCCAGGGGGAGTCGGCCCGTTCTCCTCACCGTCAGCTGAGCCACGCACCTAAGGCTGTGGTCCTGCATGCGCTAGTCTTACAGTGTCTCTTAGTGTGGACGGAATGCGAAAGTCAAGGCTCATTCCGGAACACTTTATCAGAAAACGCTGATGCCTACCGTAACGGATGCGCGCTGAATTCAGCGCTCGATATGACGGATCCTCAAAACTCAATTGTCGACAAATCAAAAAGCCATTCGGGAGATGTGAGTGGTATCAAAGGAGCGCGGATAAGACTTGTCAGGTTTTAACGATTTCCCCGGCCCCCACCGCCACTATAAAACCGGCGTGTATCAACAGATTGCATTAGGGCGTACTGTCAGTGAGAAATGCCATTTCCAGAATTTTCCAAGGAAACAGAGTGCTTATACAGTATTTATGGACAAACAAAGGGGGGTAGAAAGGGAGGTTTTATTTTTACAACAGACTGGCATTATCCTGTATGTCCATATTGTACATGATACATTGGGGCGGCAGGTGGGAGGATTCAAGTTCATACAGCTGCACAACAAATGGCCAAGCTTGGACCATTTTGTGCCTTCATCCGTTTCTTCATGTCTGTCTTAATGTTCCTGCCTCATTATATCACCGCAAATCTACCTGTCACCTCAATAATACATCTCACCAGAGCCAAGTTAGTAGAAAGAACAGAGGAAACATGGTTAGCATTTGTTTTGAATGCTGCTTGCCACACCAGATGTGTACTTTTTTTTTTTTTTTTTTTTTCAAGAAAAATGATATTCAGGGCATATTCATAGTGGAGTTCACTAATAAAATATTATGGTCTGAATTGGCCAGAGAGACCAGAGGGAACCCTGCTTTTTAAAACAGATGTGCCTCTTCTGCTTACATCATTACATTACATTACATTATTGTCATTTAGCAGACGCTGTTATCCAATGACTTAGATGGATAACGTGTAAAACTGTAACCTATTCATACAGCTGGATTTTACTGAGGCAGTTCTGGGATGAGTACCTTGTCCAAGCAGTGATGCCCCAGCAGGGAATTGAACAGCAACTTCTCAGTCACGAGCCCTGCTCCCTACCACCATCCTACACTGCCACTACATCACCACCAGTAGTACCCGCTTTTTTTCAAGAACCTGAGGGAATTGGGAGAAACCAGAATCGCTCTGCCAGTATCTCCCAGCACGTTGCCCCTGATGCAGATGGCGGATCAGTGAACTCAGTTTGCTTAGTGTTGGTACACGCCAAGAATATAAAGCAGCCAGAATATGATAGACGGCATTCCTGCGGGATTAAAAGTATGGTGAGATTTCACATGTTGTGCCTGTTCCAGGCTCTCTCTCTCTTTAGTACATGTTAGTCATTTTTGGTGTACAAATGATAGCATTTTAATAATTTCTGACTCCTTGTCTTCTATTTATTTTACTTACCTCTATTTATTTAGAATTCTGTTTGTTCTGTTTAAGAGTGTTCAACAATAAGTCTTTTGTATTTTTGCACCCTAAGTACAGACTTGCATTTTGACAGCTGCTTTATGATTTAATTCTAGCAAGAATAGTTGTTAAAGAAGTTGCTACATCATGGTAGGTGAAGAAGTTAATATGCCTTACGCTTGTAAAGTGACCTTATTGTTAAAATATTTGCTACAGAAGCTTGTGGATTCAAGCCAGAGCATAGCAAAGACTTTGGTATGGTACCACTGTCATCTGTCCTTGCTAATCAGCATTAAAAGAGATTGATTGTTCCTGTGGCCCTATGGTGAACTGGTAACATGTCCAGTCACTTGTACATCATTAAATTATATTTACATAATGGCATCTGCAAAGCAAATGTAATCTAGAATGACTGATATAGCTTACAGTATGAGTCCTGCTCTTTGCCACTATACCACACTTCAAGCCACAAAGATGAGCCACCCGGGCTTGGACGTTGCCACTGTTGGCTATTTCTAAAATATGCATGTAGTCCTTGTATAGAAACTCTGCCATGGCTCCTTTCGAGTTTCAAGTCCATTACACATCTGGCAAGCAGGCTTCATCATTGCGGTCACAATTCACCCACACTTTTCATCCCCCCCCTTTTCGTTCCCGTGGCAGACATGCTACTGTGCCACTGTTCTTCCTCAAGGCATTAGGTCTCTTAAGCCTCACCCCTAACTACACCTCCCACTGCCACCCACCACCATTTTTTGTCTGACGTCGACCTCAAGATGACCCGAAGCATTAAAGAACCCCTGACATCCCATTCCTCCAAAGAATCCCAAACGGCCTGAAACGCTCCCGCACAAATGCGCCTGCTGCTCGCGCGCCGCTGGTTTCGGCGTTTCCTGTAATAATAATGCGACCAAATGTGATCCCCGCCCATGTCAGGCAGATATACAGCCGCGCTTTGGGTGCTGGCGTGAGTGTTGCTGTGTAATGCGCTGGCGTTGTGTCCTGGAGGCTGCTTCGGGGGCTCGAGATCGCCCGGCTCCTCTGCCGCAGTGATTTGCAGTCCGGGCAGTAATCCGAGAACCTCGGGCACCGGGGTTTTAATACGCCGCAACACTATGATGGGGTCAGTTTTCTATCAGAGCCCAACAGGACGCCTCTTGTAAAGCACACTAAAAGCATTGCAGGAATTTGTCCTATTATGATTGATTTCATTATAGATTAACATTACATTGTCCAGAGCGACTTACATCTGTTTGTAAAAAAAACTATGTTACCCATTTATACAGCTGGACATTTACTGAGGCAGTTGTGGATTAAGTTCCTTGCCCAAGGGTACAGCAGCAGTGTCCCAGCGGGAAATTCAGCTGGCAACCTTTCGGTTACGAGTCCTGCTCCTTAACCACTATGCTACACTGCCGCCAAAAGTTATGCTAGTTTCATGCCTTCTTCCCACCCACTCTATGCTGCCAATAGATAGATCCCACAGATTTGCTGCATTAATTAATTTGAAGCTGCAGTTCTTTACAGCCAATGAAGATGGACATTCCAGTTGTTTGACGTCAATCTGGTTTGGCAGGTGATAGACATCCATACACGATGTCTGAAAGTCCCATGGGGAGGCAGAATCTGTCATGTTTATTTACATGTACTGTGCATTACAGTACTTTTCGATTGCTGTCCAAGCTTTCCACAGCTGGAGTTAATTATATACCTGTGCAGACAGATATTTTCTCCTTTGGAGGAAGGCTGGCATCTGTACAGAAATGCATCTCATACCTTAAATGTTAGATTAACACGCTCTCTACCATGCTACATCTCTTGCTTCTCTTTCATACAGCTTCACTAGATATATCTCTTGAAATGGGTGATGTTAAAGATAAGGTAGAGCTATGAGCAAATTCCTGACCTTCATCAACATGTCTGCACTTGAAAACTCTGTTGGATGACTTGGAGTCTTGACTCCTCAAGGAAGTCCCATATGGTCATGCCATGTTTGCAGACCATTTTACTTCAGGTCCATGTCATGATTTTTTTTTCCTCCATAAGAGCAGCTATTAACATGGAAAATGGCTTTCCACACAGTGGTATTAAATAAATGTTCTGACCACATCAAGTCCCACGTGAATTCGATCTTTTGGGATTGTGGCTTTTATATGGTAAATGTTCAAATGATAGACATTAGCCTTTGACATTATGAAGGCTGTAGAATTACAGTTCTGACTCGGACTAAAAATAAAAGCCAAGAATTAACTGAAGCATAAACTCAGAAGCTTTTTAATGCTGCCAGTAGAATAACTGAAGAGACATTACCCTGCAGGTGTGATAAAATTGTAATGTGGATTATAAGATGCATAGAAGCCCATAAAACAGGTTTTCCCAGAATTCCCTCTGAAGTGGTTTGAGTACACAGCGTAGTCACACAGCACACGATGTAACAGGTTCTGGGAATGGAGTTGCGCAGTGAAATTATAATGCACCATCCGTACCCCATGTAGCCATTCACAAAATGATAGAGGACAAATCTGTATAAAATTGCTTTAAAAGGTTGTTGGTTCTTGGTAATTGAAGTTCATCAAGATGAATGGCTGAACTGTTTCTGTAAAAACTCAATTACCTAATCAGTTGTTGACATTGATGCTTTTCTGGGAATTTTATCTCCGTGTCTGTGTCTCCTACCACAATGAATCACTCCCAAAACAGTAATAGATTTAGTTTGTACAGAGTGGAGATGTTTAATGATGAAGCTGTAAAGCAATCAAATGTAACAACCTAATGCAGCCTTGAAGACATAAACGTGCTTGCACACTGACCTGACATCCCTTAACAAATGATAACAAACATTGCTGGCTTTACTGGCTTTGTCTGTCAGGACCTTTTAGCTTGTCTGTAGCCGTTCCTTGTGATTCAGTGTTGATTTGACATCTGTCAGTCTTGTTCACTGGGGTAGCATGCCTCATGAGCCAAACTCTGGCCAGTGAATACATGCTCAGTTTTTCATATTGTAGTTTACTCTTATTGCTAACTAGCATGCTTGCCTGGTCCAATAATTAAGACATGAAGTGGGGAAAAAAACAATTAGAGAAGTGCTACTCTTATGTGCGAGAGTTAAACAGGCACCAAGATGTGTGAGTAAACTGGGAGGTGTTTTCCTCGGGAAAATTTAAGGAAGTGTGGATTTCAAATTTTCATAACCACACACTGCAGATTAAGTTTCTAATGATGGGACTTTTTATTCCACTAGGAAAAACAATTGAACTGGCTGCAGTGCTCTGTTGACCACACAGGCAACATAGCTGTTTTTACCATTTTTGGCTTTTTGTGACTATTTTTTTTTAGTTCCTTCATTTTTTTCCATGGACCTTGGCTCAGTTGCTGGTCTCTTGAGACCTCCCAGTTTTAAACCCACCAGACCTACCAGTTTTAAAACTCCCAACAGAATGAGGTTCTGCCCCCTTCCCCCTTGTGCATCAGACTGTTGGTTTTCTGAATGTGGGGGAACTTTAGGTCAGCATGCATGCACCTCACCAGTGTTGTTGGTATTGCCATGAGCTTGGAGCAACTTTACCCATTGGCACTGCTTTGCACACTAGTATATGCACACGAATGAAAGGCATGTGCTCTTGCCACCTGTGTGTCATCTGAAACCCAAGTATGCAAATAAAAAGCAAGCAAATTACATTTGCCTGCTCCACTGCAGAAGTCAGCACAAGTTACCAGAAAACAAAGTTAAGCATGGCTGGCAAGGCATTGTTACAGACAGCTGTTCCCTTGTAGTGAACTGGATGGATTCCTGTTAAAAAAGTATGAGTTGCACATCAGTGCAAATACCTCATTACAAATTGGTGAGGAATATTGTGAATACGTGCAAACCCAACCACCTTTGATTTATGGGATGTCTCCCCATGGAAACATGGAGGAATGTCATTGGGTGTCAAGTATTACATATACAGTTTAATGAAAGACAGTCCAGAGCTCTAAATTTTGTATTTAGAGTTAATCATTGTCAGTTGGTCTTTTCTGTCATGGGTTGATAATACCAGCTGAAAATGTTGTCATATGAAAATACACATCTCTCAGCATAGACATAATTGTTAAGAATTGGCAGGTATCATTTATCTGTCTGCATTAGAGTATGAAATAAATTTCAGATTTATCCTAGAATTCATCCAAAGACATTCTGTGGACATTCTTTTGCGTGTAGCTAGTGTTTTTGCAGTATTAGTCTTCCTGGTGTGATTTTTCCCATGTGAGCAATGGTCAGTTTGGTGTTATTTTTGTCTTGTCCATTTTTGCCCTGTCAGGGTGAGAATCCATCCAGAGGGCTCTCAGAACAACTGGTGGACCTGCCCCCAAAATTGCAAGTGCTGCTCCATTCTAGAGTGGAACCACAGTGTGAAAATCTGGGCCATCTATGAAATATGATAGCTCAACTGGCACAGTTGATCTTTCATTTGGAATTGTGATGGGCCTTCCTGCCTTGCCCTCTCCCTCCGTAAACTCTGCCCCCTTGGCATTATGGTGTATGACTGGTTTATGTTTCCACAACCCATAAATGAGGTGTGGCCCTGAGCTAAAATGAAGTGGGAGTGAACTGATTACTTCACTCTGTTTGCAAGACTCTCTCTTACCTGAAGGATAACTAAGCTGCCTTGTAGGGGTTGATTTGTCTCTTTCAGGTAAGAGTGGCGTTATTCATTTTAACGTAAATAACAATGCACATTATCACCGCACATTCCGCCCTGTGACTAACAATAATATGCACTACTACGTTTAGTCTGAGACATAATTATAGAATCCACTCGTGCAGCACAGTACTAGGCTATAACAGTAATTCACGCATAGAGATTGGCTATTCTATTGCTGTGACCTCAAATACAAATAGAGGTCGGGAAATCCTTGGCTTCTCGCTGCTAGGCAACGTAGGGGATTTCCTAATTTGGTCAAGAACTCGCTCGTAGTACATTTCCAGAATGAAAGAGGGCAGTTTTCCGTTTCTTTGCATGAGAATTAAATCTTTGGCTAAGCGAAGCTTTCTGGTGTCTTGTTCTTTTTAGAGGAGCGGCACTGGCTTATTATGCCTGTTAACATGTACAAACTGAGACCAGTCTACTTCAGGAAACAACTGCTGCCGGTTTATGTCACACCCCGTCCCCTTTTAATTTGAGAGAGGCTTTCCTTATCACGATGGGGGATTGCGCGTCTTTTTGCTGAGTTTGGTGTTGGAGTTCAAGTAAGTACATTGGTCGCTTGACTGCAGCAAACTGGAAGAGGAATGTTCCACTTTCACGTCAGTGGGGGTTTGTCCGTATATTAATATTTATGTTCGCAATTGCGGACAGAATGTCCCGCGGAAGCTATTGCTCTCGCACGGTTTTGGCAAGGGAAGAGTGCTTGAATGAAAGACGTTTCAGTTTACATCGCCCTTGAATCGTCGCGCTCGGCGGTTTCTTATCTGCATTCCAACGAATTGGAATTTCAGGAGTGTGGGCTGTCAATTAGCGAACTCCGCTCTCGGAGCGAGCGCACTTGCACTGAACCTTGTTGCTTTCCATTTGAATCAATTTTGACTTTACGCCAGCGGCTGAGCTCCGCGGTTACAGTATCGCCTCTCCGTATTCAAATTGCAATCCCGCAAGTCTGAGAAGCGGTGTCCGGCCAGATGACTTTTAACTGAAACGCTTCTGCCGAGCCGCCTGAGTCCTGTCTGCCTTGCCCTACTGTACAGTACCTGTGTGTGTGCGTGAGTGTGCCGGAAGACGACGAGAGGGAGAACTCGCTGTTCACAGTGTACCTCATCTCATCCACAGGTCCACGGTTTAGCTGAAGGCATGCTGGAGAAACTTGAACTAGACGGTGATGGTAAGTCCATTCTCGCCCTTGACTTGCAGCGATTCGCATTGAAATGTAGGCTGTTACTTGCATTGCTGACGGAGTAATATTTTTGATGAATTCAGACGTGTAGCTAGAAGCTTGTAGTCCTGATGTGTGGCATTAAAAAACATTCCCTCACCAACATAAGAGGCAGTTAAGCTGATGAAATGTGCGCAGAGCGTTTCCACAGAGCAATCTTAAAAAAAAAAAAAAAAAAGTGCAGTTTACGGAGGTAGCCCTGCAAGAGTTGAGGTGCCTATAGCTCCCAAATCGTATATGCAACTTGTCACGGGAGGCTTTAGTTAAAACTATACTAGCTACACACAGAAGCCAATCTTTTTTTGACCATGCATAGTTAGTTGTACTTTGCTTCTACAAACAACTTCTCCATTTTGAGATGAAACAAAAATACTGAAACTATTAAAACTATCTACAGTAAAACTGCAGTGTAGATTCCAACCATTTTAGTCTGAATGAACGGAACGACGATCTGTTAGGTGTGTTTGTATATGTTCACGCAGCTATAATGATGGGTTGTCCCAAGGCATCGGGCGTGAAATGAATTGTTCTCTGCCCTAATGTATTAATCGGTAGCCGGTGTGCTTTTTAAAAAGCCTACATCTTTTTAATGCGATCATTTTTAATAGTAGGCTATACTGCGGTTAATTACTGCCCACATGCTAATGCAAAAGGATTAATGTGATTTGATGGCTTTTATATACTTCGAGTTTGCTGTCATTCAGAACCTTGTCATAATCATCGGGTCCCCGCTGTTGCCGGTCCAGATTCTATCCCGACACGCGTGAATGGCTGCAATGTTTGGAAATGGGGGATTCCTTCAGTCTTCGGGGAATGCGTTCATCGTCATCGGCGATTATCTATTTGCCCCAGGCACGAAAATGTTGCGCTAGGTTGCCTTTCTGCCTACATTTTACCCAACGATTCCGCCACAGATTCTTCTAAAACGCATACAGAAGCTGCATGCTCCACTAATGGTAATTTCCAACATAGTTAAAGGGGCGGGACTGCAGCTTTGCGCTTAAGCGCCGTATGTTTCACTTCCCTTCAAGGAGGAATCGTTCATGTTAGTAAGGGAGACCACGGTTCACGGCACGAGCAGTTGCTGGCTGTTTGTTCTCTTCATGGACTCAAAAGGAAGCCGAAACGTGCGTCATGCTCTACCTGTTCATCGGCTTCGGTTTCCCTCGAGATCAAGTGCTGACGAGCTATAGGTCTGCGCGACTATCTCTGATACCGGTGTTAGCTGGGTGATTAAAAAGTGCTCTGTCATGGTGTTTACTCTCTGGTAACTTGCAGACTTCTGCACCTACGTTTAATTACGTAACGATTTCAATATCTTGTGAAAACAGATTAGATCATCAAACTCTGCGATCTATTTTCTTCCTAGATTTCAAAACATTTGAAAGCTGTGATTCCATGTTTTACAACCTTCTCCCCTAAATAGCATTCGTGTGTATCCGGAAAAAAAGACTCATGACATGCAATTATGTTTACAGAAGTGCGGGGGGCTCATGTCTGTGTCTCTTGCTGGCACTCGTTTGAAATTTATTTCCTTGTTGTAGGGGTCTCTGTGTTCGGGAAAATTTGTAGATTTGCTTTCCTCACCTGCCTTACAGTCCTCCTGCCTTTTATGTATTTGTAATTATGCAATCCTGTAAGCTCTGATTGGGTTTGTCACCTGACCTGCACACATGTAATTCATATCTGTGTGAATGAAAGTGAAATTGGGGTGTTAACTCTGCCATGAACAGTCAAGACCTTGATCTGTGATTGGATCAGATGCACCACATGATCTCCTCCTGTTAATGAACAGGTGAGCTTTTCTCTGGCCTTGGTCATGCCTGAATTGAGAATATGGCTGCTGACCACTTCAGACACTTGGGTCTGATCCCATGAGCAGTCAGCTCCCGTCGCTTCTGACTATAGATGCCAGGGACACACCTGTCCAAAAAGTAGTTCTCACCCAAGCCATCCTGTCCACAGATCAGATATCCGTCTACCAAGACTGTACACATTTGTTTGGGTTACAGTTGGGGTTAGGTGCATCACGCACTTGCACAAAATCAGTTTCAATGGGACTGTCACTTTGGACAGATCTCCCAAGTTGTAGCCAGATCCTTCATATCGGATCCGGTGGGAAGCTGCAGCCAGCAAACTGGGTCCTGTTTGGACTCTAACACCAGACACTTAGTGGGAGGGTGGAGAACTTGCATGGAGGATATCATGATGTCCGATCACCACTCTTTGACTGATAGAGGGGGCTGGGGGCATCAATTGTCATGTTCTGGGTTAGGTCCTTAGACTGGCAAGACCAAATAAGTTTTAAATCTAGAACATTGAGTCAGTACTATAAAATATTTGCTATTTTTCCTTACAGTATAGTAGCTATGGATGTTGAATGGCAAGAAACCGGTTTTACAGCAGAGAAAAGTCAATTTCCTTTCACAAGTACTTACTGGCCATGACATTAGAGTTCTCCCACTAATGAAATGAGAGATGATTAGGAGTCTGATTCCTAACATCCTGCAACAAATACTTCTTTTTGATCTTCACAGAAGCCTACAAAATGAATGCAGGTGGTTGTCTTGAACCATGTAGGCCATCTGTTTCTTACTGAAATGCACATATTTCCAAAAGTTTTTGTTGAAAGTGAGTGCAATTCTTCTCACTTTGATCATATCTGCCTCCAGTACCCAGAATGTTCTGTGCAGTTGATCTCATATCCTCTGTTCGTTGGCATACAGCTACTGCACTGCTACAATGTATATAAATTCAAAAGAAGTGCAGGAATATGCAATCTAGCTAAGTCTGTAAAAGAAGACTATATCTACAGCTCACAGCAGCATTTGGAATCTTTATTCATGGTTCTTGAATTTTTCAGTAGCAAGCAACAGCAATGTGGTTTGCAAAGTGATAAGAAGCGATGCAGCACTTGATTCTGGGCTTTCTATAGGGGTTAGATGGTTGGTTGCTTAATTTTGCTTAAAATACAAAATGATTTCAAATCAGACTGTCTTTTTTAGTTATGAAGACAAATGAAGAGCGTTTCCAGTATAGGTACCTATTGTAACATAATTTAAAGTTGAGATTTTGAGCAGTTTAAAATTAGCCTTGCTCCGCATTGTGTCCAATCAGTTATAGGTACTGGGACTGTTTTTTTATTTCACCACATAAATCATAAATATTTTAGCAGCCTTCCCTAGCATTTTAGTATTTATGTGAATGGCAAATTTCAACAGATGCACTGAAATAAAATGTAATAAAAAAACAGTGACTATTTATAAAACCCTGTCAGAGCCCACAGGGTTTCAAGGTTAGCTTAGATATAAAAATGCAGCGGTTCGTCATCTCAAATATGTGATTTAATCAGGGCTGCAGCAGAATTCTGCAGCAGTTAAAATACCTCTAATCTGGGGTTCTCTCTCAACAAAAGGCCCATTCCGCTGTAATTGAATTCGCAGACGGGCGCTTATGGGAGCCTGCCAGAGCATTATGTCTGCGCTCGGTGGGAAATCCTAACGCTCATATGCTTTGTCTTTACACGGCAAATATTTTTATGGCGCTTGCCGGGGTATGAAATTAAGCCATTCGCTACAGTGTTTGAACCGAAGGCTCTGTGAAGGATTTCGGAAAGGCTTTGCAAACTGTGAAATGTTAGCATGCAAATCTGAGTGCCATCTTTAATCAGACCACTGAGTTTATGATGTTTTTTTTTTTTTTTTTTTTTCAGCTAGCGTGTCAATGAGTAATCAAATCATAATCTGGCATTTTTTTGACAGCAGGAGTTTGTTCATGAGTTAATCTTTATTATGGCTGATTGACTGGAAAGGTTGCATACATTTATACCGGGCCTTTTCAAATTGAGATGTTTCCTTTTCTCTGCTAAACTCCTCTTAATCCTTACACGATTCAGCTATGTTTTATCCCTCCATTCAAAATCCAAAGGAGTGCCAGATATCACTTTCTGTAACAGATTTTTAAACATGAATCCGAAATGTGGCTCAAAAGAAACATTGTAGAGCAATGAAATATCTGGGCTATTTACAGTTACTCTCTAGCTTGCTAGAAAACGAACAAAACACAGTAACTAAAGGTGGCAAAATTATGATCTCGCCAGTGTCTGAGCAGTGATTACTTCTGTGCTCTGCTCAGCATTACCTAGCCATAATTTGAGAATTCTAGAGAAGTTGGCTGCAAGGAAATTGTTTTATTTGCTTAGCAGACTTAGCAGCTTATCCAGGGTTATTGAAATAGCTTACTTTGTTAGGTAATTAGGTAACTACATCAACAGGACTCGAAATAGCAATTACTGGGTGCATTTTCTGTACCTTTCCCCTCGTTTTTATAATGTGTTTTACCAAGGACCTAGCTGATTATTTATGGAGGACCTGAAGGAAAACCTCACCATTCATATTACATAGTGTCATAATGAATATACCTTCTGCCTGGCCCTCTTTGACCACATTCAGCATCGTGCTGTAAACTGAGCTGATGGAGACTCATCTCTGCCCAGGCCGAGGAATACCTGGTGTGTACATACATACACGTGACGATAGCCCTGGCAGTGTTGAGGTTCAGCAGAATCCAAGCTAGTGCAGACACCCCATTTTTAGCCCGAGTTCTCTTTCGCTCCAGTTAGCAACAGCTCAAAGCAGCTGCAATTTACAAAAAAACGCCGGCCATTGGCTGTATTACTTGGCACGCAAATCAATCAAGATGGTACTGGGGAAGGGCTGGAAAGGGCAGTGAATGGACAGCAGACATTTTAATGCGATCATGTGATCAGAGCCCGGTTTGAGCACTAGCCACTGTAAAGGCATGCCACACAGACGTGCCAGACGGCACCAGCGGGGAGCCCATTGAGAAATATCCCATTGTGTTAGACCGCCGTGGGAGACAGGGGGGAGAAGAAGTGTGCCACTGTAAACACCATGGCCAGGCTCCAGAGAAAATGACCTCCAGAGTACCCATGCGCTGACAGACAAGGGTCTGCTGTCTCATGCCAACTTCCATGCCAACAGGAGGTATTTTGGGCTCAGTACAGTCCACAAGCCCAAGAAAATGCCGCTGGAGATGATTAAAAAATAGCTGTGGATTGAGATTGCTGTGCGAGACTGAATTTTTCAGCCCAGGTGTTGCAAAGTATTTAGCACGCGAGTCTGTTCTCCCAAAAGCTTACTGCTTTAACCTGAGAATAAACACCTTTTTAAATTCATTTTGTTCACATCAATGTAAAAGACTGCTAATACGTTTTATGTTAATATCAGTACGATTTTCAAAGGGTGTGAGATTGTTCAAGTTCGTTTAATTTTCAACTCCTCATTAATAGGTAAAGCATGTGCGTTAATTTGCTGGGTGTGTGGATTTGATTTTAAGAGAGCCACATATGTATTTGTGTCTAATCAAACAAAGCCTATGCTTCTAATTCTGCACAGAGTGGATTGAGAAACCATACAGAACAGCAAACTATCCATGTAATGAATGATACAGGTATCACCAGTCAGCATTAGGACACACTCCTCAGTGGCATATGTAGTCATTTAAAGTCTGCATAATGTCTTTGTTTCTGTATTGCATTAGGACACAAACAAGAAAAAAAATTGCTCATGAACTTTTCTTTTCTGTAAATAAATGCCACAGTTATTTCCTTGAGCCACTGTTCAATACAGTATGACTGCTGAACACTGTCTGTTTGCTACACACAAGGCTAAATGTTTATGGAAAAGTTCAACTTGAATGCAGTAAAAACCCCAAAATGTCAGTCTTAATTTGTTGAACATAAAAATAAATCATAGAACACTGTGTGAATTCTCATGAAGCTGCCATAATGGATGGCCAGGTTTTTTTTTTTTTTTTTTTTTTTGCAACTTGAGTGTGTACTGGTTGGCTAAATATAGGTCTCATCTACCCAGATTTATCTTCCTATATGTAAATAGTGTAGCTGGTGGTTAAGTTGTGGCGTGCGGGAAGGTCTTTGTCGAAACTTAGGAAAGCCGGTAACTTGTCTGCCAAACTCCTTCACGCTCAGGTGGGCGTGTAAAAATACCCCAACCAGTAAAAGTAAGCACAAACCTGGTGGAACTGGGTCACAGAAGCATGATTGTCAGGATGATCATGCTCCCGAGTTCCTCTTCATACAACGGCAAATATGATTGATCATAGTATAACATCTCTACTGTGTGGACATCCAGTGAACTCCATTCTATATTTTTAAACTGAATAAGTAGGGAATTGAATCAAACAACTAGTAACTTCAGGGCCAAAGCAGTTTTATAACCAAATGTCCAGTAGCTCAATGTGATGTGTCAAAAGCACTCATCATCACAATAATTTCAGTAGGCAGTATTTGATGTCCCCTGATTACGAAATGGTGTCTGCAGTTAAATTTGTTGTCTTCGTATTTCCTTCCAGCTGTTGAAGAATCCGAAAGCGATATATACATGCGGTTTATGAAGTCCCACAAGTGCTACGATATTGTCCCGACCAGCTCCAAGCTAGTTGTCTTCGACACTGCGTTGCAAGTAAGTACAATCATAGGGGGAAATTCTTTTGAATAGCAAGCAAATGATTTCTTAGTGTGAAATTTACAGAATTAGTTTTATACATACAGTTTTATAAAAGCATTACACCAAGGGGAAAATGCTCAACTGGACATACTCCTTAAGGTTTGTGGGGAAAAAAAATCAGTTATTATGGGTAGCCCAAGGCTCTTGATAATGTGAACCATTGTTATATTTGCAAAGGCAGGACTGGGTAAATTATTTTGTGAACTGTTTTTGGCATTGAATGCAAATAATGTTGTTAATGAGTTGAGTACCTGGATACTTATTAACATTTGAAAAGAGTGAACCAAAGGCTTAAGTAACCATAGTTTGCTTTTCTCTTTTTTACCTGGATGGGTATGTCAGTAATGTGTAACCCTCCCCATCCACAGGCAGTCCGCATGCCAGTATGTGCACAGCTAAACCAGTCTATACTTTATTATATTTGTCTACTTGTCAGATTAAATATGGTGTCTCCTGATGCTAAATTTATATTCTTTATTGGTTTTTGACAGCCAAACTAAATCGTGTTGTTGCAATACTGGTTGTGTAGCACAGGTTTGAAATTACGTTATGTTGCATTGTGTGTTTGAATAGCATTGAGATTTATGAAAATGGATCTTTGAGTGAATTCTGAGGGTGTGTTGTGGTTTGTTGGTTAGAGAAGAGCTACAGAGATCTCTGCAATAGTACAGAATTGTGAGAGACCTGAAATTGAAGCAGAAATCTACTGGTTTTGCCTCGCTGAATTGGTATATTTAGTAGTTTAGCCTTTAATGTTTAATGAAAACGTTAATGTTTAATGAAACTGGGAACTGTTGTAGTAAACAAAATTCTTAAAATCAGGCAGTTAAACACAGCACTTAATCACTTATGACTAATTTGTGAACAGCAAGTTCCACTGTATTGTAGACCCCCATGTTGGACCCAATATGATTAAGGTTGTAATTATTTTATTTATTTTTAGTATCAAGAATCATACTGAAATGCAGTTACATCTGTAAATTCCGGTTAGGTGTTTATTCTTTCCGAGATTTAAGTTGCAGCTGCAGTGTTTTCAGGCTTCTAGAGAATAAAGGGTTATTGTCTGTTCTCTTCTCTATTTCTCTCAGAACCCCTGCCAAGCATCAGGACTTTTCCTACAGTTTTTTTTTCCACTTGTTTGGTTATTGTGCCGTCAATGCTGCTGAATATTTTATGGCTCCATGATAAACAATCCTCAAGGCTTTTATCTCCTGCTCATTCCCTCCTCATTTGATTATCTCACGGACACAAACATTTGCATTTTGAGGAGCATGCTGATACAGAGAACGGATCGTTCCCTCCACCACAGGACTACAGAGCAACTGAACAGAGCTATAAGCCACAGCATTGTAAGGTTCCTTTGCCCTGTAAATAATCAACAGGCAAAATAAACTAAATAAGCCGTTCTTATGTGTGTTCAGAGCGTATGTTTGAAATGCTTGTTGTGACAATAAATGCCTTGGAAGAAGGTCCTTTATTTAGTCCTCTGTAATGGCTTTTGTGAGTGTAAGAGTGCAAGAGTGTAGCACAAGTCCTTGAATGACCATGAGCTGGATGGTCATAACTGTGCTCTGTGGTCACATGGTCTCAGGAGGTCACATGGTTTTTGAATACGAAGGGTGTGTGTTACTGGAGCGATTATGAGCAGTGCCACTTGAATGCCCTGCTGTTCTTTCAAAGGGCTTTGGCGCCATTTTTTCCTAAGTTAAAAAAGTCACATTCCTCTTATTAAATGTGTCCTCTGCACCTACACCCTGTAATGCAGCGTGATCTGAGGTGGCTATGCTTGGTTTGATTCCTTTCACATGCCATCTGTTTCTACGCTATGAGGAAATCTACTATAGATCAGTCCATGGACCTGCAGCAGAATCAGTTGCATCACCCAATTCTGGCATGGAAGCACAATGCAAAAACTGCCATCGTTAATGAATTTTCATCAGGGCGCTTTGAGTTGGTAGCTTTGTTGCAAGAGTAACAGGAGCAAACAGGCCGGTGTAGAAAAATTCTGTCTACAAGGAATGACCCTGGAGCAGCATTGGATTTTTGTAGATACTGTCTGTGGTCACAGATAGGACTTGGTGACCTGCTTCTGGATCAGTTGTTGGGGCGGAAAGCAGGATGCGAAGAGCCTGGGAAACAGGGTGCAGGAGGGAGAAACGGTGAACTATCACCACTGTGCACTGATCAGCCAGGCCACTGATCAGTGCCCAGCAGTGTTTGCATAGATAGGGGCCCCGTCCTCCTCCTTGGTGTATCACTGTGCATATAATAATGGTAGAAATGGGGAAAGAGAGGAGCTATGGAGACATGGAATATTGTTGGAGTGTTTGTATCCTTTAGAGCAAACATGTATGTTTATTTTATGAGTTACTATTTGTGTTTTCATTTCAGTGTTTATGTAAAGCAGCACTTGACTGCATGTCCACAACAAATTGTCCTGTGGGGAAATCTGTGTTGCATCTTAAAAAAATAAAGGTGTTAAAGTAAAATGTGCCATTCCAGCCCAGTGAGCTTCAGCACAAACACTGTTCCCTTAAAGAAAGTCTCAAGGAACTTAAATTCTTTCTGAACAAATGGTTAACCTGAATGAAGGGCGGTTAGACACGAAGGTGAAAATAAGTGGGAAGACTCGGCTACTATGCAATTCAAACTCGGATGATAATGAGCGTGATTTTCACACATTTCTTGTGTGTTAAGGTTTTTTTTTTTTTTCCCCCCACCTTAAATCCCTCAGGTTAAGAAGGCCTTCTTCGCCCTGGTGGCCAATGGGGTTCGAGCAGCTCCGCTATGGGAGACGAAAAAGCAGAGCTTTGTAGGTAAGGAGCTTGTGCCGGGTTCAGATATCAGCAGC
Source organism: Megalops atlanticus (assembly GCA_019176425.1). Classification (NCBI taxonomy): domain Eukaryota; kingdom Metazoa; phylum Chordata; class Actinopteri; order Elopiformes; family Megalopidae; genus Megalops; species Megalops atlanticus. Next base: position 7,774,218 of record CM032898.1, read on the forward strand.
GGAGGAAACCGCCACCTGTGTGACTTTCTGATGATTTGGCTCATTCTCTCACTCTGTGTTTCATATTCGTTATAATACCAGTATATCAGTATCCAGCGTAATGCTGTGTCAGTGTGATGGGGCTTTGAAGTGGAATCAAAAAATAAAAAGTGGGAGGGAAAAAAAAACCCCTCCAGTCAATATCATTGAATAATTTAAAGGCACCAGAGATTTTTCTATGTGAAAGTAAAACCCAGGGAAAGTATTTGGCTAGACCAAGTCAGTTTAATTCGGCCTCGTAAGGGCCATTTATGTGCTGTGAGCTTGAAGCATCCACCCAAACATTTTTTTCAGCTGAGATGGGAGCTGATCTCTCGCGTAAGATGATCCATCAATCAGACCCACCGAGGCTCTGTCACCCCTATAACAACGCCCTGATGGAGCCATTGTTTTCGCCGTCACCGAACGGAGAGAGCTCTCCAAAAATAACTGCATATTGAGCAGGATTGCCTCCCTGTCAGTTTCATTACGCCGCCGTGTGTTGATAAGGGCTCAGTCAGGGGCGGCTCTAATGCTTCACGACAGCACACCCCACACAAATAAAAAAGTGTACCGGCCCGCCGAGGCGGAGGAAATTAAACGTGCAGTGTGATAAACGGGCGAATCCAGCAGGTGCTCCTGCTTACGGGCAGTGAGGAGAAAAGCCGGGCTGGTTTCTAATGAACCTTCAGCATGTCTTGCACAGACTTGTTTACATTTATTCATTTAGCAGACGTTTTTATCCAAAGCGACGTACAAAAGTGCATATAGTGGGCAAACAGGCACAGGGCAAGATGTGTACAGAGCGTGGTGTATGTAGGGAGCAGTGCACAGTATTTCTCAGTCCCCCTGATAAACTGTTTTGGTGCACTGAGACAGGCTTTGTTTGGCCACCATACTTTCATACTTTTTCATTGGATGTTGATGTTGGTGCTATTGAACATGTTGATGTTGGTGATATTGAACATTCAAATTCAGACACATTGCCTCAGTAATTTTAACTGTTTCAGCTAACAAATATCCAAAGATTCAGAGGTTTCAGGTCCACCCTAGACTTTACCAATTGAGCTATTACCTATTTATATTTTGAGGTTCACTTTTTGTAGAAAGGTAAATATTTAAAAATTGAACCCAGGGCAAGTGTTTGGCTAGACTTCTCCAGGACCTAAGAAATAGATGGCCCTCTGAAATTAATTGAAAATGTTTTGTCACATCCAACTGAATGTACGTAGGCTTAGAAAAAGATCTAGGCCCCATCTAATTAAGCACATCAGCCCTGCATTGTTCAGCTAGGCTTGCATATCGTACGTCTGAAGACAACCATGCCCCAAAATGAGATGCACGCTCACGTACAGCTCCTAACTGCTTGTGTTGTTAGAAGATCCCACTGTGTGTTGTGGCATCCCGCTGCGATTAGAAAATCAGCTACCGCAATTGAGGGGGCACGGCTTGTGATTGGTTGGCTGTCGCGCATACATTATCTCAATTTAGAGCACAGTCGACACCCGGCGTGTAGGTTGGCGGAGGCAGCTCGGTAATGAGGAGCACAATCTGCAAACGCAGCCCGAACTAAACCAGGAGGGGCCCCTCCGGGGGCGCAGGTCCTGCCGTGACAGGAGCAGCTGACAGGTCTCCTGAGCCACCCCGTCCCGTACAGACACCTGTCTGACTTTGACAGAGTCGCGGCGGGGGGGGGCAGGCCGGCCGCGCGGAGATGGCGCTCTTCCTCGTAATCGCCCTTGTTTTTAACGAGCGCTTTATGCTAATGCGCAGCGCATGCTGCAGGAGCCATCTGCTCACGCGGTGAGGCCTGTGTAAAGCAGGACGCTGCACGGCTCAGAGCGAAGCCGACAGAGACGGAGGCAGGAGCTGTCAGATGCAGGGCTCTGTGTCCTTTGGAGCTGACGATTTGTAGTGTAATCTGAGACAGGATTCGATCCAACCCTGTGAATTTTATCTGAAGGACTCTCGTGGCCAATTCACTGCAGCGGGTGACATATCAAACAAAACTAGATAAGTTATATTGTCTGTAGGGATCCAGCTGGTAAGTGCAGGTTTAACATTGCAATGATAGAACGTAGGAATAGTATCCCCTCTCTCACTGGCACAAAATCCCAGAATGGAGACAGACTACCTGGCACTAAACCCGATATTTACAGCATGAATTTAACCTCCGCCCAAGCACATAATTGTGTTTCCTATTTGCGATAACAATTCGCCGTTACGTTTGTTTCGATTCAATGACCCTTCTGGTGAAGTGTCGCGCTGCACATTTATCTGTCGAAAAATCTTTCGGCGGAGTAACGACCATGTCCTATATTTAGGCTGTCTGGTCTGTTCAGTCACAACAGAAGTCTGTGTTTTGCAGACAGAAGGGTGGGGCTGAATTATTAATTCAGTTTGTATCAGCATCAAACGAAAGCCTCTGCCTGTTGGAAACAATGACGTTCATATTAATCCATACATGCCTTTTATTTTTCATATTTATTTATATATCAGGCATGGGACTTATCTGGCCGAGATGATAAAAACCGCCAGCGTAGAGGTAGGGGTGCGGTTTGCTCAAGCAGACCTGATCGATTTGGCGTACGCGGTATCTGCATGTCGACTGTTTGCACCGTCAGAGGATGCGGCCCCTATCTGCTCTCTTATCACTTACAGAGTGCTCTCCCATGCGTACAGATACAGCTGTATCTCTACAGCCTCTCCCTTGAAACACTACAAGTGTTGAACAAACAGAGATGAGGAGCCCAAAGTCGGACTGATCCGGTATCGATTTGGCGCTGGCTTTCAAACACCCCCCCAACTGATTTTAATCCCATGTGGCACCAGGCCTCTGTGGAGAGGGGCACAGCTGGGGCAGCGTCATGGAGACGGAGACATAAACATTCTTCCCATGTGATGTGGAACAAGGGAAGTGAAGATTCTCAGAAATGAAAAACTGCTGTAAATATAGCTGGCTGACACTGGGCATATCCCTTCACCGGCTCCCTCTCTTTCCCTCTCTACCTCTTTCTCCCCCACTCCCTCTCTCTCTCTCTCTCTCCTTTCTCCCCATTTCTCTCCCTCTTTCTCTCTCTCCTCTCTCCTTTCTCCCTTCCTCTTTCCTTCTTTCTCCCTCACTCCCTCTCTCTCTCTTCTTCCTCTCCATCTCCCTCTGTCCCTCCCTCGCTCTCCCTCACTCCCTTCTCTCTTCATCTCTCTCTCCCCTTCTCTCTCTCACTTGCCTTTTCTCTCCCTCCTTCTCATTCCCTTTCTATCTTCCTCCCTTGCTCCCTCTCACTCCCTTACTCCTCTTCTCTCTCTCTCTCCCCCTCGCTCCCCTTCTCTCTCCTGTATCCCTGCTGCTGTCATTGGAGCAGTGCAGCCATTATTCCGTTTCTTCTTCTCCAGGGTTTCTGCACTGCTCAGATAAAGCAAGGCGTGAGGCGTAAAGGGAGAGCTACACATTCACTGAGTTCAGCCTCCAAAACAAGCCACGCCTGAAAAGCACCGTTAAAAATAAAATCCATTTGCAGCAGTTTTTTTTTTTTTTTTTTTTTTTAAACTTATTCATACTGGAGGAGAATGCTTCCCTCTTCTCAGGCTAAATGGATGGCCAGTGGGTGTTAGAGCAAGGCTCGCATATGTATCTGGTTCACGTGAAAGTTAGGGGAACCGTTTCAAATCAGTCATTCATATCTGTACTTGAAAAATGATATTTTGTTTTGGTTTTATGGATGAATGTCCTTTGTCAGAGCTTATTGAAAAAGAGTTTGGCACAGGCTGACAGGAATATTTTATATACACTGTTTAAAGTGGCATGAAAAACATAACCTTCCATTTTTCTGAAGCCCCCAAAACAGTTGCTGTTTTACTCACTCTACTCCATTTTTTTTGTTCCAGGAATGTTAACAATCACAGACTTCATCATCATACTGCAAAGATACTACAAATCACCACTGGTATGTGAATATTTTACATGGTTTTCCTGCTGTAAAGGAATAATTTATATTTACATTTAGGTCATTTGGCAGACGCTTTTATCCAAAGCGAGTATGATGTTTTCAGCGCTTGCTGCCCCAAACAAAGCAGAGAGTCATGGATCCCGTTAAGTCAGAATGTGAGCGTCTGAAGCAGGGAAAGCTGCCGTGTGCTGGGATTACCCCAGTGCAGTGCATCGGTGCGGGTCGGCTTTCTGCTTGGCTCTTTATAGCAGCGGTAACCAGAGTCCATTTGCTGGAGTGCACCAGATAAAAATAACATGGAGGAAGCCGTTTGTGCTGTAATGGCAGTAAATAAAGAACAGTCAGGGCTGCAGTAAATCTGAAATGGGCAAACAGAGTAGGATCTGAAGCAGCTAAACACTGCAGTGCACTTCAGTAGGTCATCCTCACTTGGGATATAAGGGTACACAGACAACTGTACAGGCCCCTGAATTAGCAGCACAAGTGTGTGCGTGTGTGTGTGTACATACATGTCTGCTTGCCTGCATTTCTTGCTGCACACTTCACTGTGTTGATGTAGCACATCAGCAGTGTTGAAGTCGGAAGTGTTCTCTGGGTAAAGAGTTCCTTCCTGAAGAGTAATCACTCTCCCTGTCATTGATCAACTAATGAGCATGGATCCCAGCACTGAGTGTGCTCAACACACCTGGATCCATTCTGTTTTAGGATGGACTCGTTGAGCTTTGCTTTCATATAGGAAGAATTGAAATGAAAATATTTTTCTTTGGATTAGCTCTGTAGAGTTAACCACTTATGTCTATAAAAAATTGTTGGTGTATTCATTTAATACACAACACAATTAAATCCATTATGGTTTACCGAGGGCTCTGTGCTTGAAACCAGTTCTCTTTTGCTTAATGAAAAGAATTGTAAATGATAATAGATTAGATTTTAAACCATGACTATACAGAATCTTTGATGCATTTTTTCTGATAATTGCTTTAGTCATGTTTTTTTCCACCCTTTTTCAGGTACAGATATACGAGCTGGAGGAGCATAAGATTGAGACGTGGAGAGGTGCTAGTCCCTTTCATTTCATATCCTTACCTTTGTGGATCCAGACTCTCATGATTATGTTCCGTCTCTGAGACTGTCAGTTAGGTTGTGTAATAGATCACATTTGTGTGAAATTCATTTTGATGTTTTCTCTCCTATAGAACTCTACCTTCAAGAAACATTTAAGCCCTTAGTAAATATATCTCCCGATGCAAGGTAAGACCTTGTGTATCCATACACTTGACAGATACAATACTGTGTGCAGAATATGTATTCTACTGTGTTTAATGAACTTCCCTCTGAGCTTCAAGAGAAGGTTTTTTTTGGTATGCAATCTGCAGGTATAGAAAAATGCCTTAAAAATCATTGATATGTTTTTCAATCAACTTGAGGTCGACTTTCTGGTTTTGTGTTCAGTTCAAAGAAATGGATTTCTGTTTACCTCTAAGGTCACGCGGGATAAAGTATCGTCTCACTTTTAGCAGTATTCAGGATTCATTTTTTGAGATGCATTGGTGAGGCCTTTGGTCATAGTGGCACCTTGAGATAAAACACCTCACTCTATTCCAGCTAAATCCAAGTCTCTGTAACCTCTCTGTAAATTCTTGCATCCTTGTTTTTGCTGGATGTGACGTTTGAGTGTGTGTGCACATCCTTAAGAATATGTTTATTATTCCATAACACATTTTCAATGTTTGAGTAGCATTTGTGCTGATAAGAAAAATCCATGTAGATCAAAAAAAATTAAGAACCATCAAAAGCTCTTAACGTAGTAGCCAGTTTAAAACCCAGATTTCAGTCAGATTGGTACACTAGAACTCCGGAAATGTGACAGGAAGGGAGGCCTGACAGTTTGCCTGAGACCCATGTTTAATTAAAGCATTCACCATTATTGCTCAGGAAATTATCAGGAAGACTGCATAGTCAGAGAGTCTATTTCTCCAGCATGAGCGATAACAACCCGCTGATAATTATGTGTTGCTACAACCACTGTGCAGCTGAGCAATGCAGCAATTAATAACTGTTAGTTCCCAGTAAATAATTTTGCGGTTTGACTGAAAAGAACCAATTTAAACGGCTGAAAGGAGCCTGATGACAGGTAGGTCAATCATACCCTCAGTGTGTAAAGGCTATGCTACTGTTTTATATTGCAGCATATTTGACGCCGTGTACTCGCTGATCAAGAACAAGATCCACCGGCTGCCCGTCATCGACCCGGTCACAGGGAACGCACTTTACATCCTCACGCACAAGAGGATCCTCAAGTTCCTCCAGCTTTTCGTAAGTGGGACAACTTTATGCACAGCCCGCTTTTCACCGACAAGTAACAACTCTTTTGTGTCTGAAGCTGAGGTACATCTCTCAAGCTTTTCACATAGATAGATGTAAGGAAAGTAAAGCTGGCCATCTTCCGACGCAGACTGAAGACCCAACTCATCACACCACATCTCTGTTCCACCCCAATCCCCGCTCCCTAACACCTGCTGCCTTTAGTATTTGATGTTTATTTACATGTAGTATTGTGGTGTATTTTGGATTTTGTGTTATAGTGACTGGTGTATCGTAATATACCTGGCTTCTGATGCCTAGTGAGGTTGCCCAAGCTAACTTGTGGTAGGGCTTGAATGGTGTTATGCTCACACTCACTGGTCTGGTACAGTTGTTAGCCTGGTCTGACACTGTTGCTCATTTAACTTGAATGGATATACTTCTGTTCTATTGTGCTGGAAGTTGCTCTAGATAAGAGTGTCTGCTAATTGAATGTAATGTAAAATGTAATGTAAAGCCAAAAAGAGGCCCTTGTAATTTTGGTACCTCATAATGGTCACCCTCTGTCCTTGCACTGATCTTCTTGGACAAATGTACCATTGGGTCTGTTTTTCCATAGGACACACTGTACCGTAACTACAGTAATTGGCCAGGTACTGATTTTGTGATAAATTTTAAAAGGAATTTGCCAATTTTCAGCCAAGTCGCATTAAAGACCTGTCTGCCTGCGTCGGCCCATCCTCCGGTGCCTGAGAGCGAGGGGTTAAATTCCTCTGACAGTCAGAGGCAGAAGGAGCACTTTGTTGGGATGTTCTGTCCCGGCTCCCCCCCTAAGAGGATTAGTGTAATCTACCTCATTGCCCCCTCTTCTCCTGTCCGTCCTCCTGCGTGGCTCCTCATATCACTGTGTGACTTACATAAACTTACCCGCTTTCCACGTCTGCCCACAGATTCTGTGCCACTTACCTGCTGCAGCGTTAGCTTTTGAGAGAGATATTGTATTCGGCTGTGAGGTGCTGTAGTATTTTTGATGTAACGTGCAAAGCACCTTTAATTTGCGGTTCATTTCTGAACATTCCCTCAGCAGATGTTGGCAGTAATGTTTGTGGGCTGCTGCATCCAAACAAATCCAGGCAGACACCGAGATGGAGATCTTCTATTTCTGGAGATATTAAAAATCATGACTCAGAGCTGTGCTGGAGGAAGGGGGAGAGGGACTGTGTGTCTGTGTGTGTGTGTGTGTGTGTGTGTGTGTGTGTGTGTGTGTGTGTGTGTGTGTGTGTGTGTGTGTGTGTGTGCGTGTGCGTGTGCGTGTGCTCTGTGTGCGCGTCTGTGTGTGTGTGTGTGTGTGTGTCTGTGTGTGTGTCTGTGTGTGTGTGTGTGACAGAATGAGTCATACCTGTCCTGCTCTCTTCCCAGGTGTCTGAGATGCCAAAGCCCGCCTTCATGAAGCAGACCCTGGAGGAGCTGGGGATAGGCACCTACAGCGACATCGCCTTCATCCACCCCGACACGCCCATCATCAAAGCGCTCAACATCTTCGTGGAGAGGAGGGTGTCGGCCCTGCCGGTGGTGGACGAATCAGGTGCGGACACTGCCCTGCAGGACAGTGCCACTGGAGTGTGTCACACAGGCAAGAGGTCACATGACACAACGTCCAATATCACATGGCTGTGTGCTAAGTCTCCTTTCATTTTGTCTTTCAGGGAAGGTTGTTGATATTTATTCAAAATTTGATGTCATAGTAAGTACCTTTTTACCTTTTTTAAAATGTATTTTTTTTGCTCACTTCAGTGTGGCGTAGTGGTAAGGAGCAGGGCTTACAACCAGAATGTTGCTCTTTCTATTTCCCACTGGGGCACTTCTGCTGTAGCCTTGGGCAAGGTACTTTACCTACATTTGCCTCAGTAAATATCCAGCTGTGTGAGTGGATAAAATTGTAACGTATGTAAATCTCTCCAGATAAGAACCTTTATTAAATGACATAATATAATGTAAAGATATAAAAGGGCTGGTGTGGCTGGGACCTCAGGGGTGTTCAGTTCTGAGTGGATTATTTGTGGTAAACAGAATGGGAGCTGAGTTTTGGGTGTTATAATATACTATTACAAAAAAACAGATCTAATGCACTCGTATCTCTACCAGCTAGCTTGTACCTTGTCTGGCCAACTGTTGAAACCTGGTCATGCAGCACTTCTAATATTGTTAACTCCTTCTATGGCTTTTTGCTTGTGTTGTACTCTGCCTCACTTGTATATCGCCTCGGATAAAAGCGTCTGCCAAATGAATAAAAAACATAAATGTAATATTGTGTGGGGGGGGCGCACTCCTTTGATCGGTGTGTCGCTGTCCGTGCGCAGAACCTGGCTGCTGAAAAGACCTACAACAACCTGGACATCACGGTGACCCAGGCCCTGCAGCACCGCTCACAGTACTTCGAGGGCGTCATGAAGTGCAACCGGCTGGAGACGCTGGAGACCATCGTGGACCGCATCGTGAAAGCAGAGGTGAAAGCATATATATATATATATATATATATATATATATATATATATATATATATAACATGTTATTATACATCATATATTTTATGTGTAGCTGGGAAATCTACACTTCTCCTGTGGGTTTAAACCCGTGTTCACAGTAAAGTGCAGCAGGATTATGCATATTTCATTAGCAAACAAAAAACAAATAGCTTGTTTGCTATATAATAATATTGTTGCTGTGAACACCACATACAGTAGGATTTCTAGTGATACGTGAAAGAGCTTTAAGTCATGTGGCAGCACTTCTTGGTAAAGAGCATGTAGAACAGCATCTAGGGCTGTTCTCTACAGCATAAATAAATCAAGCAATAATTGGAATGATTAATAAAACACTCATTTTTAGCCTGTATATCTAATTGGCAGCTGAAATGATCGGTTTATTGATAGAAGTTAAGTAATGTTACCTCAGGGAAAGTGTTTAGTTGGACATACCTAGCACACCAGGCCAAAGGTTGGTTCATAAAAGCATGCTTAGCTAAGCTAAAAGCAAGAACATCTTAGCAGACACTTCCCCTGAGACCCGTAAGGCATCGGGTTGGCGCAGGCGTGATGCCAGGCTGTGTCTGGTGCCCGCAGGTCCATCGGCTGGTGGTGGTGGACGAGCGCGGCGGCATTGTGGGCATCGTCTCGCTGTCGGACATCCTGCAGGCGCTGGTGCTGACCCCAGCAGGTATAGACGCGCTACATTCCTAACCCACCCCCCCCCCCACCCTGACCCACCCGTCCCCGGGAACCTGACCTCTGACCCCGCCCCGCCCTGCAGGCCGCCACAGGTAGGGGTCAGACAAGGCACGGCAGGAATGCCCGTGGGCCATGCCAGCTGTGGAGTGCGTTTTTGGCCTGGAACTGTGTGCCGTGCCAGTCAGATACCAGCTAAGAAAGCGCCCCCTCTGAAAATAGCAGGCAGCTGTCTCCCATATTTTAATAGTGTGCAGCAAGCTGAATGGATAAGGCTTCATTATTTAAATGACTAATTTAGCATCATTGCCTGGTTCCCAGTTCATTTAAATCAGCTTGTAGCTAGTGAAGATTTATGACCCATCAGGGAAAGCATAATCTTTACAGTGTTGTTTTCATGTTGTTTTTACTACGTGCATAGTAGTTGTGACATCAGTGCATCTTGCCTGCATGCATTTTGACCTGCACATCAATACTCACCATCATCACTGATATCCCCAATGAATGAGACATGACTCCTGAATATTCTGCTTAAAGGCCGTCCCTCCCTCTGTGCTGTAGCTCATCAATGCCACTGAGAAGTGCGTATATGTTTATCATTTTTATCATCACCGCCGTGTTATTCATAATAATGCGAGTCGCAGCTGTGGAGCCGCAGTACTGAGCCAGCACTGCAGTGATGGAGGGTGTTAAAGGCAGTGATCGATACGCCAGCTGTCTGGGGCCCAGAGCCGCCACACTCCTCTCCTCTCTCTGCTGTGCCGCTCTGCAGCCTCACTAAATCACCTCCGCCATCCCAGCATGCCGTTCTCATCCCCGAAATAACACAGGCATCACTCAGGGCCGACTCCCATCCATTCCAGCAAATTATCACCGCCCAGCCTGGGCTTCCTGTGCACACACACACACACCTCCTCTCCCACCTCCGTCCGAAGCAATAACTCACCGTACCTGTTCACCACACTTACAGGAGAAGAGCCAGTAACTCAGAAGAACTCTCCAATCGTGTGTAGCGGGCGTGTCTGTCCTGCAGTCTGCAGCCACTCGAAGAGTAGGATGGTCCCAGAGCACTGTGTTTCTCTGCTCTGTTGGAACTGATTATGAGTAACAGCACAGATTGAGCTTGTGTGGAGAGCTTTTCCCACTACCGATGCATGCGCTCTCATTGGTCGGATTATGTCATAATGGTGTTCAGAGAGCCATGATCGACTGTTCTGCAGCTGAGCAGCTAAAGATTGATGTCACATGTAAAGCTGCATGTTGCATCTTGGGATATTTCAAAGGAAAAGTCTGTATCATGCTTTTCTTCAAATTATCCATAGTCACAGGTGGATATTCCATTGCCCCCTACTGCTGAATAATAAAAAAAAACTGCCTCATCCCATTTGTGAATGAGAATGTAGATTTATTTCTTTGAAAGGTATCTCCACAACACAAATTTTGAAGGAGGACAGTATTTTCCTCAATACAAAGTTTTAGAAAAAATAAAAACAGAAAAATATAACAAATTTCTCCTGATGCTTAGCAAGCACTGAAGACAATTTTTGCTCTTAAAAACTGAATGAAATGAGAAAATAAGCCTTGTTTTTGCAGTGTGGAGGGGGCGTGTCCTCCTCAGATATGCAGACTGACAGCCGCGGCTGTGTGTGGCTCCTCCCTCCCAGGTGCCAGCAGAAAGGAGAGCGAGGCGGACGCTGCTGCTCGGGGTGGGACGCTGCTGCTCGGGGACGTGGAAGCGGAGAGGGAGCCGGGCCCTGGTTCCGAATCGTGCGCTTGGGAGAGGAAGTTTCGGGTCACCTCACCAGAGTCGGGGGGGGTGGTCGTTCGGGAGGGGGAGGGGCACTCTGCCCTGGGGCGGGAGCTGGCCGATACGCCTTTACTGTGTAAAAGGAACTGTTACAGTGTACACGTCTCGCTAGGCTGGAGACGTCACTTTCTGGACTCGGTGGACTCTCTCTAAACATATGGATGACGACTGGGCCTCCATCTTTTGTCTTTATGTTGATTACACTGCACTGTTTACTGCTCAGAGTAAACGGCATAACACTTAAGTTTGCTGCATTATTCACGAAAGGCTGTTGGTTTAAAAGACCTTTAGAATGTAGGAGGGTGGTCGTAATCTAGGCTGGGCGATGCTCACAGGCAGGCACTACAACCCCCACAATCCTTTGCGATGATCCTGTGGGGCAGAATCCAAATTCACCTGATGTCACTGTGCCAAAAGGTGAGGTCACTGCGGTTTGTATCTTTAGTGCCTTGCATCTACTAATGATGGCCCCATCTGTACCTGCTAGGGAAGAAGATTTTTACCCATACTAATTAGCTCATGGGAGTTTTTAAAAACCAAAACACCAAGTAAAGGCTAGAAGTTCAGTAATTTGTTTCATTTTTTTCCCCTTTGAATAATAATTTTGGGCCTGTGTTTCCTGAAAGATGAGTTTGGGAATGTGCTGTGAAAATTGAGATTTTCAGAGATTATTTTTTGATAGCGACTTTTGAAAATGATTTCCTGGGGGTTGAGTTGGGGGGTTAAATCATGACAGCAAGTCTTCCCACCTTATGCATGAAAGTAATAGTAAATGACTTTTATGTTTGGAACAATGCAACAATGAAGCCACTGTGGAAACACCCACAGCCCGTTTCTGACTGTGGACTCAGAGCATGCATCGAAGACAACTCTCCGACTCTGTATTGTACTGTAAATAAGAAGAAACCTTCATATTGAGGAGACATAAGTGCCAGAAGGTTTATTTTTCTGTGTATGGAAAAAAAAATGTAAAATCATGTTGTTTGTATGGCTGCAGATTTTTTTTTTTTTGTAAATTGTATAGTGGTATGTATAGTTTATCTGGTTTCATGAATGGGAACGTTTTATCCACTTTAAAGTGTGCGTTACTGGCATGCAAATTACACTATAATGATTTTTTTTTATTATTTTGCTGATTTGATGAAAAATAAACCATGCTACTGAATCTTTTTACCTCTCTGGTATATGTATCTTGTATGTAGCATACACATTACCACATATTGAAGAATAGGTGGAATGCTGTCTTTATGTAGAAGAATACAAAGAAGGACTAGTGGTATGTCCTTAAATATTTCCCAATCAGAAGTCAGTAAATGGCAGATTTATGCATAAACACCCTCTTTCCCATCCCAATTATAAATAAATAGAACAGAATGAGTCTTTTGACTAATTATGTAATTTACTGCACACATTGGTGCAATATACAGTGTCACCCCCTGCCCCCTCAGGAATTGTCTGACACCACTGCTTATTGTTGCTAGGACTTTTAGTACACTGCTGCCACTCAGTGGCTGTCACATGTATTACAGCAATGTACCAACTGAGACTGAGGTCTAAAAGTATTCAACCAAAATAATGAATTCATGCCACTTAATTATGGTAAGTTGTACAGTCAGATGGAAGGGTGAGTAGTTTGTCAGTGAAATGCTGGCTTGCTGAAATTATATGCATAATCTACATTTTATCAATGTAATATTTATCAGGCAGTAGTACTTCACATATAAACTTATTTTGATGACTGGAGGACATTACGCACTTTCATTCAATGCCAAGCATGAAATCCAGATGCTAATCATGTAGGTCATGGTAGGTTTGTCTGGTTATTGTCTGACTGTTTTACAGGGCAGCAGTGTAGCATAGTTGTAAGGAGCAGGACTTGTAACGGAAAGGTTGCCTGTTCAATTCCCCACTCAGGTCCTGCTGTTGTACCCTTGGGCAAGGTACCTATTCCAGAACTGCCTCTAAATATCCAGCTGTATAAATGGGCAACAAGTAAAACACTGTAACCTGTGTAAGTCACTCTGTATAAGAGCGTCTGCTAAATGTCAATATTGTAGTGACTGTCACTAACTCCTGTATGTGTCAACTTAAATATAAATTGTGCTGGTGTGTGTCTAAAAGTTGGGCATCACTTAAAGTCCCTTAACAGTCCTTGGCCTACATCTCTAGGAGACATATTCCATCTTAAGTCTCCTACATGCACACTCAGGTTCAGCAATGCTAGATAACTACACACATCAGGAATCAAACCACATGCTATCGGTGGCCATGTTTTCTCCTATGGCCCCATGGGCTGCCCTCCAAAATCCCCTTAAGGCATGCAGTGTTTCTTTTGTATAGAATACTTCAGAGTGTCTCTCCCTGATAAATGTTTTTATCGTGGCCTACACAGGCTAAAACATTGTAAAGCATTGTTTTAAAATGCCTGTTTTATTAGAGGTTGCTCCTGCCTTGGTCTGAAAGAAACATCTGCGAAAATGCATATTGTGGCGGCCTAGTTTATTTGAAGAGCAGACGGCCATTCTTTCAGGTGAACAATGGCCCCTTTGGCCTTGGATACAACTGCACCGACGATTCGTACACATTTCTTCTGCCTTCAGGAGTAACCCATGAGGGGGAGACAGGGACTATGGAGAAAGCTCACTGGGAGGTAACTGTACAATCAGTGTACGATTCTGTATTAAAATGATGTATCCTTAGTGCTTTCAGGGCAATCTGTTAGCGTTGCTCATAGGCCCGACTTCTGTTGTTAACACCCCCGGATTCTGTCACCCTTTGAGAGCTCAGCCTCGCAGCAATATGAGCTGTTAATAGCTGCTAGCAATATTTAAATTGTTTGCAGCTGTCCTCATTTGCATAATTACTTTGAGTAAATACTCCACTAAATTGACAACAGACGCACACACAAATTTTAAACAAAATACCCTGTAATTTGCGGCTTCTAATGCCTCTCGGTGAATTCCTCCCTCAGGGGTCAGCCTGGTGACTGTGGTAATAATGCCGACTTCCTCTCACATAATCTTGGTGTATGTAAACTTGTAAATCCTTGAAGACATAACGTAGGTTTCACAAAGTTGGCTGGGTGGGTGTAACATTATACGCACAATGTTCAAATCAAAAAACTTTGTCATGGTCAGAAAACCTCAATATTCAAAAGCTCCCGTTTATTGTGAGCGCGAGTATTACAGTAGCTCCCCAGAAAAACGCTTCAGACGCACGTTCTTGATGTGGCCCCAGGTTTTGTGCTGTGTGCAGATTTCCCCCCTGCCCTCAAACCGACACCCGCCGCTCACTGCTCCGCGTGCGCCGTTTTGTCGAAAGGTTCAGAGGTTTTCCTGCCGCGGCGAGACGGGCAGCGTGCGTCTGAGGATTCGGCGCTCTGATAAGGGCGCGGCACTGGAATGGATCTCGCCTCTCGCTGTCATGGTTACCCTGCAGGACCGCTTCCTGTGAAACCCCGAAATAATTGGATGCTTTGCTCTGCTCGCAGACGGCGATAAACAGGAACGTGGCGTTTGAACTTTGTCCTCTGCTGGGGAGCAGATGCATCTCCTCTTTGGTGTGCTTTGGTGCGTTTTGCTGTGCTGCGGTTAGACCTTGCTGTTGGGAGGGTGTAGAAAATGTTTCTAGTCTGCCAGGGCCTCTCATTGATTCTAATGCTTTATGTACTGTGCCACCCTCTGTGGACCTACCAAACCCCTGTGTGTCTGATTACTAAACTGATGCCAGTAGGTAATAAGTTTTATGGGGTTAGCTGGTGATTGCATAGAATTCAGATTGTGGCACTGAACAAAAACTGAAACAACTGCATAGATTTGCATTTGTTCAAATACGTGGTCTTGCTCTGTATAGTTTTGATCATAAATTTTTACCTGCTGTCATTATTCAGAGAACAGTGTGTGTTTTTCACAAAATATTCTATTCAGGAAAATCTATCAATAGTATGCATGTATGTAAACTGATTAAAATATTTCACAGACATGCAATAGTGTTAATAAATAACTACACCCAGACATTTCCAAATTTCACATGCCCCAGTTCTTACATGAACCAGCACAGCACAGTCTGCCTGCTGTCTCAGCCAATCGCTGAAGCTCGTGGGGCCGGCGTGCGCGGATGCGGGAGGCAGGCTGGGGAGGAAGAGGGATCATACACGGCGCTAAAGCGCCTCCAACCTGCCGTTCAGCGCGGGGAATTTCCCACAATGCCAGTCTCGTGTCAGGGCAAGAGCCAGCAGCGCTGGGGGCTAGCCTGGCTCCGAATCCATCTAATTAGGGCCGGGAAGCTCGACGGTTTTTACTCCAGTTAGAATTTCACACGAGCTGGGCCTGATTTTTGGGGGATTCTGAACTTCATCTCCGACTCTGAGGAAGCGCGCTAGCTTTTGGGCTCCTGTCTGAGGAACATTCGTTTGGCTTCAAATGGAAGGCACTTTCTCGACTTTCAGAAAGGCTGCCTTTTATTTTATTCCTTGATCTAACAGATCTTTGTCGATTGATGTACCGCAGTATGTGTCAGACAAGTTCAGGGAAAGTTACGCTTCAGAATATTACAAGTGACTAAATTAATTGTATTATTGAATTATTCATGACACGTAGTTCTGTATAAAGAACTCTCCCTACCTTTAATGATGATTCAATTACCTTATTATGTTGGTCTGTGTTTTTGTGTTATTAAAACCTCATTTCACTGTCTTCTGTTCTAAAGGTTTATAAAGGCTATCATAGTTTGACAGCTGTGTGGCATAGTGGCTAAAGGGAAACAAATCTTAGTACCATTCCAACTACATTGTAAACAATGCAACCTTATGGTTTGTCGTACCCTTGAGCAAGGCCATTAACAGTGAATTGCTTCAGTAAATATCCAGCTGTCACCCTAGATAAGCTCAAGTAAACACAGAAACATTAATAATAATACAGTGATGTCAATGGCCCTTTTACCCAAATGTTTTTTAAACACTGCGCCAGGAAATGTTTTGACTGTGCTTATCATTGTCTTAAATGGTAAAAGGGTTGATAAACTGATAGGAGACAATTAAATCAAATGTATAAAGCAGTTGGCTACTATGTTGTACAACACAGTGTTGTGCAGTTTCAAATAAGCCTTAGACTTATTTGTTTTAAAATATGGTTAATGCCATTTTTTCCTTTTTGTGCAGTTTACACACGCAAAGCAGTTACACAGAATTGTATGTTTTAGAACATCTTCGTTTACAGTGGTAGATAATGCAGGTGAACAATGCGAGTTTGAATCAGGTGGAACAGGGTTTACTCAGTAGCAGTTGCCTCAGGTACTCCAGGCAAAACCGTGTCTTTTACACAGACAAACACGAGCCAGTCTCCCTCAAGCTTTTGTTTATTTGGTCTTTTGTGTGCAGCTTTTTGGGAGACGATTCAAGAGCGGGCTTGTCTTGACAGCCGTTTTCATTCAACGTGTGAGTGGAAGTGAGAGAAATGAGCTTCTCCTGTATCTGTCGAGGGCAACGGTTTTGATACCACAGGGAGGTCTGGAGAGAGGAGGGGTGTGGTAACTGCTTTTTAGAGGAGGGTGGGAATGTTAACCCTTGCACTCCTCACAAAAAAGAGCCCAAAATTAACTCACAAATTATGTCTTTGTAGAAAGGGTGATGCACGTCCTGTTTAATATTTATTTTCTTGCCCTTATTTGCACTGTTTAGGAACAAAAAAAAAAAAAAAATGACAGAAGAGTAAGAATAAAAACAGGGTCATAAGTGAAACCTCATGAAGAGGTAACAATGTTATGTACACGAAACCCCAAAAAGTAATACATTTTGGAAATTTTTTTGGAAAAAAATTTGCAAACGATACAGAAGATATGAATTACTTCCACTTTAATGTCATTTTGTATGCACTGTAGTCTATGTTATACAAGGAACACAAGTTGCAACAAAACAAAACATTTACAGTAATACTATATGTTATAATGTAAGGAATATATTAATGTATCTACTCCTAATATTTTGAATCCCCTACTTGACTATGAAATGACTTATGCACCTTTTACAGTATGAGGAAAGTAATAAGCACTTGAACCTTAGAGTACATCTATCAAACAATACGTCTTATGCTACTTATTCAATGATAGCTGATTTCAGTAAACAGGAAAGGGACCTCATGTTGTATATTCTACTGTACAGTGTCTGGGTGAGGACATAAATACATTTAGTTAGGTATGGCCACACTGCAAACTTTAGAAACTTCCAAGAATGGTGGGGAAAGTCACTGCATTTGACAAGCTGTGGTCAATTCTGGCATGTGGAATTTGTGTCATTTAAAACATGATAATTAGGGCAGAGTGAGAGGGAACCTATCAGATCCTACCAGGACACATTTCCTTGGTGCTGCCCAGACTCTCAGCAATGGAAGCACAAGCAAATGTGTTTATTGGGTAGTGTATGTCTGTTTGCTGGGCAGCTCTTTGTACCTTGAGTTAGACAGCCACAAAGAGCCCATGGATGCAGCTGACTCCTGGTCAGCCTGTGATATCATCAGAAACACACCTCATCAAATTGTACCTCATAGACAGGTTGGTGATGGTATGTACTGCTGCTGATTCTTTGGTCTTCAGTATGTCTAGGTTTGGAGGATTTCACTCTGTGATAAACATAGGTGATTCAATCTTGGGGGGGGATCAGTTGAAAGCACAGTTCAATCTTTACAAATATCTTTCCAAACAGCTCAAATTAAATACTCTGACTACTCTTCTACTTTTATTTCTACTCTTCGTTCCAGTGATGGGATTTTATTTGGTTCATCCAAACAGATCAATGTATTTGTTGTGGGGTTATATAAGGGAAAGGGTGTATTTCAGTGAGAAACATTGAAATCCTCCAGCCCCAACACATGCTGCAGCCATATCGATCTATGTTTTTTTTCCTCTGGAGAATAAGTAAGCAACTGTGAGGGCAAGCTTTCACTCCGCATGGCCTTCTTCTCAGGCTCCTCCTGCTTCCTGGCTCATGAATCTACTATTTATTCCTACTATGAGAAAGGTCCTGGAAAAATAATTGAGTAAAATTGTCCCTGGAGGCCTCGTGTGAAACACTGAAGCTGACCTTCTGTTGCTTCCCTGGGTATGCGCAAGAGCAACAAGTGTGCTTGCAGCTCATCTCTAAGACCTTGCCACAAGACCTTGATCTCGCAATCTCGTGCACTTCACCCCTTGGCGTTGTGAGGAGCTTGCGCTATTTGAGCGCTTTGTGGCGGCTTTGTAAAGGATGTGGTAGAAGTTCTGCCTTAGGAAAGCACGAGATTGTGAAATTGGTGCAGAGGGAGCACCAGCGCTAGGCGGTTTCAAAGTGTTGAGATAAAACATCTGAACTAGACAAAGGGGGAGAAAAAAGGGTCTACAATGGATCTTTGTCATAAAAGCGTGCTTAGCATAGTGGCTTAAGTAATTTGACGTAATTACTGTGCAATGCCAATTCAGGTCACATTAAGTTCAATAATTAACAAAAATATCGTAATTTGGCACCTTCATGTGCCAAAGCTGCACAATGTCACCTTTTGGCTCGTCATGAGGTTTGCTTGTCCTTGGCTCTTGCACAGAATTATGGAATATGTCAGATGTCAACATGCCTGGGTCTAAGGCAGAGAGCCCTTTTGCAAAGCTTCAGAATTTCCACATATTTCAGCCTTCAGTGCCCTTTGTTCCTTCCGACTGAGAAGCACATTTTTATTCATTGCAAAACTGTACGGTTCGGATGGAAAAAGACACACACAGTATTTAAGCACAGGTCCTCCAGCTCAAGACACTGTGACATTACTATTCACTGCATTGTAGGTTCGTTGATTCAATTCAGCCGGCACTTCCCAGCCTCTGCTAGCTACCCCTGACAGCCCATCAGCTGGCTAACTTATTTGAATTAAATCTGACCCAGCTCCTCAGACTGCTGTTACAGTAAGGCATGTTCCACTTGTCAGTTTATGCCGTCACTTTGCTCGCACCATGAATATTTCATGAGCGGTTCATTATCAACAGGAGCACTGCATTTAGACAAGTCTCATTTGCATCAAAACGTTTTGACTGTATAAATGTAAAAGTGGGAAATGAGCTCAGGATTTCAGAATGTGTAAAAATAATACGGACAGCCCTCAACAAAAGGATAATTTTTAAAAAGTTCAAGATGCCACTGATGGATCCTGTTCACTTGATCAATCAATTAACTTTTATTTGACAGAGGACCCTTTCCTACTGAATTGTCACAGAGTGATTTACAGTGCACTGATGCATCCCATGATCCTCTGCACACTTGTCCATTGGAACTGTGGGTAAAGTGCCATATCTAAAGTGCTGCTGAATCATTTACAAGGCTGGGTGGTCTCTATCAGATTAACCCCAGGTTCTTTTAAAGGCCTTATTTTGCAGAGAGTCCCATGTTAAATTGCAGTGCAGTGTACAACGCACTCAGTTCACAGAGCTTCCTGCATAGGGACTGCTGCATTTGAGAAGCTGTGTGTGTTTGCATGAGCATGTTAAATCTGCCTGTGCACTTTTTAAATGCTTCTCTTTCTATTCCATTCGTTTCCATTTCCAACACCAAAACACTACTACTGCTGCTACTGCTACTACAATTACATAACATTCATCTTGCAGACTTTTATCCTACTCTTATGCTGCTGCTACTGCTACTGCTACTACCACTACCACTACCACTACTACTACTAATGATAATAATACTAAAATCTTTGGTGATCCTCTGCAGACCATCACTGATTTCCAATCATTTTGATGCATTACACCAATTTTGTTTGTTAACAGACTTTAATTGTAACACATTTTTGTAGCTTTTGCTGTGATAACCAAAAAAGGAAAGAGCAACACATTTAGACTCATGCAGTATGCAAGTACATACAGTATATTCTGAATATAAATGACAACAGAACATCAAAACTTTACGTGTGAGTTCTACATTCAGATAAAAAAGCCAAACAAACATTACAGACTGAATGAGAGAGAGAAAATGAGTGACATGCACACTTACAGGAAATGGCACATTCACAGAGAGCAGAGATTATCCCACTAAATTTAAATATCACAGATTTGCTCATGGAAATTGTAGGTATAGAAGAAGTACAAAGATACATTTTTTATTGTCATACGGGTTGTTTTGTTGTATACACATTATATTCAGAAAGTAAAATATGAATTCATTCAGGTTAATGAATTCTTGCTGCTGTCTTTGTGTTTTAAATGGTCTAAGGTTATAACTGAAATATTCTTAGCTGCCTTCAGTAGGTAAAGCCATGCTGTTCTGAATGAATTATAATAACATTTTATTGACACTAATGTCATGTAATTGTATCTACCATGTGTTTCAAAATAGTCAAATACTGGATAGGGAGCAAAGTTAAACATTTATAACTATTTTCTTAAATACTTTTAAATAAAATATGTAACCTCTTTGTTAATGTAGAAATATTATATATAAGTTACATGAAACCGATGCAAGAGCTTTCATCATACAAAGAAAAAATAAGTTTTAAAAAAATGAAACAATGCATCTTTCTATCTTTTTATGCACTTGCAATCACTCAACAGTGCAAATAAAAGTCAACCTACAGACGTACTAATACACGTTACTCAGTAACATTGCATGGTTCAAATAATACACAACAAAAGCAAAAAAAAACAAAAAACCAAAACTAAGAAACGTTTGTGTGCAACAAAGACTGCAACATTGAAACTACAGATCCTCACGTAAAGTACAGAGTATATGGAGAAAATATGCAACATTCGTTAAACATTAAACCTTTGACTGTAAAACTGAAATTATGGAATATGGTATATTTGTCACCCTCACCCAATGCTGGAAACAGACACAGTCATTGTACTCCCTTGGTAAGCCAGTATCTCTTTGATAAGCACTCTTCATTAGTAGAGCAATACAGGATAGCTCTACTATGCAAAGACACCAATTGTTGCTGGCAATTTCGGTAGCATGCATCTTCATTAAATATGTACACCTTCTTTATACACAAACACGACACTGGTTTCTGCAATCCCTCCAAATGATTCCCCACAGTGGAATGTAATTACATCATAAAAGGAGGACAGAAAAATAGTCTCAAAAAAAAAAAAAAAAAAAAAAAGTTAGTCATTAATAAAATCAAGAAAAATCAAAAGGGAAAAGATTCTCTCTGCGTGCGGAATTCATTTAGTTTCATCCTCCTGATGGCAACACTGACAAGGGACTCAAGTGGGTTCCTCAAGTGATGACAACAGAATCTCCCTCTCTCTCCTTCCCCCTCAGAAAGGCATCCTCTTAGATTCCACTGCGCTTTTGTCTTTTTTCCTTTAACAGTCCTTTGGTTCCCAAACCGAACCCTCATGCATTTTCCTCCTCTTTCCACCAAAGGGCCTTTACAAGGTCCAACAAGCGCCCTAAATGTGCACTTATTCTGAAATAGCTGCTTGCTTTCGCCAACTTATCCTGCTGACATAACTTGCTGAGACATTTTCTTCACCTGCTTATTCTTCCTAAAGTTGTGCGTCATGTGAAGGTCACAGATGACTCTCTCAACATCCTACTTCACCGTTTGGCCTCAAGTATGAAATGTAGCCATGTTCATGAAGGGTTTTCCCGGGAGGGGAAAAAAAGAAACGAGTACAAAAGAACAATGTTCAAAAAAAAACAATGCAGGCCATCTCAAATCTGCATACACCAAGTATGTAAATGGCAGTTTGTTGCTGTAATTTTATGTCATAAGCAGCTTTGGGGTTTTTTATAGAATACAACCCTTTGCATTTATTGAAAATATCGGTGATACTTTCTTATTTCTCTTTGCCTCATAGGATAGAACTTTAATCATTTGTGAAAATTCTAACGCCCACAAACATCATGCTATTCCAGTGTGATTTTAAAAACTAAAAATGTGTGCTCTGTAGGAAGGATTTGCCCCAGCTTTGCCGAGAATCTGTTTCCTTTTCATGTCAGCAAAAACTTGCATTCCCTCATCTGCTGCTGTAGTGCACAACAGCGTATTTTCAGTACCTTACAATAAATTAATAACATTGTTAACACGCTGTAGAAATCCTATTTTCACTTATTTGCCTTTTACTTCCACGTATCTTTATATAGCATGTGTATCATGTTCGGATAGCAATTGTAAACTTGATAAAAACAATGACAAAAACTAAAAAAAAAAAAATTGGGCTGTTAAATGTAAAGCCATAACTAGAAACACTAAATTTCACTGAAATAATTACATGTGAATGAATCATTACCTCCCAGAGAAGGAGAGGAAAATGGTGGTGACTGAAAGACCTCTCGGCCTCTGACTCTGACACCATTATGGTGACATTAAGGTGGCACTGAGAATCCTGCATTTTGTCACACGACAGCTCTGAATGTGGGACTGTTGCCAGCAAACAGGTGTTTCCCAGACACAGCTGGGCAGGATCTGATCCAGATCACATCCTGACACATTATGAAATGTGGTATTTACTGAACTGACCACTCACTCATTATCCACCAAAGGATTTGTGTCAGCTAATATCTATGCCAGGAATTTGTGTGTCTTCCTCTTTGCTATATTATGCTATACTTATTACTTAAAAAATGATTCTAGATATTATTAACTACTTAAAAACAGAAACGTGGAAAATATAAGCTAATTGGGCCAAGCTTCTGACTACAATGGCAGAAATGGAACCTTTTCTAACGTGACCCCCTTTGACAAAAGGTAAAAGCTTTAATCGATCAGACAGCAGGGGGCGCTCTTTCTTGGGCTTCAAGCAGCCCACCTGGACAGAAGCGCAGTGTAGCTGTGATGAAAGCACAGTTAAAGAAGTTGAGTTAGATCAGCGTTGTGGACAGGACTCCTCCGCTGTAGCTTCCTGTCCTGTGGCTCCACAGTGAGGGGATGCGTGGGGGGGTGGTCAGGGGAGGGTGCGGGAGGACACAGCAGGTAACAGCCCTGACTGCTGTACGCACAACAGTGCCTTCGGTGTGTGGGCAAGCACTGCACCTCATAAATCAGCAGCTGGGCAGC
Source organism: Megalops atlanticus (assembly GCA_019176425.1). Taxonomy (NCBI): domain Eukaryota; kingdom Metazoa; phylum Chordata; class Actinopteri; order Elopiformes; family Megalopidae; genus Megalops; species Megalops atlanticus. The sequence continues at coordinate 7,797,532 of CM032898.1, forward strand.
ATGGCGGTACCATGAGAGATTCAGAAAGGAGATGTGATGAAATGGGACTCAATTTTTTTGGGGACGTTATTTCTGTTTTTGAAGAAACCAAAGATTTCAAGACCGTTTGTGGTGGTGGGGGGGTTGAAGTGCGAGATATGTGGGTGGTAGACTTCCAGAGGCAGGCCAAACAGGAACACCAAAAGCAAAGTGGCACCTACAGAAGGCACTGTGCACTACAGACCCATATAGACCGGCACTTCTGAAGGACCAGGGTCAACGCAGGCGGACAGCCAACCACCCCCCTTCTCCCGACACACTCACAGACACACTGAGTGACGATGAAGCGGGCCGGCTCCTGACGAGAGAGTTTATCAAAGAGCAAAAGATAGCAGCTGGAGCGGGAGACTGAGCGCACCTGTGGAATGTTGATCTGATCCCCCACTTCTTCCCTGTGTGGCCTGGGAAAACTCTCTCCGTCTCTCTCCCTTTCTTTTCCTCATCTCTCTCCCTCTCTCTCTCCCTCACCCTCCTCTTTCAGTCTTTTTCTCTACCTCCTCTCTCTCTCTCTTTCATTTCCCTCTTTCCCTCTCTTTCTGACTTGCCTCTGTTTAGCCCAGTGATCACTTTGTTCCCCGTTAAACAAAGGGCCGCATGTTCCTTTGATCGGAGGCTTACGGCCTGACAGTTACCAGGCGGCCTTTTGACAGAGCCGTGGAAACTCAGCAGGCCAAGGAGGTGTGGTCCCCCATCCTGTCTGACCAGTCAGAGAAACACACCGTCTCCTGTTCCACTGTAGTACCTTTCATGGCGACAAAACGAGAAAAGGTCTGGTGCATGCTGATCATATTGACATCCTAGGTGTGAGAGCGAAAGCGCGCGGTCTCAAGTCGTTAACACGGATCCGGTCTCATCTGGTCAGCTCCTGACGAGACGCGTGGCTTGGTAAATTGATTTGGCACCGCGGAAAGAGAAACGCGCTCACGAGCATGCTAAAACGAGCGCTCATCATTTTTGCATTTCGTCTCTGCCGGCTGAGCTCACCCCCTGTTGTGACAAATCCGTGTGAAGGCTGAACAAACCAGAGCGACAGATTCCTGTCACTGGCACATCAGGTCTGGGCTGGCTCCTATCCCCAGTGAGAAAAAAAACACCTTTTGGGACGGGCACTGAAATCCCCTCTGTCAGCATCATACCCTCTCTGACTCACGCAAAGGTCCCACCTCCTTAAAGGGGGCGGTTTGGTCATGTTGTCTGGATTACTCCTCATTTACCTTGACCGTTTACAGCTGGTCATCTTATGAAAAAAAAAAAAAAATCAAGCACAGGTACACATTGCCCTCTGACCTCTCATTATTGCAGCTTCCCTCCACAGTTGCAACAGGAATAAAGCCATTCAGTCTGGCATGAGCCCGCATTCTATAGCCCTTCCCACAGTGATCTAATTATAGTCTTTCTGAGCTCAAAGACAAATTTACAGAGACAAATATTAATAAGTTGCAAAGCTGTCATCATTTTATAATGATCAGAAAAACAAAAGAATCACTATGGCAATGAGACCAAGTGTTCTGGTTCCAATGAAACTGACACAAATAAGTTCTCATGCTAGCACTAAATGAAGTACTAGGAAAACGCAGTGCAGAATTCAGAAAAGATGACCTTGGATGTTTAGTAATACTCTGTACGAGAAAATGAGGGACGTGACTACACAGCAAATCACACAAGCCCCTTAATGATCTGCACTGAACGGTCTCTGATCTGTGTTGCTCTGTAAGTGTGTGTGTGTGTGTGTGTGTGTGTGTGTGTGTGTGTGTGGTGGTGGTGGTGGTGCAGTTGCGGTTGCGGTGGTGAAGGAGATCTCTGGGGGGGCTAAAACAGAGAGATTACGCTGGCCTGGTGCAACCAGGAGCTGCGGCATCTCCTCTGGCAACAGAGAGAATCGGCGGGTTCACATTCACATGCCAGGTCCCCCTTCAAGGCCTCGTTTCAAGTTTCACCTACAGATAGACAGTGGGCTCTCTGTGTGCATTCATGCACTGAATTGGTGGCTTCTGGACACCCATTTACACTGAAACAGTAAGCTTTTTTCCACATTAACTCTCAGATTTATGCTCATATTATACATTTAAAGAAACAAGGAGAATCACTTGCTTTACTTTGGCCCTTCTTGGCTGGGAATAGCCTTCTTTATACCTCTACATGCAGGGTAGAAAGTGTTGACTTTGTACAGCGGTTGGTTTGGGGATGTGCACAGGCACATGTGTGTTTGTGTGTATATGTAAAGGAATTTCTCCTGTCTCAAATCATACTAAACTATAAAATGTAATCTAATGGTTTACCCCCCTCATTAGCTCTACCAGCTAGCTTGTGTTTTGTCTGGCCTACCACTGAAACCTGATCATGCAGCACTTCTAATATTGTTGACTCCTTATGATGTTGTACTCCACCTCACCTGTAAGTTGCTTTGGACAAAAAGCCTCAGGCAGAAGAATAAATGTAAATGTAAATATATGTATGTGTGCATGCAAATGTGCGTATGTGCCTGTGTGTGTATGTGTATGAGTACGTGTGTGTGTGTGTGTGTGTGTGTGTGTGTGTGTGTGTATGTATGCTGTCTGTGGGGGAGCAGTGCTCCTCGGAGAGCCGTCTGAAAGTGCGTGGCTTTTTCACTTCTGTGTGAAATAGGCTCCGATGGTGACGCCGGCGGCCCCCAGGGCGGCCAGCCCGAACACCGTCTTTATGTAGGGCCAGGAGCAGTGGAACATGGACTCCTGCTGCCGGCCGTACAGCTCCACAAAGGCGTCCTACGGGAGAGAGACACACAGAGACACGGGGGGAAATGGTAAGCCTGTGTCACATCACACAAAAAAAAACATCAACTGCTCATGGCGACATCTCTGAAATGGATGCCCAATACAGCTCAGAATATCAGAGGGGACCACCAGTGCTATTCACAGATAGATAGGTTGTTTACAATGTAGGTTACAATGTTACCCATTTATACAGCTGGATATTAATGGAGGCAATTCTGGATTAAGTACCCAGATTAAGTACCCAGTCCTGTTTCTTACCACTATGCTGCACTGCTGTTTCAGAGGTTAGTGTATGGTATCATGCTCTTTCCAGTGCCAAGAATGTAACTATGAAGAAGGTTGGTTGCAGAGAGTATCAAACACAGTCTCCCAAAGACTCAGGCACAGGAGGTTCTGGATGTATCCCACATAACTGAACATAGGCAGTTCTGACTGCAGGACTTAACCACCTGGAGGACTGTAGAGTCTGTAGCGTTATTCAACCCTGGTCCTGGAGGTCCATCATGTCTGTAGAGCTACTCATCCTTTGAAACAGAGCTGGCTGCTCTGCTGGGTCGTATCCACTCATACCTAATTTGGTAGCTCTGGAATACGCTGCCAGAGTAACAGCACTTCATACATTACCAAGATGGTCAAGCCCTATATACTTTATTATGGTACATAGTGGGGATGAGCTGCAATATGTATCATTGTGTCTTGTGTCTAGACAGGAAATGACAAACACTTCAAAGGGGCTTTCAACTTCTTCCCCCTACATCTTCGCTGGTGTATAATGAACTAAATGTAAGCCGACAGACTTTGTTTTTAGCAGCGCTCCGCTGCAAAGACACAGTGGGGCTTTGCGCTGCTTTTTTTTTTTTTTTTTTTTTTTTGAGAGGCATTTGCGATTGGTCAAGGCACGTCTCCCATATCAGTGCGGTGGTGCTCAATACACCCTCCCTCACATCAGTGCCGAGCACTCACATTCTGTGAGATGGCCTTGGCATGATCAGTGCGGGAGACGAGAGATGCTGAGAAGCGAGTTTAAAAGTGATGTTTCTCTCCCTCTCCCTCATCTGTGCTGTGGTGGGCCCTTGTGTCTGAAACAGCCCAGGCTTTTAAATAAGTAACTAGTGTGTTTTTTTTTTTTTGGGCTAGACCCGCAGCAGGGATTTGGGGAACTTAAGGCCTGCCATGGTGAAAGAAGTATAAAAGATGAGGCCTATGGTTGTTTGGATTGTATTATTCAGTAGTGTGTCAGGGAAAAAAGAAAGATAAAAAGGTCGAGCAGACGAGATGAGATTTTGAGAGAGTGTGAGGGCTGAGCGAGTCTTTCAAATGGACTCAATCTGGCACAGTTTTACAGCTCCGTTTTCCACAGAGGCATAGAGCCGGTGATCCCGCTCCGCGTGGTAACATGATTGCTTTTAGCCGGTGTCCTGATACGCACGGTGTTCGTTATGCAACGCTCTTGTGTTAGACAGCTTCAATGTCGACCTGACAGGTGGGTCAGTGACCGTGGGCGAGGCGGAGGAGAGGAGGAGGGCACGGCAATGACCCGGTGAAGCGTTACGCACGTGTGTTTACCTGCGACACACGGAACTCACGCCTGTATCATGTGTATTTACACGCCACACGGGAGCCCGAGCGCAGCCACCTGTTTACACCGCCAACATCACCTGCTGACTTCCTGCAGCTCCGCTCACGGCCTTATCTCCGCTATCAGGCCACCGGCCGCACGCGCCAGCTGGTCTCGGCCGGATACACACAGGGACGGAAGAGCAAACGCCGCGCATCTCTTTCCCTGGGGGGACTGAGGGGTGGGGGGGTGGCGTCTGCACCCCGGCTCGAGTGGGAATGACAGGGCTGGTCTGAGTGTTGATAAGTCGGTATCTAATCCCTGTTTGCTCTGCGCCGCGGCAAACATCCGGATTAGCGCCACTTCCGCGCCGTGTTTGAAAAGGCTGGCTCTGTTTGCACACGCCTATGATAATGGCCCCAACGCAGAACGGGTGGGCCTCTCTCCTGGGTGGAATTAGGGAGGTGGTGGAAAGGGGTGGAGGCGGAAAGATGTAGCTAAAAATTCAGGTAGCCTGAGATATTCACTGTCACCCTGCCAAGTTGAGTAACATCCTTTATGACATCAATTACAGCATTGAAAAGGTTACAAGTAACTGGCTGGCTAAGAGGACGGTCCTCAATAGATCTTAAAAGGAACCGCCAAGTTCTGGCTTGCATCACAATATCCCACTGTGGCATAAGCGTACATGATTATAAGTGCTGAGATACCAGGTCCTGCTGGATAGAGTTGCAGAGTTAGAGTCACGGCCAACATTCTGGCCACTACAGCCATCAATGAAACAAAAGCCATTGTGCACAGGACAGTAGCATTTCCGAGTGCCTCTTAGTTGTGTGATGGAAAAAAGCGGGGAAACAATCTTGACATGCCTTTTAAGTCAATCCTTTATTGATGTTTTAAAAAAACAGTCTCTCCCATGGAAGTGCTTGCTAACCGCAAGGCCTGAGGGTTCTGTTGTCCTTTCTCGAGAATGTGTCAGTGGATGGTTAGGGCTAATAATAGCTCTCAGAGACCACCTCTTCCTTTTCAGACAGCCGAGTCTGCATTCGGGCCCTGATTGGCTCGCAGGCTTTCTCATGAATGGCCATGGTGCTCACTTTCGGTAATGTGCCACATCTCCTGCTCGAGGGAAGTAAGGCTGACTGCGCGTTTATTTTTAATCGAAAGGCGTTCGGCTTGCGTCGCCGGCTGGAGACTCATTTGGCAATCTGGCGGAGAGCCAGAGGATGACCTCAAACCGAGAGCTCTTGAGTTCCCTTTCCGACTCATTCGGCATTCAAACGGGTCACAATGGCCCCGGGTGAGGAAGGACGTCCTTTTTTGGAGTGCGAAAGATCTGACTGGACATGCAAACACAGAAATGACCTCACTTTTGGCCTCATCATTGTGGTTCACTTTGGCAGCACATTTTCACCACAGTTTCCTTGCGCTAATTAATCTCAATGGCCTTACTTCCTCATATAGCATTACCATGTTTGAATAATCGTTTACTGTCTTGTAAAAGGCCACTGACACAAGAATGGCATGAATGACTTCAGGTTCCATGCGGTATCATTTGCTAGTGATACCTGATTTTAGCCAGGAAATGGTAGCCAGGTGCACTCTCCGTGTGTATTTTTGTTACTTATTCTTTCCCATTGTCCAGCTGGCTGCATTTTTTGTTAAATTTTTAAAGAAGTGATAATTCCCCTAAATTCCAAGTCATAAGACCCAATTCTTCCTTCTTCCCATGACACTGAAACTACAGCTTGTATTTGATTTTTTTTTGACCAGGTAAGACAGACACTAGACTCACCAAAACTTGTCTTCTCGAAGCTTTTTCACTCTTTGCATGTCACGTACATCAAAGTTTGCCCGCGATAATTCACTTCATGCACCGTTCTTCTACTCCAGATTTGTGCACGCACACGGGAACGGATTTGCCTAACAACTTAATGGTTTCCTTCTCCAGTTACGTAGATATCACCAAGTGACAGAACAAAAACCACACCAAGCTGGGTAACAGGGCAGAAGGTAAAAAGTAGAGTCATGACAGCTGGGGAAAAGTAGAAGAGACTATTGGTATGTGATTTTTTTTAAACCAGGTGAAGATTAGTCATTGGTGGGAAGGATATGCAATGATGACATGAAAAGATGTAATCCTTCATCTGAAGTGAATAGGTCTCAAGCCCCATCCTTTGAATTGTATATCTGGTTCCTTGAACTCAGCAGGTATGTGAAATTGTTGTGACGCCCATCAGAAGCCTTTGTTTTATTCATATCACATTTTACACAGTAGAAGCTTCTAGCTTTTTTTTTTTTTTTTTTTCCCCCTGACAAGGAGGAGACGTCTCTGAAAATCGGGCACATACAGGCAAACCCTGGAGAGTTGACAGGTATGCAAATGAGATTCCTATGAAGGCAGTGTTGTCTACATTTGGCTCCTGACTGGTTGAGACAACTGCTTCATGAATAGCTAGTTTCATTCAGAAATACAGCACATCTCTCCTTTGAGTGTATTAAGCCTGTTCCCCTGTGCACTTTATATGAAAAAGCAGTTTTTATATAGCGGTGTCTGGCCCGTGACACCTAAAATGATGATTTTGGCAGATTGCCAGTAGATGACCTCACACACGGGGAGCTGGACTCTTTGGGTCAAACTGGAAGCAATATCCGAGCGTGAGAAAGAACATCCTCTTTCTGGAGCATAAAGCAATCAGAGATGCAAACACAGAAATGACCTCATTGTTTGCCTCATCAATGCACATCGTTTCCGTGACGCGTTTACCTCGGCGTCCCTAGCAACTCCTCTTCCTTCCTGTCACACGGGGGTAGGAAGGGCTCAGTTCATGTCCGTTTTTGCTGAAAATGTGTTTGTAGAAACGTGTGCGTGTGTATGTTTACACACACAAATCGAAGTTACATCCCCATATTCCCTCTTGCACCTACCATGGAACTTAGCAGAATGCTGTATGTTATGTAATGACTCCTATTGGTTGCAGCACTGGTGACATCGCTAACCTAACCTACTTATATAATGCTCTGAATAAGAGTTTCTGTATAAATGACAAAGTATAAATGTCTGTACACTTTTAGTGCTATGAAAAAAGGCTAGGAAGAAAGAAAACATACCATCTGTACCTGTGAATCCATTCACTATTTATAAAAGCATTCAAGGACGAAAAAGAGTGAAAACCATCTTTAGCTAGGAATTCTCTTTCTGGGTTTCATCATGTTGTATACATTATTCCAAATAAATTATGTGTTTTTTTGTCATAATTCATTGTAGTGGGCGACAGCCTTACTTCCATATAACATGCCATTGTTTTCAGAAAGGCATCTGTCTTGCTTCCTCCCTTCAAGTGTGTGGCTAAATTATTTACGTGGCTTTTGCTTTGGTGCATTTTTGTGGAGAATAAAGTACACTGGAGCCAAAAACAAAAAAGAAGGATGGAGTTTTTGATTGACACACCTGTGCACGCTGGACTTATTTGAACTCAGTATTGGCTTGAGAGATGTGGAATAGGTGGTGCCCTTAGGCAGAGGAAACACACAGAGGACCAGCTGGACAGGAAGTGGTTTTCCTTTTCCCTCAGGCCTCAGACACACTTGCAAGCCCTTTTTTGCCACTCTTTTCTGCTTCTTAAAACTTCTGCCTATGTTTCTGCCTATGTTGCAGACTCACAATATTCACTGTAATTCACACCCATTTAAAGGCCTGCATTGAAACCTGGTTCTCCATTGTTGGGCCCCCTCAGCTGTGAGTTTGAACAGGGAAGTGTCTCCACACTTCTGTGGCTGCACAGAGCAGAGCCAGACAGAGGAAATCTGCACGTGGACATGATGTCCGATTTTCCAAAAAAAAAGATCAAGAGCCAACTGTGATGACTGTAAAACCAAATGCTTGACCACTGCTCTCTGAGCCAACAGTTTTGGTATGCATCAGTCTAACTGATGACTCTGCAATGGAGTCTTCTTCATCCTGTATCGTTCAATGCTGCTGGAAAACCAGCGAACATGGCATCCATGTTTGTGTGCACAACTTCTTCTGATAGGTAGGCGCTGGGTGGCCTAATTCCCTTGCAGTATCCAGTCTGGGGAGTGAGTACCATTTTACCCAAGACAGGCAACAACTCACAACCACTTCCCCCAACTGTATGACACACACAAGAGCAAACATGCAACATTTAGGTTTAAAAACCTCAACATGCATGTCTGTGAGGCCCCAGTTGCCTGTAATATCGTATGCTGGATCTGCTGAATAAAGCAAGCAGAGGGAGCTAATAACTGAGGGTGTGACCTGTTCAATAAGGGATGGCCTGCTCCGTGCTCCATTGTGTTCTCTCAAACCCTGAAAGCCCATTGGCTGAGTAGGCATGTGCTACCGCATACTCCACTGCAGTTCCGAAAGCCAATTGGCTGGGAGGGCATGCTCCAGTGTATCCTGTTCTCAAAAGCTGAAAGCCCATTGGCTGGGGGCACATTCTCTGTTCGGCACTCCCCTGCAAGCCCATTAGCGGAGAGAATTGGAGTGGCTCATTGTTTACACTTCTCCAGTGCAGAAGTCACCTCTGGCTCCCCTCCAGTTTTTGTTCAGAGCATCTGTCGGGCTTTCCCCGCTATACTTGCCAATAGAAGTGTGTTTTGGATTGAGGAGGAGTGAGGGAGCCATTTGGCCTGGCACATCAATGCTACTGCTTTATTGCGTCGCCTATTTGCCTAACGACTTAAATTTTATAACTGAAGGCCTGCGCAGTGCATAATTTGGTAAATTGTGAATATCATAAGATATACTGCCTGCAACATTACAGTTCAATAACAAATATATAATCAAATAAATAGATGCAGGCTATGAGATATATCCTTGGTGGATATTTAAATGATACTTTTACTGTGTCTATGTATCCTATCCAACATTATAAATCTGATAACATGGGTGGGACATGATCAGATATGACATTAAAAATTTTGACACCATGTTTAAAAACTTCTGTAGACCACTGAGTGCTCTTGTTCAGTTGCCCACAGTTACAGAACTATTCATAGGGGTCACCACGTGTTATACCCGCTGTCTTCATTTTAAGAGGGCTGTGGATTTTTGACCCAAATAACAGGAACACAATGACCCTTTAGAGGAAGTGACTCAGTGATTAATGTTTTGTCAGATCTTTTTAGTAAAATTTTGACCTTTGTTACTTATTTTCATAAATGTGTCTGTGTGTCTCAGACAAAGTTACTCACTACATATATTTCCAACCAAGCTACTCTCTGTATCTCATTGTATATATTAATTGAGAAATGGCTTTACACTTTCTCTGTGAAGATGTCTGTGGAAGTGGTTGTCCTGATGTCTATTGTGCTGGAAGTTGCTCTGGATAAGAGCATCTGCTAAATGCATGTAATGTAATGTAATACCCAAGGAGCAGCATGATACAGCATATGGAAACCTCCACCTAACAAAGGAAGCTTATACCTATAACGTAGTTGTTGACCACGGTACCATTTCTGCACTGCCTGAGACTGACCTAACCCTTAGACAGTATTGCAGAAGACCCTGTGTTCGATTGCTCTATTCTGCAACTAGTTACCTAATATTTAAAACAATGTGAGATTCAAACACGGTTTCATTTACATTTATTCATTTGGCAGACGCTTTTATCCAAAGCGACTTATAGTTCTTTACAGTGTTATCCATTTGTACACATGGATATTTACTGAGGCAATTGTGGGTTAAGTACCTTGCCCAAGGATACAGCAGCAGAGCAGCAACCTTTCAGTTATGAGTCCTGCTCCTTAACCACTATGCTACACTGCCACCCTTATATGCTTTTTGGGGCACAAATTCAAAACATGACCAAACCGACAGCCCCTTGAAACCACAGCCTGCCGTTAATTTTCAGATTGCATTACCAGTGTGGGCTGCTTAGGGTTTTCCCAGCTTGATTGCTGGTTTAACCTGTACGCTGCGCAGTCTTTGATCCGCATAGAATGGGAATTGGAACTTATACGAAATGTATGGCACGTGTACTTAAATGTATGTCCTCTCCTGACTGATCTTTACACAAAGACTAGCACATGGGAAAATAACAGTATACTCCACCTGTGCCTTCCAGTATTATTCTATGAAGATAAAATCTTTCTAAAGATAAGTCAAAAAGAAAGTGCTCAAATAAATATCCAAAACCACCCTGTAAATGCCATGTTGTTAAGAGTGTGCTTGGTATGTCAAATAAAATCATTTCCCTGAGGTTCAACTTTGACTTTTCCAGTAAACATAAAATTAATTTCATACTCCCTCTTTGATGGCTGGGTTAAATTATAGTTTTTTTTATTCTTAAGACAGCAGCTCTAAGCTGAAGTTCTCAAACTTTTTCCAGCCAGTTGTCACAGCAGCAACAAAAACCTGAGTCACTGGCACAAGGAACGATCAATATCTGCAAGTCTGGTGCACACCACGGGACGCTACAGTTGTGTAACAATCGGAGAAGCTCCTCTTTGGTTCATCTGTTTGGGACTCTGCACCCACGAGACACCTTATCCATCTGAACTCCTGTGGACCTTTGACAGCGGAATCCATGGCTACAGGCAATTATGTTCTTTTTTCCATACAGGAATACTGTTTTCGTTACACACGCTGTGTGTTGATGGGTAAACCAACGTGCTTTTTTTTTTTTTCCTGAAGGTTTTGTCTCATCGCTGTGAAGGTAGCAAAGAGTCATGAGGCACAATCATGTGTTGTTCCTTCATGTAGGGGGGCGGTGAACTGGAAGTCAGTTTCAACGCTCTCTCCTCGGCAAATAATTTATGAGGTCAGCTGCAATCACAAGGAAGTCACCAGTCACCGGGTCCCGAGATCTCATCGCCCTGCTTTATTACGACATTCCATCAACTCCGGGAACCCGTCAAAGCCCAGGAATCTGTGGTTAGGACCCGGGCTTGTTACCAGTAGGTTTTAGGTTCAAAATCCCAGATGAGAGCCCTTGCTGTTTGTACCTATAGGTGAGGTACTGAACCTCATACACACTTAAGGGTCTAACTGTATCACTACAATATGTAATATTAAAGGTTTGTCATCCTTTATATGTCTAGTAAGCTGATGAATACTGTTACAATAAGTCTCACTCTGAGAAACTCCCCTCCCCTGACTCTTCTAATAATTTGGTCTTCTAATAAAAACTCAATGAGAGACTCAACCACTGGGTTGCCAGCGTGTGAAGGTTACCCAGCAAGCTAATTGCTTTGCCTCCCCCTCGCTATGCTGGCCTGACCTGACTCCAGCAGATTTACTTTTCTCACGAGCAGAGGCCCTTTGTCCACGTCCAATATTGCTCACCGACTTCTCACTGGGGTGAGAGATTTCAGCTGTGTTTCCCACATATTCTGCAGCGTACGACTGAAAACAAAGAGAAAGGATTCCAAACAGAACCACAGAAGCAGTTCTAAATTCTACAGTGGCTCTACACTCCAATAGCTGAAATTCTTGCCATGTATAATGTGATGTGTAGAATATATTGGCTTTCACCAAATGATGGCAGCCATATAGCCTTCCAGTTTTCACTCTCTCATGGAGTAATGTCCAGAAGACTTTTTACAGACCTTAATTTCAAAGATGACTAAACATATTTCTAAACACCTTTATTAGGTAGACTAATAAAGCGACTAGTCTGTATTTCTATAGTCTCCGTTAAAATCAATGATGAATTAGTTTAATCATTTCATTTATTAATTTAATTTTTGGTATTAAAAAGGTCTCTTGAGAAGATCCAGTTTAAAACTACTTTTGGATGGCTCAGTCTGATTCACTAAACAAGCCATAAGTCTTGTGTCATTTATAAACTAAAAAGGCAAGGGAGAATTTGAATCGATGGGGGGGTCACTGTACTTGTTTGGCCGGCTTTCCGTTGTTCTGACCTCAGCCCCCTTAGGAAACACTGTTGTGAAACAGCTCCATTTAGAAACATTTCTGAATGTAATTGGGCAGAACATGGGAATTCTGCTCATTAAAAAGCTGAGGGGAGGTGTAGGTTAAGGTTACTCGGCAATTAAATCACAGAAATCTCACCACTGTCCCCCCTCAAGCCATACATAACCACTGCCATCCCAGCATGCCTTGCTGCACTGTTCAAAGACACCTCTCAGCCCCGCTTCAAAATAAGAGCTCTTCAGATATAGGGGGAATTCCCCATGCTGGCTAAATGAAAAGGCCAAACAGGTAATTGATCAACTGCTATAGATGCAAAAGGAGGGGGAACTCTTAATCCAGTTTATCTGCGATTCAATCAACACTTTGATAGGTGGGTGCCATGTTGACCTGCTGCTGAACTGAGGAAATACCCACAATAAGCCCTCCCTCACAGGCTGGAAAAATAATCACTCTCACTCAGATAACAATGATAACAGGCATGTGGCTTCATTTCCCTGGATTAAAGACCTGGCCAAGCAACCATTACTTATGGTACCCTGAGTCAGAAGGTCACATAATCGGTTATGATTTGGCCAAACTGTGTAGCATACAAGTAAAATGAATACACATCCTATGGGAAAAGCTTTTTACATGTATTAGCCAGTTTGTGTCAATGGCGATGTTTATTTTTACAAGTACCAAGCAGGCGGTGTTCATGAAATACTCATTTATTGAATCTAAGGTTATTTTCTCTTAAGTACCTTCAAAAAACCCTTTCAGATCTGCAACTGCTTTTCTCATTACATAATCTAGTGTACATCACACAAAAGAAATGCACTGGTTTGTATCAGTTTCCTGAGAGTTGTACCAGGGGAATGTGATACAGTATAATAGCAATGTGGTGGTTTGAATTTTGAAACACATACTGCACGTACATCGTCTTGGTCCCTACCCCCTTCTCAGGCCCCAGGCTATGACAGCTGCAGGTCAGAATCTCCAGGTGCAACACTAAAGTGCTGCCTGTCCACTATGACATCATGGAGGCTGATACCAATACCACTGATGCTGTCTGTAATTCTGTGACATCATAGAAGTTGTCGCTGACACTAATTCTGTCTTCAGTGCTGTGATATCACAGAGGCTGCTGCTAATACTAACTCTTATCTGGAGCAACTTACAAAGGTTACAATTTTATCCATATACAGCTGGATATTTACTGAGGCAATTGTGGGTTAAGTACCCTGCCCAAGGGTACAACAGCAGTGCCCCATCAGGGAATTGAACCAGCAACCTTTTGGTTACCAGTCCTAGTCCTTACCATTGCACTCCTACCACCACACTGCTATTGCAATTACTATGACCAGACACTTCTGTCCTCTATTTAGCTAGTTACAGTTGGTCACAAGAGGTCTGGTGCTTTGTGAAGTCCTGTGCTCATTGTCAGTGTTCTGCTTTTGACCAAGCCCCTGTTGATGTCGGTTTCTAAGCTGCAGGCACCTGGAAGCAGTCTAAGACACTGAACACTGAGCAGACATTAAACATCTGCGTGGACTGAAATCCCTTTGGTCTGTAACCAACCCTCAGATTCTTCTTCGCATGTAACACAATGTGCCGTGATGGTCTCATCTCAGAGCCGACACCCACCTGCTGACCTTTAGTCTTATGTTTGGTAGGTTGGATCGAGATGAATTGATTACTGAGATTAGTCTATCGACCTACTTTCAGAAAACTGACTGCTTAAGCTTTTTTTTCCCCAGTTTGTTCAATACGCTTAAAACATGCAGGTCAGCAAAGACACCATGTCCTTGGAAAGCACCAGCTTTGCATCCAACTCCTTTGATGAGACGGTCAAAAGAGACAAAATATATTGACAAAAACTCTTCAGCGAGACAGGGATAACTCTTGAAGTCACATAATCCACAGACTGCCTCCAGAGACATCCTAAGCGAAGCTTAAAAGTGCAAGACATAGCGCTGAATTCATCAGTCAGATTTACTTTCTTTAAATAAACACTCAAGTGTGAGGTTCATTAGTGCAGACACCTTGTCCTATGACAGCCTACTGGTTTTATTAATTAATCATGAAGCACACAAATTAGTTGCACTAGAGGAAAAAAAAAAAAAAATTAACTTCATCCTGAAATGATGGGTAAAACAGAGCATGCTGCTGTATTTGCCAGGTCCTCTTTTACTCGGCACACAACTGCAAAGATCTTAAAGCATCTTAAAGCATGTTTAATGCATGAGACAATATTTTGGCAGGCAGGGAGTCTCAGTTTACTTAACACCCTCCAAAAGAACAGAGCGCCCCGTGCGTGTGCACCTAAATAACCTGAAGGTAAGGACATAGCTATGGCTCACATGGGACTGCCTGGCTTGGCGGTGCTCAGAAGCACACCAGTGGCAGTGCATACCATGCTAAATAGAAAGCACCTAAGGGATATATTTAGACGTGTAACAGGATAGCCAGTAAATCACCACGGGTTGCCATGAATACGATCATTGTTGTGGCTTTCTTTCTTCGGTCGCTCCCGATAGATGGCTCTTTGGACGCCTCATCACACGCGTGCTTGTAGGGTGACGGGTTTGGCAAAGCTTTCAAATCTTTTTTTGTTGTCTGTCGGCCCCTGTGAAACGGGAGTGAATGCAGGCCACATCGGGATGGATGTCACATTGGCTCCATCATCAAGGACCCCTTTGAAACCCAACACCCCCATCAGCCTTTTAAACCATGCCCTTTTGTGACACAAGTGAACCATTCAATTATTCAATATCCCGGCTTTGTGTACCGATTTTATAAACTCCCATCATCCCACTGCAAACAAAGGCCTTTGATAACCTTGAGGTGGATTAGCTGGGAGTGGCAGCACCTCCCCTGTCCTCAAACAGGCTTAGTACATAGCTTCTCTACACAGCACACACCTTTGTTGCGGGGTGGGGAGATTGCTGGAACGTCTCAGTGCAGTCAAGGTAACAGCTCCTTCCGAGCTCTAATCTGTCATCAGAATTTATACTCCTGCATGAACCCTCTGTTCATTAACCTCTGCTTGCCTAGTATTTTCTGCCCTCAATGGGCAGACTTGCTGAAATCACCTTTCCCCTCACCTCTGTGGCCCACCAGTCATGGAATGAGCTACCCTAGTGCTGTCAGGACTGCACAATCCCAAAACATGGACATGCCCTACAGCACCCAGTAACCAACCCTCAAATGAAATCTGATTGTGATGAAGCTAACTGATACTTCTCACAAAAAAAAAAAAAAAAAAAAAAAAAAAAAATCAAACAGAAAGAGTAAATGTTTCTTAAAAAAAAGTAAGTTAATAAATATAAATAAACAAAAAAAACAAAAGGACCCCAGCTTTGGGCACAAGTACCACAGTCACAAGCTGCTCACAAAAGTCTGCCTACACCAGCAGCCACACACACCTGTATTTAATGCACCTTTGATTAGGCAGGTGTGTCCCATTAACCAATGGCTGGCTTCACATGCACATCAGACAATTACAATGGCAAACAGGCAATTACAGGTTTAGATGAAATTGACGAAACGTGACCTGCCTTTGGTGGATTTGAAATGGATAGAAGACAAAGGGCACTTAAACCTAACATTTTAACAATTAACAGCATTTGGGGCAGGTGAAGGTAATTTAACAATTAACAGCATTGGGGCAGGTGAAGGATCTCCTTCAGACTGATATTGTGTAATGTAGCCTTTAGAATCATTGATAATGAGTGCATGCAAGGTAAAGCTGCTTTTATGGATAACTACTGGCACCGTTCAGACACTATGCTATAAGCTAATGTTGCTCTCAACATTAAGTCATTATCAGGCCCTATGTGCATGCTAATAAGAAATAGCTATGCTGTTTGGGATCAATGTTAAATACTATTACAAAATTACTATTATGGAACCGTGTTGTAGTTGCTCTTGTGATATGCACTTAATAAATCTTGCCATGATGGACTTATGAGTCACTCTGGATAAGAGAATCTGCCAAATACGTAAATAGTATTAATAGTAACTGTGTAGATACAGGATTCAAATCATTGAGTCATATTCAGCGAAGGCTGCTGCATTAATTGTCAGACAACCGATCGCATTTCACTAAATCTAATTTAAGGCGGCCCTCCAGAGACATTTTACTCATCATTTACATCAATGACATTTATAAATAATGTAACAATGCGAGGCATGTCAGAAACACACACTTTCTTATTACCACTACATTTACACTAAATTAAAATCACTTCAACAAGTAAGACGGGTTTGCATCTAACGCGTAAAATATTAAAGGGCAAAGTCGACTTCTCTTTTTTTTTAGCTCATAAGAGAAATGCATACATAATAAAATAATGATGAAGCCTTGGACTCGGATACCACTTTGAAACCTCGGATCAAAAAAAAAAATATCCTCATGACTTTCAAACGCCGAGCTGGGTGATGACAGCCTGTCTGAGTCGTCTGAAGCAGTTGACCCACAGGAGCTGGAGTGTTTCTGTAACAGCGATTCTCCACAAAGGCTGGTACTGGGCCCTCGGAAAGGTCAAAGGCAGCATGTGCCATTTGTCATCTCCCAGAGGAAGTGGGAAAAAAAGCACAGCCTTCAGCATCCCGTGCTATAAATAAGGGCTGAATCTAATAAAAGTGATCTATCTCAGTCCATTAAGGTCGGGGATGACGCGAGTCGGACAGCGGGGTAAATGACAGTGGCTGAGTCACCACTCAGGCCTGGCGAAGGCTTGCGCACGGCTGGCATCGGGGACAGGAAGTCCGCATCACCCCCCGTTCTGCAGAACAATCAGTGCCATTGGTCTGACGCCTGAGCCGAGACGGAGATCTGTTTCTGGACAGAATGTGTGCGCTAACATAAAGCTGATTTAAAACAATGGCTTGAAAACTGCAGACCCGCCTATCACCGCCTGACTGTGGCGAAACTCTACCCACAATTCCCAGCGCCTCATTAGCGAGGTGAGCATCCAGGCAGTGTTCGCGCCTCAGCGTAATCCTAGCCTATTTCAGGTTTGGAGGGCCCGCGCGGGTCAGCATTCCACTCCTGGCGAGCTGACTCATTTAAAAGCCCCGCAGAGCTCCACAGGAATGGCGTTTGGCCGGGGTTCCGGCCAGGTTTTTCGGATCCCTCAGTGTCCGCAGATAGCCTGCTTTCGCTTTTTCTCCGCTCCGCTCAGAAAGGGCTGCTGTTACAGAAATGGGAGACCGCAGTAAAACCACTGCATCACTGCGGCTTGGGTCCGAGTGCCTTCCTGTTCTGGGCGCGCTGCTCCAGAATCTCCTTGCCGGTTTAAAGGCTGCGGATTGTTGGATTTACAGCATAATTTTTGGTAAAAGAAGGGCAAATAAGGTGACATTATGCTGGCAGGATGACATGGATGTAGTGACTCTTAAAATAAAACTGAATTCAAATTATAAAACAAAACTATGTCAAATACAATGTCCTGTATTTGTCTAGATATACACATAGATACATATTTTCTAAAATTCTCCCAATTATTGCACACATATATTACAGTTGATTGCATGGTGTTCAGATGGTCTCATTTTAAGCCTACTGTTTTTACTTACTTCCGTTATGTGCATACTCAAGATAAGAAATAGAATTTCACAACTGCCCTGAGCATGTGTGATTATGAAGGGCACATTCTAAATCAATTGCTGCTACTAAAATGTCATGGATTATGTATTTTACAATATTTGTAACTTTGCAATAGTCTGTATTCTACAATATTAGCATGTGCATAAATGGTCCACATGAAAGTACATGAACATACATGAAAGTATTGCAAAGATTTCAAATAAATATGATAAAGACAGTATTAAGAGCGTACTCCTTTGATTTTAAAATCTGTAAGCTCCTGGTATTACGTTTTTTTGTACACGGTTGACAGTTTAGGATTAAAAAAACTAGGCTGAGGCACAGCAGTTGGCTCTGGTGTGTACGGCAGGGGATTCCTCGTGTGGCCTCTTAAGACTGGCCCCAGAGCGCTCTCCGGCGCGCTGGGTTTTGGAATTTGCATCGTGTTTGTGTACACATAGCCGGCAGCTCTTTGGTCAATGGAAAAAAAAAACAGAGCCCGACATGTAAATACACGGAAGACTTTCAGGTTTGCCTCCACACGGCTCCTCTGAGCCTCTTTCTGTTTCAGCGGATCTGAAGCAGAATATGAAAAAAAAACGTATTAATCACACGTTATCACCACATCACCCCATTAGGCCGAGACCTGTGCTTTCATCTGTCCCTCCTCCTCAAAACAGAAAACAAGTAAAGAAAAAAGAAAGAAAAAAAAATACAGGAAACTTTGTCTGACACTTGCATAAGGTCAATGAAAGGGCAAATTTATCTTCAGATACAAAGGTACTTTTCTCAGAAATATGTTAAGATTTTATTTATATAGCACATTGCATGTGGTATTTCAGTGCTTTACGTAGCTGGAACACAACAAAACACATTTGCAACACTTATGAATAATAAATACTATGCATATATTCAATTCAATTCAATTCAATTCAATTTTATTTGTATAGCGCTTTTTACAACACAAGTTGTCACAAAGCAGCTTTACATTGTTCCCAGGCCTGAGACCCCCTGAGAGCAAGCCTAAGGCAACAGTGGCAAGGAAAAACTCCCTAATGAACAGGAATATATAGGAGAGAGTATCTACACGGGTACAGTGGAATAGGGAACTAAACCTAACTCTAACCATGTATAATTGAGAAGATGCATCTAGGGTACTAGGTGTTCGTTGACGAACGATACTAAGTGTATGATTTTGATGCAAACATAACAGCAGATAGTATAGTCGTATATGTTGTCGTTACATTTCCAAAGAGCATCATTTCCATTATACCATAGATCGGGAAGCATTTTCAGAATGAGTGTTCCCATTATTTGAGCCTCTTTTGGAATATGCGGTAGTATATGCTGTAGCTGTGAGGTTTTTATGCTCCACTGCAGCAATAATTACAAAACAGCAGTGTAATTACCTTGATGACCGACAACAGGGAGATGCATGCATCATAAGTGTGCTGAAGTACAACACAGCAGAACTGTCTTTCAACTGGAATAACGCACAGTTAATAATTACTGTGCTAACCCTTTGAAGAAGGTCGGACAGTGCTCACTGGCCTGTGCAAGCATCTGACCAACAGCATAGAGAATTAGCTGTGTGCTGTGACATGCAAACAGGACTCTCTGTATCCCTGTGTCATAAACGCATCATCAGTTTACAGTAGACAGAGATCAAGGTCAGGTTAAAAGTTTATGAAGTGAACTCAGAGAAAGTATGCTTTCTGCTATTTTGCTTTCCTTCCACTCTAAAACCCTAAAGCAAATACAGAGGAAATGGAAGCATGTCTATGAGAAATTTGGGCAACAAAATCCAAGTGCCAAGGCAAAAAATATATATAAAGTATTGAGAAGTATCCGTTTACCATGTAGCCTACTGTCTTAACCCCACTTTGCTGGTTCCCCAGGGCAATAGTTAAATTACCTAAACATTGTGTCATCTGCTTTTGACAGCTTTTCTTCCATAAAAAAGTGCCGTGGAATGAGTGGCTGTGCTTCCACAATGCATGTACCATGCTATTATTAGAGTCACTGGAACTATCTGAAAGAGAAGTCATCTCCCACTGACAAGGTTTCCAGATATGTTCTGTGGCCTGCTTCTTACTGTGAAGTTCCATACCTAACCTACACGTCACCAAAGCTGCCAGCCATCATTGTGTCAAAATACCAAAGGACTAAACTGATATATATTACACAGCCAAGAACACTCACAATGACCTTCATCGTAGTTGATTCATTCTACCATTTTCTATTTTTGGATCTTGTTTTTCTGTCTGCTGTGTTGAAATGAATGGTACTGACACAAAATAAGGCTATAAAATGACGTGGCATATCTGAGTTATTAGTGCTGAAGTCAGTTTCTAACACTACTCGGATAAGACTCATTCTCCTGGCCCTCCATGCTGTTTTGCCTTATATCCTGATTCAGGCAGAGCAAGGCCTCGCACCTGGATAAACTTTTTTAGCCATATGAGTGTCCGTTTAGTGAAGGAACAATGGTTTTAGTATGTTGCTCCCATCACATGATGCTCAAGTGACTTACAAGCCAATATTTTGAGTAGCAAATGTTCAGCAGTGCAAAAAAATGTTAATGAACATAAATCAACCAATTTCAGTGTAAAAATACCACGTGTGCTTTTTAAGATGAGGTATACAATACTGCATTTTAATACTGCAATTTTTAATTTTTCTTCTCATTTCTATCAGGAAGTGGAGTGTCTTATTTTAATATGTGCATTTTTTCTGTTTTCAGAGTAAACAGCTTTAAAATTGATGACATGCCTGGAACCATCACAAATCACAGGAAATCATTAAAACAGAACTCCAGGGGTGTTTCCTGACATGCCCTGGAAAATGGTAGGTAAAATGGCCAGGAAAAAGGCTCCTAACTGCTGGCCTCACATGTAACTGCACTTACCTACAAGGTGGGAAAAGAGTGAACACTATGGGATCTCACAAACTGGTGCACAGTGAATAGGGCTTACGTGTTCGGCTTGTAATGAGCAGCATTATCTCTTTCAAACAGCACACTGTTGAGCTGATCACGTGACTGACAGCCAAGGTGGGATTACGTGACATCCTTTCTCTGTATCAAAAATTGCGATTGCACAGAATCTCTTGATTAAATGCCTCATAAGCCACAAACTCATGCAGATAAGAAAAATGACTCTCCAATGTTATGGCATGCTATATTCTGAAATATCATCAAGTTTGCATTTTGTTTTCATCCTGCCAGAATTTCAAAAGCATCACGGCGAAACTGCCCATGTGTGCAATTTAATCTGAGAAGAGAAGGGATGAATGGAAATGAACTACTCTTTAAACTAATGAGATCAAAACAACACCAAATAATAACCAAACAGCTGTAAAATGGCTGTTTTTGACAACGTATTAAAACCTTTTACAGATCGCGTTAGGCAAATTAACAACATTAATAACATCAAAGCTCAAATGTTCCCCTCCCCTGCTTTGACTTTCAATTGATCTGTCCCTTGATAACTATAATTATGTCTTCTAACAGAGCAGTACAAACTACTGTTTACAGTGCTGAAATTCTGCGGCGACTACCTGGGTAAAAACAAATAAAACACAGTTTCATGCCTTCCAGAGTCTTTTCAGAGGTTTGTGTGTATATTAAAAACCCACCCATTTAAGTGGTGTGTTGTGAACAGCAGAAATGAGGATCGGTTTGCTAACTCTCGTAAACATTAATGACAGCAGGCAGCAGTGACCTAACTGAAGGAACTGCCTGGTCTCCGTTTGAAGTGGTTATTATGGGCGCCTTCAAAAAAAAATAGTCGTTACAGCATGAACAGCAGGTGCAACGAGGCAATTATTTTTACTCTGGCTCATGAGCCCCACTCTCTCATGGCAGAGCAGAGATACTCGTCTAAGTAAACTCACCTCAAGTCCTGGACTTCAGCTCAACTCGTGGGAGTTTTTCAAAGCATGAGTCAATCAGTCATATTGTTTCAATATTCCGCCCTCTCCAAATAAATTGCCACAAGGGAGACTCCAATGAGAGTATAACAATAGCTGTGTGTGTGAGTGTGTGTGTGTGTGTGTGTGTGTGTGTGTGTGTGAGAGTGTGTGTGTGTGTGTGTTGGGGGGGTTGGATTGAGGGGGTGAGACTGACGTTGCCAGCGAGGGGAATGTTCCTTTCCACTTGCAGAGGTCTGAGTGGGTTGTATCTGGGAGCATGGCATTTATTTATCATGAGACTGGATGATACTGAATCACTCATGCTGGTGAGGCATTTCAACAACTTTAAGTGCTCTATAATCAACAACTACACCAGCAAAAACCCACTTCACATATTCAGCATCACCAGCAACCTCAACCCGGTCCCCAACGGATGGCATCCCAGCTCTTTCCTTTCAGTTACAGTACCTCACTCACTCACTCACACACACACACACACACACACACACGCATATGCATTTATGTAAGATGGGAATCAGGGGGATCTTGACCCACATCTGTAAGGATGATCACATTTCATTATTCAGAGATTTACATAAGGGGACTGTTCCATGTAACCGTGTATTTTGGTCCCCGTTGTTGGGCAGAGGAGATTACATAACGAGGGTTCAGTTGGTAGAGGGCTAATGCATGACATCACATTGTCAGGTCAATGCAAAGCAATTCATTTCTCTGCTTATGACTAATTCTAGAGTTTACAGTGTGGGAGTGGACTTAGGCTTAAAGACCTACAAGATCTGAACACTTACAGGGCATTATTTCCATGGACACTCTGATCCAAGGTTGATGGCTGATGGCTGTTGACAGAACGCTAATGGTAATGGTTGAAAGGACTGTCCAGTTGTTATGCAAATACTGCAGGTTTAACAGAAATTATGAAAGGGACAAATCCAGTAAAACTGAATATCATTTCCTTGTTGCCAAAAGTCTGTTTTTTGGTTATATTGTTTTTCTGTTTTGTTTTTTTTTTCATATGCAGTAGATTTTTAGACATTGCACAATTTCAAGTTGTTCCACAAAAGAGGAAAAAACCCATGCTGGAAAAACAACAGAAAAAGAGTGCTTTTTCAACAGGGAAAATAAACTTCTTTCCTTTCACTGGGCTGTTGACATGTTTCGGGCCTCAGTGAAACAGACATTGCCAAACATGTTGTCCCGGAGCCTGAGATTTCAGAGCCTGAGAAGAGGGCAATAAGCAGGCATGGCTGGCCGGGCCTCTCTCCCAACCCTGACCAATCCTTTCAGACTTCAGAAACGGGTAGCAGGGCGGACCACGAGGGGTTACATTCTTTCATTTTTACAGATTCACGCTTCCTTGCTTTCAATGCCAGCCTATCCGGCATCACCCACCACACCCCTCTCCAATCTGGTATATCCCCTTCCCCCTGGCAGGGACCGCATCCTGCGGGCTCTTCCCATTGGCCGCTGGCCTGGGCCGCGCCAACGACGTGGGGGGTGACCACACGGAGGCCCTGCTCCCTGGATCCCTGTTCCCTGCTCCAAAACACATTTTTTTTTTTTTTTTTTTGCAGCACTGGCTCATGCACGAGCAAGCAGAGGGGGCCTGTAATGTATCCGCCAGATCTCCCTTTCAGCACAGCTCTACGACACTTTTAAATCCCACCCTGCACCCCCCCCCCCACCCCACCCCCAGCTTCTTCCTGCAGTCTCAAAGGGGAAACAAGGGAAAAGTTCAACGACCTCTCCCAGTGCCAGGGCTCAGGGGAAGGTATGGCAGGAATGCATTGATGCAGGCACCGAACAATCCCACTTTGTTTCGCCCGACACGGGGAGGCGAGAGAATAGCCACACAGCAGGGTGAAGCTCCGGATCATGGGAAAGCCTTTCTCCTCCTGCCCCCCCCTTCCCGTTCACCCACCACAGGCCTCACAGAACACGGAAACTTCACCCAGTGTCAGGCGTTCGCTTCCCAAAAACTTGAAACCTTTCAAAGGGCCAGACACAACAACCATGATGCATGCAACACAGAGAGGTATTTATCACCATTTTAAAATCCAAGGAGGGGATCTCTGTAAACACTCTTGGCAAATGCTGAATTTGTGTTCCTTCCGCATGTTGAGGGAAGCCTCAGCTGGACCACACATTGCCACTTGTCTGTTTTCAGCTCATGCACAGAGGCCTTGTGCAGAACTCTGTACTTACTGAGCCTTCTGTATTACCTAGAAAATCCCCTCCTCTTCCCATGCTTCACTTGTCTCTGACTAATCAAGCGAATATATACCTCTGTGAGAAATGAATCCTGCTGTCCATTTTTACCTGTCTGTCCTTGGACGGGGGGGTCCATAATATAAAGTGAACCCTGTCTCAGAAAAAGTGTGAAAATGTGGGCATAATGCCGTAAGAGGGTGTAATAAAATGCCTTCTGCTTTGTGGTTGATTTATATCTCCTGAAAGCACTGATAAGGTGAAGTCATGGGTAATGTCACTGTGCGATGCAAGGGGAATTTGAGAGTTCAAGACACACATACAACAGAGGCCCACTTCCAGCGACTTGGGAGTCTTTGTAGTGAGGATCAGACAATTTCTGATTCTTGGGATGAGTTCAGCTGGCACGAGCCCAGAATGCAACAGAATGACAGTTGTGCGGTGTGGTGGTAAGGAGCAAGGCCTGTAACCCAAAAGTTGCTGCTTTGATTCCCAGGTTAGACACTGCTGTTGTGTCCTTAGGCAAGATACTTAACCCAAAATTGCCTCTGTAAATGGATAACATGGAAAAAAAATTGTTAGCTGTGTTAAGTCACTCTGGATAAGAACAACTGCTGAGCAAATGTAATGTAATATGCTATGGGAACCTAAGTCCAGAGCTAGAATTTGTGTTAATGGTTTGAACTTAATCTTCCATCAAAACACTGTGACATTCTGTTTAATAAGATAAGCTCTGGCTCAGTGACGTAACTGTCAGTGTGGTGGTTATTATAGGCTTGATTGTGACATCACTGTCACCATGGTGGTTATGATAATAACATCAGTGTCACCATGGTGGACATGATAGTTTTCATTATAACATCACCATCAGCTGGCAGTTATGAAACCACACAGGAACAAGGTAATTGCCCTTTTCTCCTAGCTAGCGCTATTAGGAGACATATTCAACAGTCAAGCTTTGTTTGAGGTTAAATAAATACAGAAATGATTTATGAAAAACAAAGCTCTTGTAGCATTACTCACATAAAATACTTTTTGTTTAGACTTGAGGATTTTAGTTTTTAGTCTAAACATGAGTCCACTGTATTCCAAAATGTGGATTAAAGTAATAACCGAATTGTTTTGTTTTGCTTTTTTTGCTGCAAAAGAGGCTCTTCAGGTTTCTTAGTTCTCCTTTCACAGGGGAATACCAGAATATCATAGGGACTTTTACACATCCGCACTGCTGATAAAGAAGAGCTAAGGTTTTATCTAAAGGGGATTTTTTTTTTCATCTTTGAAATTTGCATAAAAGTCAAAACATTATTTTCCTGCCGAAATCTAGTTTTGAATTTAACATGAAGGAATGGGGACGGTTTTTACTCATGCTGGTTTTCAGAATGAGTCTCGGTTGTCATCTGCTGAATGCTCCTGGCTGTTTCGTTTGAGCACTCGGCTCTGTGTCCTTCCTGTCGAGCCAATGATTCTGAAATTGACAGAAAACAGCACCTGAGGACGAGACAGGGCTGTAGAGTTAGCCACACCAGTACGCGCTCCCGTGAGAAGTTACGTGGCCGTGTAGCATAGTGGTGAAGGAGCAGGACTCGTAATCTAAAGGTTGCCGGATTGATTCCCCGCTGGGGCGCTGCTGCTGTACCCTTTGGCAAGGTACTCAACCCACAACTGCCCCAGTAAATATCCAGCTGTATAAATGGATAACATTGTTGATGAAGTGGATGTCTCTGTCTCAATGCAGGCTTAAATAATCACATCTCATTTATGCAACACAGGGCAAGAACCCCCCCGCCTACCCCCATTTAGGGTATTAAAAATATCATAGTAGCTTTTTCATCATTTCATTGTGGGCCCAACTAAGCTGCATTACAAACAGTAGCTTTGTTTACTCACTTGCTCATTCACTCACTGAACTTGCAGATCCCTCCCCCGTCTCACAACTGCTAATCACACAATCCAAACATTAAAAGGAAAACCCGTGTTAAACCCGAAGGGCCTCTCATTTATTCCTACCAGGTCTGAGGTTTCTGTAACCTCTTGGGGCATGGCAAAATGCAGAAATCCACCATCTGGTGCTCCAAAACGCTTCCCTTAAACCACATCAGAGGCGTCAGGCTCGGGAAGCTGGGTACCACCTCCCTGCTGCTTCTACGGGTCCACCTCTGTCCCTGTATCTGGCTGCCTGCGTCTCTCTGGGCCTCCGGGTCTCTGATGTGGTCTGGGTCTCATTTAGCCCTTTATGCAGGGCCTCAATCTACTTCAGCGGGCCGTTATGGACGGCCCCCTTTTTTTTCTGGCTGTACCTCTCGAGATCAAAGAGAAGTAGCTACCTCTGCTGGCAATGTCATCTCAAATGGCACCTGTCAGGAACTTTGTAACGCAGGGCTGGGGGGGTGTTTGGGGGTTATATTCCATTCTTTTACAATACAGAATCCGGCAATGAAGGTCTTAATCTGCAGCTAAACCGGTTTTGACAACATTATGACTTGACTGGCATTAAAGAGAAGAAACTGATCAAAGATTATATGCACTGGAATTTGGCAAGAGGAGGAACTGGAACTCAGAGGGGCAATCCCATTGAAACCCTAAGAAGAGGCATGCTGTGGACCGGCCTCAGGTTTGGACAGCCAACCCGAGGAGATGTGTTTTATTACACAGCCTGACATTAAACTCTTCCTTGTGTGATATAAAAAAGAAACACTGTTTTTAGTCATTGAAACTTTTGCAGTTCTACTGAATAGCCCCTGAGGCTGCCCCGTGTACCGTACCCATTCCAATTTCTAAGTTCCAGCTGTAACTAAACTATCACCTCTTTGTGAATCAACCCCTCGGTGAATAATTCTTTAGATGTTGAGCTCTTTGTACCTCGTACAAGTACTTTGTACTTTCTCCTGAAAACCAATTTTTTGAAGGAAAGAGAAACAAGAAACTATAGCACAGAACTTTTTCCATTTGAAGGGTTTTCCAAATGCTACAAATACTTTAACAATTTCATACCATCAGAGGCCATTCTTTTTCAAATAAAATACACTTTATTGGTACTATTTAATTACCAAAAAGGATCGACCGAAAATGTGCCACTTATTACAGCCAACCATGTCTAGACGTCTGCGCTCAATCATCCCATTCCACACGGCAAGCAAAAGAAAACAGGAAAAAATAAAGAGCTCATTGAATTAGACTCATAAAAGAAAAGTCTGGGGATGTGTGGAGTGTTCAAAATTAGCCACACTCCCAAAAGGAGCGCAGTGTAGCTTTAAGAGTAACACTGAGATTTTTCAGACACCTGAGATGAGTCGAATCTCCATAACAACAGGATTACGGTCTACACCCTCATCAGAGGAGCACGAGGTGCAGATCTAACCATCACCCTCTGTCTCACAGGTACGGCTTTCTCACACTCCAGAACCACCCATGGGGCCGCTCAGGAGCTGGGGGGAAAGGGGGGGAATTGGAGGGGGGCTGAGAGGAGTTTAAGCCGCCACCATCGCGGGTTTTATCAGCACACTAAAGAAGAAGAACCGAGATCCTTATCAGCTGTGATACGTTTTCACTGCAATACCATTCCACCTTCTGTACACAAAGCCAGCCACCTACCCTTCACTAACCAGAACGCATGCAGACTGCTTAATAGCTGCCAAAAATGGGTATGATTTCCTATCTTTCTCTGTTTCAATTAATGTACATATATCCACATACACACATCCACCCTGCCCACCTGTAACACTGTGATACTATTCCATACAGTGCTTTGCAGGAACATGTTCATGTTGCCACAGTGAGAGTATGATGGTTAGTGGAAGGCTGTGCGGGCTACATGGGTAACAATCTGATAAAGCATGTTCAACCCTGCTTTATATCTTAGACTCGGATCAGTTTATTGCATCGTGCCACCCTCCACCCGTGCCACGCTCACATTGATTGCAGTCAGTCAGGAAGCCATGTACTTTGATGTCGTTATTAGTTACCACTGTGCATTTGTAGACATGATTAAAATAGCATTGTCAGCAGTTTAATTAGTATAGATTTTCTGAATGTTGTTCCTGCCTTGATGTTGTGCAGTATTCCAAACCTCCTCACTGCCATTCTGAGTATATCCTCTATTATTGCTATTATAATTACCACATTCTTACTATTGTTATGATTTGAGTGAGGAACAGGCGCAGATTCGTCTTTGAATTTGCAACTTCAAATGGGTCACATGTTATAAAATGTATGCCACATATTTGAAACACATTTCATTGTTGAAGGGAGATGGCACTGCATCGCACGCACAAAGCCTTCCTGTTCCTGGAACCCACTTTCAGATGGGTGGAATAATACCCATGGTGCCACTCTGCGCGCATCTGTCCTGGGAGGGGGACAACTGCGGGTCTTCATGTCAGGCCTGCTGTAATCCCTCAAATCCCCGGGGAGCAGGTGCCTCGTTCGTGGCACGGGGGTGACAGGAACCGCTCTCAGACCAAACCCGTCGGCCCGCCTTGCATCTTACCTTCTGTGAGTACTGCTGCATTGGTATCGCATTTCTGTTCCTGCACCTGTGGATCTTGGATGTGGCGCAGCTCTGAAGGTCTGTTTGTGAGTGCAGGAAGTGACATCATTGTCCATTGAGCTCGCATACGCACTGACCAAACAGTTTCCTACTATGTTAAATAAATAAGGGATGGAATGGAATCCGTTTGGTGTAAATACCATTACTGCTATTTTACCTCATTAGCCCGTTAGTCATGACGACACAGACAATAAAAGGAAGCTGCTAAGAGGAAGCAAAACCATAAAGCCATGCCCATATGAGCTACACATAAAAACCGGCACCGCAAAACTGGAAGTAATAATCGGAAAATCCAAGCAGAGTGACGCCGACAGGATGGAACGTGCGCCGAAGATCATTTTCACGTCTTTAGTGCTAATCACGCAACAGTGCAAAGGAAATTAACTTCAGAACAACAACACGCCTACCCCCGTGGTGTTCCACCCCCTTCATTCACCACCCCCCCAGCAAAAGCCTGCCTCCTGAGGTGGGCGGAATGGAATTTTCGGTCAGTGATACAAATGTGGCTTAACTGGTCTTTCCCCGGCAAGCCGCTGAGCTTAGGCTGTCAAACGGAGTGATACCCAATCCCCACAGTCCGAGTGACTGGAGAATAGAGCAACACACGGAAGCAGCAGCAGCCGCAACGAGAAATCACTGGCGCGTGGCATCCCAGAGAGCCTCCTCGTGTAAAAACACCGCAATCTGATATGGGGTGGCCACAGAGCCCTTGTCAAATTACCTGTCACAGATGGCCGGGCCCAGCTAAACAGAGAAAATATGTTTTTGAAATGTGATTTTAAACCGCTTAGCAGCCCGTTTCATGGAGGAGGGCTTTGTGTGAAAAACAAAACACGCACTCTGGTCTGTCTTGTTTCTTCAGAGAGCGCGCGACAGTTAGCCTTCAACTCAGCTGGCCTTCTAATTTTGACAAAACACACTCCGCTTAGCTGTTCACATGCACTGTCCATTCACCGCCTGCAACTGAATGCAGGTTGGGGGAAGTCTGAACAATCGCATACTGACGTTGTCATAATGTGACAGATGAGTGACGTGTGGGTCCACTATATTTAGAAGCATGTCACATGTCCTTGTGTTTTTCACCGACCGTGCATGAGAACTGTTCAGTGCCTCCAGGAGATGAGAGCACGATGGTACCCACTTCTCTCATGGCAGGGGGTCGGCCTTCGGGCTGGGAGGTCCTCTTAGTGAACCAGAGTGTCCTACCTCTAAATAATTCACTTACATGTGTTCTTCACCCGTGCCACCTAACAGCAAGAGCCCTCCTTCAAAGACAGCACACAGACACAGTCACGGCACATGTGCAAACACACACACGCACACACATACTGCTCCACGCTCACAGCAAGACCGCCTCACTACAGGTTTCTTTTCTTATTTCAACATCCCAATACACATGTGACCCAAAATAGGTCAGCTGGTTGCACAAGGAGAAGTAATATCTACAGACATAGGAAGAACAGCGATGAGCCAAAATGGACACCAAACAAGGATGAGCCAAAATGGATGATGTATTAATTGTGTAACAGCACTGTTGCTTTGGTTCACCCACTCCCACTAAAGAAGGTGCCAGTGGTAGTGGAGCAGCACTAGCCCTGGCCTGATGCATAGCAGTTGTGCGTCATTTGCTGGGCAGTTCGCTCAGCACAAAGAGAGTTCCTGGATGAACTTTTCTGACCCGGCCGGCGATTGTCCACTCAGAATAAACCATCCACACCCCAAACTGGCCACTCAGGAAAACTACACCCAAATCTCCTCCATCTATTTATTTACAGTCCCTGTGCTGGAGCTGACATTCCTCAAACCATCCGGGATTCCAGTAAAACATCCCGAAATAAGCGGTTGGGGTGTGGAGGAACGAAGGGAAACAAAGCAGCGGCTACCCTGCTGGACTCTGAACACGTCTCACTTTTAACCCTGAAATCCCCAGGATCAACTTTAACCACAGATTGCAATCTCTTCAATGGTAAGACATTGCAAAAGATGCTCCTCTTAAAGTCCAGCAAACTTTGGTGCCTTCAGAACAATGTGTTGCTTTGAGTGGGGCACTGTTCACATTGTAAGGTGTGCTTGGTGACATCATGCATGATGAGGATTACATTGTTTGAAAAGTGTGCCAGGGTAAAACTCTCTTCTAGCCGGTCAGCTGGCTGAAAAGGTTTTCAACTGTCATCTCTTGTTTCATTGTAATTCTAACAATAATATGTCAATCATACACAAATGACACACATGTAAAGCCCAGCAGAGACTCAGCACCTAGGCTGGACCAGAGCCCTCCCAAGATATGTTAAGACCAATAAAACTGCACCCA
This sequence comes from Megalops atlanticus, assembly GCA_019176425.1. Classification (NCBI taxonomy): domain Eukaryota; kingdom Metazoa; phylum Chordata; class Actinopteri; order Elopiformes; family Megalopidae; genus Megalops; species Megalops atlanticus. Next base: position 7,828,349 of record CM032898.1, read on the forward strand.
CCTGAACTTACTACTACAATCCTATGTTCCCACCCATCCACTACGCTCTGCTACCAAACGGTGCCTGGTGGTCCCATTGCATTGCGGTGCAAAATCACTATCCAGAAATTTCTCCGCCGTTGTCCCAGAACGGCGGAATGAACTTCCACACATCTGTTCTGCCAAGTTCCTTTCTGTATTCAAGGAACATCTGAAGACACAGCTCTTCCACTCTCACCTGGAGACCTGAAGCATTACCACCTAAAGGAATTTCTCATGTCTCAAAACTGTTTCCCTTTTAAACAAATGTAATCTAACGGTTTAATGCACTCATTATCTCTACCAGCTAGCTTGTACCTTGTCAGGCCAACCATTGAAACCTGGTCATGGCGCGCTTTTAATATTGTTGACTCCTTAGGTTTTTGCTTGTGTTGTACTCTGCCTCACTTGTAAATTGCGCTGGATAAAACTGTCTGCCAAATGAATAAATGTAAATGTAAATGTAAAGTCCCAAGACATCTTTCCACACAAATTATGTGTTGAAAAGTGATCAGAGAGTTATCTGTCATAATTTTTGGTAATGTTTTGTATTTCATTGACTCTGATAGAAATATCTGGCTGGTAATTAGGCTGTATTTCAGTACTGTGTGCTAGTGCTTGACACACAAGATAAAGAATATCAAATTTACATTTTTCATAGTTCTCCTTTAAGGCATTTGTCATTTTTAAGGTCAGCAGTCATTGGGCATAAAGCTTTAGCTGACATTTAGTAGAGAAATATGTAATATATTAAGAATCAGCACGGTAAAAAAACCTCCTGATTGTTTCCAGTAAACTGGTAAGATGGGAAACAAGTTGCAGAATGAATATGCCAGACACTGCATCTCGTGTTAAGCTGAACAGTTAGCTAAACAGCCCTTGAACTCTGAAACTCTGTGTTCTTCCAACTTTTGAAAATTCAAGTCCTTACGAATCAACGAGGCAATAAATTTAAAAAATGCTATTCTTAATGTTCAGCAGATCTGTATTGCAGCTGGTGCCATGTCATAACCTGACCTTGAAATTCCTATCAGAAAGATACCTCTCAGTTCCATCAAGATCTGTTGCAAGATCCTTGAGACTGCCACAATCGACCACTTTTGGGAATAAAGATGAAGACAAAATGTGATATTTTTGTATCGCTGACACAGAAGGCTTTTCTATGAGACATGAACGGCATCCTTACCACCCAAGTAAGTTTTCAGTTAGTGGAGACTCCACACATTCCAAGCAAAAACAACCGCGTATTTGCTTTGATTCTGACATATCTGCCATCAGTATAGCTAGCACAGCCTGTGGCAGTATCTCCACAGAATTCACATGAGCTGTTCACTCGTAGTATCCAGATTTTGCCTTTAAAATTTCAACAGCAACAAACCGGGTCAGCGGCAGTTTGGAACAAAGGCCTTTTGCCCACTGCTCACAGGGCATATTAGCATAGGACCTGGCTTTATGATCTCACACTTTACAGCTTTCACTAGACTTGCAACAAGAAAATGTAGGCCTGTAGCTTCATGCACACATGAAAAAGCACTGATGCTGGCAATATGAGAAAACTCGACCCAGAGAAAACCCTTGTCTGGCTGTACCAAGCATTTGTAAACCTGCCTTGTAAGTCTATTGACAGAGCCTATGCTTGTTTTCCACTGAGTACACTGTCAGTCAAACATATTCACTTTTTCCAAATGAAATACAAGACACAACACACACACACACACACACACACACACACATACACACAGTGAGGGAGAAAGAGTGTTGCATGACATCTTTAAGGTTAAGTACTGATCATTTCATAGAGAAAATTGAGCCCTTGATGTTCTTTAGAACAACTGTTTGCTTGCCTCGGCTGCTTCAGAGGTCAGAGGTAGCAACAAATCCATAAACATAGACATAGGGGTGAGCATGAGCCTAAATATGCAAACAAACAGGTGAAAAAGAGTTCATGCCAGAAAAAAACAAAGTATCGGTTTACATCACTCTCAGCGGACAGGTGGCTGGAGAGTGGCTTTCCGAGGCTCCGATGGGGGCCGATCCCCGACCACCTGGAAAGGGGTGACGGGCCCCGCTTTGGGGGTCTGCAGGGAGGGGAGCAATTCATTTTCAGGGGCTGCTCCTCTACCCTGTGCATGGGCCCCCTTTTTAGGAGATTACATCGCCCTTCTGTGATGAGAGTAAACAGAGCGGCAGATGGTGGGTGCAAGGGCCAGGCCTGACCTGGAGGTGCCAGAAAGGGGGGAATGCCAGAGTATCTGGCTGCAGGCTGGAGCAGGAGCTGCAATACAGGCTCAAGCTCAGGCTCCTGACTGGCTACAGTTAAGGCACTGAGTTCAGGCACAGACTCGCCCCTACGGCCCGGGTTCAAACCCACATCCAGAGTTTATCTTACCCCCTGCCTCAGCCCTTTCCCCACCTCGTGTTGAGCCCACCCGTCCTGCCCACATCCTGCCCCCGTTTGCCCACACAGAAGCCCAAGCTCTAACCAGCTCTGCAGAGCGTGTGTGTGTGTGTGTGTGTGTGTGTGTGTGTGTGTGTGTGTGTGTGTGTGTGTGTGTGTGTTGGGAAGCAAGGTGGATTTACCATAAACTGCTCTCCAGAGAACCAGTCACTAGTGCTGACAGTTTGTGTGGGTGGTGAAATCACCCTTTTTTTCGGGGAGGGGATTGCTAGAGTTTTCACAATTTCACGAAAAAATTTAACAAACAGCCTTCCTTTTGCAGCAGTAGAGGACAGTCTGAGTCTGAAACTAATATAGGGCTAGTGTTTGTCCAGTGCAGATTATTCACAGTGCAGATTTAGTCTTCACACACTGGAATAAATTACGTTTTCATAATTACTTCTGTACTCAAGTATCAAGTACTTCAAGTACCATCAAGTACTTCTGAAAATATAGACTCATTATCTTGGAGCAAGGTGAATATCCTTACTAAAAAGAGGCCTGTGAGTTGCTGTCCAACACAACACTTAGAACAGTACAAACTCGTGGGGTCAGTACCCCAGTGAATATACCTCTGTCTGTGTACCATTAGAGGGCATGAGTTCCTGTGGTTCTCTGTGTTCTAAACTCTTCTCCTTTGGCCTGTTCCCCCAATGTGTAAAGGGACTAACCCAGAAATCTACCTGCCTTTCACAGCATACAGCGAATGTATGGTCAATTCACTCTTCTGACTAAAACCACAGTGAATAACGGTGGTTTCTTGGAGCTCCAGTTGAAGTATGGTGAAGAACGTTGTGATTAATAAAGACACAGGGTTTTTCCCCACCCTTTGCTAGAAGGTTATCGCAGGTAAAGTTCCAGTCATAACTCTGATTGTGTGACTTTTATTCTACAGTCTTGTGTATTAATAGAAATGTTTCAGCAGAAATGAAGACTTTACGGTAATTATGTTCAAAGAAATAGTGCATTTTTTTAAAATAACGGCACTTCAGCAAGATGTGCCTCCTAACAGACACAAAGACACTGGCCCCTGAACAGTTAAACATTTGCACATATAGCTCTATCAATAACTTAATATTATGATAGAAATTTGATTCAGTCAGATAATTTCCTTGCACTACCTGCACTACTTGCTGCTTATTATTGCTAGGAGTCACAGACATTGTGATTTAGTGATAATATAATATAGTAAAATATAGTAGCATATATTAATGCAAGAATTTGCTTGTGAAAAATCTTCATGGTCTATCTCGGTTTACATTCCTAATTGGCTACATTTTCTGCCATCTATCAATAAAGTTTCTATTGTTCTTACATTTTCATAGTAATTACTAGCTACCCTCTATCAGTTATATTTCTACTGTCTCAACTGTGGTGCTAAGCATCGCAATGTCAATGTAACAGCATTGAGGTGGAAATAACCCTTTACAGTTGGAGGATGACCCCAATGCCTTCTGAAAACACATTTTTAGTCAGCAGACATGCAATAAACCGCCCAATGTACTTTCTCTGGGAAATTTACCATGAATAAAACCATGCATTAACCACAAGCTCTACCACTTAAGTAGTCAACAGTTTTTTTCTTTTTAGTTTGAGTAATAGCGAGAACTATGCCTTTCAAATGATATGAGAATGTATTGTTCTGGCACCATCTGTGTGACTTCGGGTTACTGCAGATCAATTCTGTTCCATGACCTCCGCCACATCGCACACAATTATTTTATCATGTGTCCACTTTTTCTGAGGATAAAAACACATCCGCACAAGCACACACACAGACACACACAAGTTTGTACAAAGTGAATCAAAACACCTCTTTTCACAGGAAGAAGGTCTGCTTTGTGCTGTCGGGCACAGCTCTGATTTCTCTTTTCATCCTCAAAAACATGTCACACCAGCGCTGATTTGTTAGGTTCTCCCTGTCCAAGCCTCTTTCAAACTTTACAAAGGAGGAAGAGCAGTGATTAAAACATGCCCCTGAGTGTCGCTCCCCTCTCTGGATACACCGAGCAGTTCTCCTTTAGACACCAACCCGACACCCGCCCCCCGAACCCTCCATAAGGTCCCCTCTGAGCAACAGATATAACTGACTCCTCCTGGAAACCTGCCCTCACGTTCCTGGCACCTGCAGGGCCTGGTAATCACGCTAACGATCCTGTGAGAAGCAGCGTGTGGGAGGCCACATCCACTCCGCCCCCTCTCTCCCTCCTCCACCACTCTGCTTTCCAGGTGTGCTCGGCCCGCCCCCTCTCGAACTAGACAAAACAATGGGCGATTAAAATCCCGACAAGCTCAACCCCACTCCCCCACTCCCCCAACCACTCAGCCCCGGACTAACCCCCGGGCTCCCAACCACATCAAGCGAGCCGAGAGCGGCAGCCTACCCCGCCCGCGTTTTCCACACCCCCGCCCTCTCCACGCCCCGCCGTTTGGAGGAGAATGTGCGTCAGGACAGCGGCCAAGGGACCTGTCAGGCAAACCGACTACATGGCAGTTTGTCCTTAACGTCAAGCAACACATTTCGGCCACCATTACTTTTCCCACAGCCTGTTGAGTTAGCCTCTGCGACTGTCCCTCTGTGCTCACAGCAGCGAATAAATTACATGAATAAATGCAACAACACGTGTGCGTTTCTCATTCTCAAGATCGCAAAACCACTTTGCAGGTTGCTGGAACAAAGCTAGGTGAGATATTATCATGCAGATCTGTTGAAACCCAGAGGAACTTTAATGCTAAGTTTAACATGCCTCAGCAGAACTCCCGTCAGGAACAGCGCGGTCCTACAGTCGTGCTTAAGAGGCACACTCTGCGCTCTTCTGAAGTTATTGCTTACAGTATTGCTTACAGATTCCTCTCTTTCTCCCCCACAAGGATACACTATTCTGACTGTCTCCCTCAGCACCAGCTTCTCTTTCACAAACAATCTCACACGAAAGGGATAGTTTAAGAAGTATGTGCCACACCGAAGTTGGGGTGGGGGGTGCATTACCCATTTGCTAGACTACACATAGGGGTCAGACATGCAATTGAAAAGCTAAGAGGCCACCTCCACTGCATCCAATCACCATCATTTACTGCAAAGAAAGAAAGAAAAAAAAAAAAAAACAGCGGGGCGAAAAAACAGGCAGCGCAGATAAACACAGGTGCACAGCGCGTGGGTGAGGTTCAGCCCTCAGCGCCTGTCTGTGCAGTGACATCCCACACAGACTGGCGAAGGGGCCTCATTATCTCCGCCGACTGGAAAAAGCAAGGCTCTAAACAAGCTGAAATTGCAGCGTTGTGACGGGACGGAAAGGAAAAATTTTTTCGAGGTGGAAAAAATAAGACTAGAGCACGGAGGAGAAGAACGCATGTTTTTTTTTCTTTTTTTTTTTTTTTAAAAAACCATGGAGATATTGACGGGATCCATTTATGGGCCCCAGCAACAAAGAGGGTGCACCTATTTTGAGCCGCACTGAGTTTCAATAACAGGAAACCAGAGGTGGTGAGGTTGGACGTTTTCCAGACTTATTCTTCATTCTCTCTGAGCGTTGAAGTCAGGTTAATTAGCTGCCCACGTCCCTCTATTTTCAGTGAGGACAAACAAACATCCAAATTGAGTCTCCTCAGCTCCCTAAGGGGCTGCCGCCACCACTGCTGCTGCTGCTGCTGCTCCCTTCAGCGCTGCTTGACGATCTAACCTCTGCCACTGTAAACCTTCCCTCACTTTCACGGCACATCCAGATGAGACCGTGCCAGTCTGTTTCGACACGGTCCACACCATCCAGGGCCTGGACAGACAGTCCAAAAAAAAAAAAAAAAAAAGGAGGAGTACACAAGGGCCACTCAGTGCACAACATTCCCTCTGAGTCACATTTCGTTTTCTTAATAATAACACGACCGTTCTCTCCAAGACGCGAAGGCCCTAGGAGGCCTAAGGTGGTTAGCATTTTCGAGCAACGCTGGTATCTGACACATTTCAAACAACGGCAGTCTATCACACCTTTTCCTGAATTGAGTGGCTTTGTGAGTGTCTTATTGTCACAGATGGGTATATTTTTTTTGTTTGTTTGTTTGCTTGCTTTCCTCTATTGTAAGTTCACTCGCACAAGGTGAGAGACGCGTGAACAGCGGAAGAACAGCTTGGCTGTGAACCTGAGGAGTGCCATTAAACAAAGAGGGCTAAAACAAGATTAATGCCGTTACCATATGCAGGTTAACTAGGCTGCCCAGCAGGGGGTAAAAAATAATTGTCGACGAATCACCACAGCCATGCTCCCCTGCCTCATCTACGGCTTAATGAAGCACATTAATGCAAAAGAGGGATGAAAGCAAAGGATTAGGCTAATGGAAGAGAAAGGATATTTTTTGGCTAAAAAGTACTATCCATCTGACCAACATTTCTGGCCAACTGAGATATTAATTCAGTTTTGACGCTTGCTCCAAAGCCCTCTTTTGTTTACTGATGGACACAAATACAATCACATCTGTGGAAAAAAAAAAAAGTGCAGAACACAAGCCTGCTAGATGACAGTTAGAAATGCCAGCCAACTAAGGCAGATGAGCTGCCGGACTTTGACCTTTTCCCTGTTTTTTTTTTTTTTTTTTTGCAAATGTGGGGATGTGGCCGTCTATGCCTGTGCAGCAAACAACAGACTGCTACCATGTATAACCACATTGACTCATGTGGCAGCTCAGTTAAACACCCCTGTCATCACAGAAATAAACACGTCACATTTGAAAATGTTACATGCAATGCACTTTTTCTGGGATGCTTCAAAGATCCGGCCTCGGACTACCACTAAATCATACATGCCTGACAGAGCCCAGGTCAGATGCGGACTGAGGTCACTGCAGGAGCCCACAAAGGTGCCAGGCACTGGATGTACCTGAGAAATGCAGTGAATCAGCAGCTTGAAAGCTGAGAAGTGCCTCATTGTTCAGCTGGTCGCAGTGAAAGTTCAGCCTGGGTCACATCATTTTACTTCTGTTTTGCAACAATTATTTACCTGTCTGAGGTATTTATATGTCTGCAAACTTCATGTAAATCAAATCTTTCAATGTCTAAAAACTCTTACATAAAGTAACTTAATAAGGCCACACAGATATTCCTGACCAGCCCTCTTCCTTCTTCCTTTTCTCCTCTTTGGTAGACTAATCACTTTAGGACACAGCAGATTTTGTACCTACTGATGGTCACATTTTGGAAAATAAATCAATTGAAAAAAATAATTCAATCCTTTACAAAAAATAATGAAAAACATAAGTTTTACAAGATTACATTTTAGTCGAAACCAGTCCTCAAACCAGACTTTCATTATAAGTGATCATACATTACAAGGATGTGAAATGGGATTTCCCCCTAAAAAGAATTAAGATGAAAAGGGGAAACCCAGCTTCAAAATTTGTGTACTAATCACAAGTGCCATCTCACTTTTGGCAGTGATGGAAATGTTACTGCTAGAAATGATATTGAGAGATTTATCTGCCCATCTACACAATAAACTTTGCTGAATTTTGATCTGGTTGTGATACTCTTTTTTTTGCTTCTTTCCAGCATATTTAACTTTGCTAAGATGTGCAACTTGTGCCATGCACAATACAAAGAGGAGAACCTTCACTGTTGTTAAATCTTGGGGGAGTTGGTAACAGGCTTCCTGGCACTGGTGCAAAACCTGATGTACATTTACATTTACATTTATTCATTTGGCAGACGCTTTTATCCAAAGCGACGTACAAACGTGCAAATAGTGGGCAAACAACAGGCACAAGAGCAAGATGTGTACAGGTCATACAATGCAAATAGTACTGAAGCTGAGCGCAAGGTCAGTGTCACGATGTATCAGAAGCCGATGAAGGAAACATCCTTTTCTTTATCCTGTATTACCAAGCAGATTAAAATCAGATTTAGTGATAATACACGAGAAAAGGATACTTAATTCCACTCACTTCTTGTCTCAGATACTGGCCACAAATTTGCAATTGAAATGTGAGCAGAAGACCTAAGCTAAACCAAGCTGTAAGGGTAAATATTTGTGGAAGAAATGCATACACAGGTGACTTAATAGCCTACACATGAACTGACCTCTTAAGAGTTGTTAGAATCATTAAAACAGTGGCACATAAATCAACGCTTTCCTTCTGGACCCTGAGTCACCAATGAACTGTCTCCTAAATGCAACCACAGCACCAGCTGAAAGTGGAGGGTTCACTGCAAAAATGGCTACTCTTGAAGACTTACTGATAAAATTCAAAATTAATGACAGCAGTCCTACGGTAAAAAGTCCGTATCTATTACCTCACTGTTATTCTACATAGAGAGCCTGCATTTGTCAAGGATATGCTGCATTCCACGCTATGGGGAATATATTAGATGTAGCCGACTCCCCATACTGCAGCGGAACAATTGTAGTTGCCGTTTTATCGTCTTCTGCGGACCAGAGATCAAAGGAAGCGCACAGAGAGAATAGAAACGGGAGAGGAAGTGAAAGGGAGGGGAGACTGCACTGGGTTGAGAGTTACTGTACTTTAGCTGTGTCCTTCCTTTATAATTCGGACAGCTGGGTGCTCTGTCCAGCCACGCTTGTGGGTTTGTTGAATTTCAGAGCTATGACCGTTGTCCTGGTCCAACTGATTTTCAGGCCAGACCGCGGTGGCAGCTTTCCCGGCAGCGGGACAGGTCGGACATCTGTCTTTCCTGCATACTGGATGGTGCCGGTTTCGATTACGAGAGATGAAACCTCCAGGGGGCTCACTACTCAAGTTCATCACAGCTAATGAGTAACAATTTTAATTGATAATTACAAGATTTTTTCCCCAAAATTAATATATTAATATTAATGATGAACAAGATGAAACTTAACAAATAATCGGGAGAAGTTCGTGTTCTTGATATTAGGAGACAGGTAACCACAGAACGACATATAGGCCCACAGTTGCTTTGCGCTGTTCTCCGTTAATTGTAATACATCTGGGGATGTATTACAATTAATGTAATGAAAAAAAAGAATCTCCCACTAGACGGAAACACGTGCTGGACATGGCCATGTATGAGCTCAGTGTGGTCCATATTGTATGACCACGATACAACTGCTGAGATGATGCGGTTCAACCAACTGTAGAAACTGAAAAACGAGCGTGGCAAAATTAGCTATAAATACAAGCTACAGTATACTCATACTTCCTAACTTGCCTCTTTTCACCTGAACGGACACTGCATGCGCCAACAAGCTGCACTTAAGCGTATATGAACCGCTAGTTCCTCAAATAAAAGAGTGCACTCTTCCGCGCGGCAGATGTAATATTGAAAGCTCGAGATGACAGCACTATTAGTCACCGCAGAAGGCGTGAGGGAGGTGTGACGATCAGAGAACATCCCATTGGTGGAAAATACAATGCTAACCACCTGAGCTTCAAATCAGGACCTCGATCTGAGCCATGATATCGTTGACTTTAAAGCATTTCCTCGCTCTCTTGATGTGATTTAGAATAGGAAACAATAATATAAAGGAAAAGAAAAGATCAGTTTTGCGGCAGACATACCCAGCCTCCATTCTCCTGGATCCAGTTCTGGAGCGGCCCATTTAGATACTCCGTCATCCAGGCTGCAATGTTATCTACTTGGGACGTCATCTCCCGGTTCATGCTTTCCACGCACATTGTCCCTCCGAACTCGAAGAAGGCTACGATGCGACCCCAGTTGACCCCATCCCTGAACAGTTCTTCTATTACCGCGGCGAACCTCCTTTGCGCCGTGTTAGGCGTGAAATGCAATTGCTGTGACATTTCTGCTAAGTCTCGCTGATACATCCTTTCGATGCCGTCCCCTGCTTCACGCAAAACCCGATGAAGCGCGGCGTGCGGGTCTGGTTGGGGGATCCGGTTGAGGATAGCTGGGGAGGCAGCTGTCTGAGACCGCCGTGCCAGGACTGTGGAGTTGGAGGAATCCGACAAGCCATTATTTGGAGAATCCGTGTCTTCGGCAGAATGGAATTCCCACGCATACCCCTTTTTCAAGAGTTTGTGACAGATGTATTTTTCCACAATATTCCGATTATCGTAAGCACTCTCGTTTGCCATTACGGTTTAAAAAACGCTTTACAAAATCAGTTGTTCGGAGAATTTCTACGCCAAATGCATTTTCCACCCACGACACGTTGTATTCAAGGAATGCGCTCTGCAATACAACGAGAAAGATTCAAGACATTATACTTTGTAATGCGGTATTATTTTATTTATAGAGCTATGCAGGCAAAATTTGTTTAAAAACATTTAGATATTTGCGTTAACCGCTTTGAAACAAATGCAGCAACACTCAAATAATCAATCATTAACACAGTAAGTAGCTCTAACTTACTTCATGATTCAGACGAAGCGTGCGCCACTGCTGTAAAATATTGTAGCAACCAGGAATGCTTGTTCTTGGTTTATGATACGCCCCTTTCGATCCCTGGGAAAGTAGCAAGTTGTGTAGGCTATATCCGTGTTGAAATGGAACTGCTTCTAGGTAGCCAAATATTTAGAAAAACACGTTTCTTAGCTGGATTCTTCAGTCGAGGAGTATCATCCAAGATTTCGACCGAGTATTGCTTCTCTTTTCGTAGTTAAATTATTCCATTGACATTTGCAGTGTCTCAGAAAGAAAGACGGAAGAGATTTTGCAAGCGTTCGTAATGCACTTATCAGAGACGAAAATGACATGTACATAAAAGGAAAAGAGAACCCTTCTTTGAAAAGACGTGTAAGGGTTGTATGAGATATCAAGTCCAGAGCAACCCAGTTAACGGCTTGACAGAAAATACACTGCCGCGGATCGCTTACAATGTGCCAGAGAGGAGCCTCTAGCTGGAAGTGCTTTCGCCCTTCTGAGCTACACCCTCTCGATTTGCGAAGTTACTGCTTTGTCGTGAGGTAATTCCTCTACGTCACGCCATTCATGTTTAGCGGCGTAAGACAAACAGACTTCATGAATGATGAACAAGGATCGCGTGCTGCGAGATGCGTCTCCTGTTCTCCGGCTTGAATGGTTTCTTTCCACCTTGTCGTCTTTTCTATCTCAATTAATTCAATTTTTAATAACAATAAGTGGCAATAAGAGAAATGCCTTATTTATTAGTGGGCTGTTTTTGGCGTTTTACACAGTAGTACTTACAGGTTTATGAGATTCATTGAAGAGATTTAACAAGCCTGGATTGAAAATGCGAATCTGCATTTCTACGCAGTTTATTAGGATTTACCCAATAGCTGAATATAAGGAAAATTGCAAAATGCATGATTTATTTTTTGGTGAGCATTGTTTTTAAAGAGAAATGGCAATGCACATGGCTGGATTTTGAATTTCTGTAGCACACAATAAACTTTTCAGAATAATGCCTGCCTTCATTCTGAAAAGAAAAATAAATATATCTACTCAAACGTTACAGCTCCATATTGTATTCCAAAGTAATTAACCTGAGAATTCTGAATCCTGAGAATTCTTAAAGTGGCTTAACACGTGTGTTCATGTTTGTGTGTGTGTGTGTTATTGTTGTTGTTTTTAATCTTTTATGGTAAATCAGGTCCTAATATTTCTATAACCACAACTTTCAGGTGGAGCATCTCCTGAATGAAGCAGCTTCTTCTAATATGCATCTACTGTGGTTTCATGTCAGGGCGTAAACATTGTGCCAGTCAAAGATACATGGATGCAAGGTCTCAAGGTCAAAAAAAGCTTCCATGTCTTTTGGGTGAAAAAAATGCAGAGACAAGTAATTCTCACAATTATACATTTGCTCAGAACATCCCATTTCCAAATGAAACGTGATTGCCTTAAGACCTAGGAGGGTTCATATGTCCATATTTAAAAAGCAGCCCTGAATTGTAATTGCCACGCATTGAGTGCAACCCTTTTGATGGAGGGACCCCTGGTGGCCAGGTGATGTTCTAGCAACACTGCATTGCTCTGGGTCACCATCCACCTCACTGCATGCCATGTATAACACTGTCACAGAAAGGGTTAACACAGTTATTGCGGTGCTGTTCATTGCCAAGGTTGTCTCTACTTTTTGAGCTTGCCACTGTACCTCATCTGGTCCTCTGTTTTGTCATGAGAAGGCCGGGTTGTTGTCACCAAGGGACGTCACCTCTTGGACCACGGCTAAGGGCTTTTCTCGAGTCAACTAGACAGAATTCTGCAACCCTGCAAAACACGTGCACACACATACACGTGCACATACACACAGATGAGTAAATGCACCACGTGTATGCACACGCCCTCAAATGCACATTCACACACACACACAGACACAGTTTAAAATATGGCAAGATTTTCAGTATACGACTGACTGTAGCATGCAAGCATGGCAAGTGACCGCAACAATCAAAACACACAGCAACATTAAATCCGCAAGCACGTAACATGTTTCAACAGATATGTGACACAATTTCCAGCAAAATACAGGAGGACAGAAGAAGACAGTGACTTAATAGAGTCAAAAGGTCACCAACAGACATGTCTCTCAGTGATGTGAAGAGGAGACTCCAGGCTGACACAATGGCAATAGTGTACCAAGAAGTACAGTAAGAAGCAATTTCATTAATGTGTCTGGAGAGCAAGACAAGGACTTGAGTATTCTGAGGAAATAACAAACCATGTCTGCAGCTGAATCCAATGCATTTACAAAGCAAAATTCAATGTTGTTTTTGATCACATACATGGCAATTGTTTCCTATTCAAGATTGAATACAGATTTGTGTGTGTGTTTGTGTATGTGTGTGTGCATAGAAAATAAAGTTTTGCAAACAAAAATGAAATAAATCTGGAAAAGGTTGCAGAGTGTTACAAGAACATTACTACTTCCCTGTGCTTTTAACTCAAGGTTTTAATTGAATTTCATCATTAAATGATTAAATTAAATTAAATGATGACATGATAAATTTACATTTATCATTCATTATCAAGTCATCTGGGGGAAGAAATCAAGACATTGCTGATTAGTGATGTCAAAGGTCAATACAAAATGAATTTAAGTAAAGAACAACATCCCTTCTCTGACAATACAAAAACGCTTGGCAAATATAATGAATGAAACCATTTTGAAGAATCTTGATAATACATAATGCAAGCAGGTGGATTCTCGTCCTGTCTTTCTGGATTGCACTGAGTTTCTTCAGGCAACACTCGGCTATGTCTGGTCTTGGTTAATGTTTCATTGCCACGTGATCCTCCTGTATACTCGGATCAACACCTCTGCCCCCAGGGGTTCATCCCTGATGCTATCACAAACAGTGATTAGAGTTGCATCACTCTGAGGTCACAATTCATCCGCTTCTAGAAAGGACCACAGGACTTCCAAGCGTATGAGAAAAACGATACACATATTGTACTATGCAATATGGAGAGGACAGGTGACTGAAGGGGGGCAGGTTCAAATCCAAGGTGTGGCTTTGCAGTTTGGTTCTTGAACTAGGTACTCATCCTGGATTGCTTCAGTTAATGCCCAGTTAAATAAACTGATGTACCAATAGGAGCAACGCCAGTCACCTTGGACAGGGATGACGATGAAACAAATAATGATTATAGAGAATATTTAGTCTGCTAGGGTGGCGTACAGTAACCTTCGCACACCAGCAGAATTTCACACTGCTCATGACCATTGCCCTATTCTTGTGGCAGCGTTATCACTTGTTGTTAGCATGCCATTACTGTGGTGCCAGGAATAACTTCTGTGATTCACAGTTCCACCACTTCCTATGCAGAGTTCATTAATTACCCTTCCCATTTGACAGTCTGATTAGAACTGAGACTATGGCCAAAAGTTTTACTTTTTAGTGTGGTGTACACTTGGGACTTTGCATTGTTAAAAAAACGTAATTAATTATACTGCAATAGTTTTTATGTCAACATGTACTTTGGGCATGCTGCAGCCTAGCGAGCTTATTCGTATACAAGCATCATTGACAGCAGTTTAGATCCTAGAGTTCAGGAAGAGTCCAATACTGCCCCCTGTGGCCTACATGTAGCATTACTGCTGTAACTCTATTTAAAAGTGGTGCTCAAAATTAAAATCAAATCTATTGTTATAAAAACAATGCGGAAATGACCACATGAGCAATTTGCCCAGCACAAAGACAATAAACCCTTGTGAAATTTTCCAAAGTTGTTTATTTTGTTCCATTTTGTTTTTCATGTAAGAAAAATAAGACAAAGCAACATTTCTCCACTCTTCATTTTCTTTTTAAAATGGCACACGAGGTGAAATTCTTACAATATTGGCAAAAAAAAACATGAAACAAAACATGAACTTAATGTATTTTTCTCATTTTCAGTACATAGAAATTATAGGCTATATCTTCTTTCTTCTAACAGAACATCAACAAAGTTTGGAACTAGTGTTCAGCATGAAAGTTCACATGTAATTTTGTCAAAACGTTTATCAGAATAATGAACATAGGCTTGATTTGCATAGCTTAAAATTGTTAAATGAAAACAAATTGCTTTTCGATAAGCTACATATCAAACTTCTATGAACTATGTATCGCTACAGTTTACTCTAGGGGGTAAGAAAAATCAACAGTGGAAATACACACACACACACAAGAAATAAGACCATCATCCGCACTCGATAAACCTTGTCCTGGACAGAGCCTCAAGCCAAAGTCAGATGAGAGCATCGTCTTTCGAGTCATCTGGTCTCATCTTCATACTTATGGCTGATGTGAGGCCATGTATACGAAAGCTAAAAATAAAATAATAAAAAAAACGACAGCAATGGGCATATGCAGAGACAAAGTAACTTGGAAAACCATAAGCAACTAAGCCACAGCTGTGGGGGGATCCATTCTTTTAGCATTAACGTAATCTGTGGTTCATCTCTTAAGGCTTAGAATGGGCCCTGCATTAGTGCTCGGCGTAATTACAAACTATTCCTAAAGATAAACAAAGCAGCAAAATTCAAATACAGTTGCATTGCATTGACATAATTGTGTAATATATTTTGGCATTCAGACGATGGTGTGGTGCTTATTTTCTGAATGACAAGGTTAGTACTAAAGTACATTCTCCCCAAAGGTGACACATGGAAAAGGAAGACTTTTAATGAACTGACATCTTTCCGCGTGT
The DNA here is from genome assembly GCA_019176425.1 of Megalops atlanticus. Taxonomy (NCBI): domain Eukaryota; kingdom Metazoa; phylum Chordata; class Actinopteri; order Elopiformes; family Megalopidae; genus Megalops; species Megalops atlanticus. The sequence goes on from CM032898.1 coordinate 7,843,882, forward strand.
TTTTTTTTTTAAATTCCATTTGTTTGCTTAGCAGGACGTTGTGAGTGTGGGACAGTGACAACATTTGGAAAGATTCGGAAAACAGAAACTGCTCTCCACCGCCCCCACCTGGCCAGCGCAATCAGTACTCGAACCCGCGAGTTTCAAACCACACTGACTCACACCTTCTGCCCTGCTGTACTGCAAACCCCTTCTGAGGGGACAGAAAACACATTTTCACAGTGACATACACACACACGTACACAGAAGGAGGTGCGACTGGACTCCACAGGTAGACAAACGGGCTAAAGTTGTGCAGTAGACAGTAGACCAATCTGTCAAGAGCCAAGTCAGCAGTTACCATTTCGGCCAATAAGAGCTCTGGGTGCCCTTGGTCACTTGACAGGATCTCATAAGAAAGGCTTTGTGTTCTCAACAAAGAGTAAACACGCCCCCTCAGCAGTATTGGGAATGTTTCATTCGAGGTGAGAGAGGAAAGTTGAGCAGCAAATGTAAGAACGTACCATCAAGACAGGACAAGCATGGGAAGCACTAGTGTCCCATTAGCTATTAAGTGTAAAACTGAGTCCCAAGGGTAACCTAAAAACTAAGAATCCTTTGCCCGCAAAGACATGGAATGACAAGCTAATTCCCGAATGCAACAGAGGGGAGGGTCGCCCTGAAACACGAGATAACCCACATTTCCCGTTTGCTTGCTGACCCCATTTTTATATCACGGGGCACACGAAAATTACCTCGAAACGATTCACTCTGGTATTCTGCTCCCCACCTTCCAAATAAAGAACCAAGCGTGCAATAAGCCACACTCCTCTGAGGACTGACAAGACCTTCACCTTCTGAAAACAACCTTTGCATGGGTTATCGAGTTTTCCCAAAGACACCCTTACACTTTCAAATGCAATTCACATCCTGAGCTATGGTACCTTCAGAAATTTCAGACTGGGAATAAGTGTTGGGATTGGAGGTAGGATTTAAGAGAAGCTGAACTGCATTTTCTGATTAATGTTAAGTGGATGCCTGGGAGGTTTGTGACGAAGGGGCAAACGCACATTCACAGTAGCCATCAAATTCCTATAGTTTAGCGTTTGCAGAAGGGGAAAGGGAACTTCAGCCATGAAGCACATGTGTGCACTCAAACCAAACAGGCAAAACCCAACAGCCACTTTCACACACCCAACTCCACCATGTTGGTCCTTGAAGAATACAACCACACAACCAGGAAAAGTACAACTGATTAGCTACTTATTTGTGTTTTTACAAAATCCATTTCCTTTCTGTACGCAGGAAACGAGGAAAAAGAAGACAGACACATCTACAATGAAGGACGACATCCAGACAAACCAACAGGCTTCAAAGAAATCGCTTTTTGCATGGTGAATTTGGGATCAGGGCAAAAACAAATATGGAGCAAAGCTGTCTGGCATCACAAATCCTGACCACGGGAGGCTAAAAAATCAAGAAAGGTACAGTGCTAAACAACAGACAAGTCCAGATTAAGTACAAATGGTAACATACACAGACACGTGCTCACACACACACACGCATACACACACACGCACACACACTCACACATCGCCCACCCAGCCAACAGCTCTGTAGCTAGCATGGACCGCGTGAGGTCGGCACACACCGAGAGTCGTCTACCGCCTCTGCGTGGCAACCTCACTGATGAACAACGCTGAGCCACACCTCGTCCTGATACCCCTCTGTGCCAGCGGGCCCCTCTCTGATGTCCTGGTACGGGGGGAGTTGGGGGGAGGGGTGGTTTGTTGTGGCTGGGTTTGAGGGTCCATCTGTAAAGAGAGAGAGGTGGGGGTTGGGGGTGGGGGTGGGGAGTTTGGGAGGGGTGTGGGCTGGGGGTAGGGGGTCACTCGCTCTTGTCTCCAGTCTTGGACTCTTGTTCCCTCTGGATCATGCACCGGCGCACGATGCTGTCGAAGCTCCCCAGGTAGAACAGAGCAATGGTCCGGAAGAGCCCCATGGTCACGATCTGCAGAGCGGGAGAACAGGTGGGCAGGTAAGCGCTCTCCTGGACACACCACAGCCGAACACTTACAGCGTCTACCAAATCCTCACAGCTCGAAGAGGTTATCTGATTCAAACAGAAATGCAATGACTGAAATTTAACAAGTTGTATTTTCAAAGTGTTTCAGAATGTGAAAGTTTTCTCCCCCAGACACAGAGCAGAGTCTGCAGAAGGACATCACTCTTCTTAAGAGTGAGAATGATACAGTCAGCTTCCGGGGACACCTGTGTGGGTCATACCTGCTGGAGGCCCTCGGTGATGGATGTGACAGGTGACATTCCACAGGTGAGGGCTGACAGCATGTAGCCATCTGGCCCGATGGAGCTGGTGAAGTTCCCTTGCTGTGGGGTAAAAAGACACGTCCACTAAACAACTTGGGGTCGGGAATCCTGTTCTTGTTTTTCCCCAACTGAGCTGAGTCGCCTTGTTTTTCAGTTTCCTCTGGAAAATGTATTCAGTCTAGAGCTTTGTGGCACAACTGTAAAAAAGTGCAGTAACCATACATTCTGTTTGAATGACTGCCTGCCCAAACAATCAATTGAATGATAATGTGCATATAATAAAGGACATTTTCTCATATCCTGAGAAATGACTGAACACATGTTGTGCAAAGCGTGGATTTCAAATATGCATGTCAATCAAAAAAGGTTATTGTCCCGAATGGAGAACATGGAAAGAACGGGTGGTTCCAGCCTAGATATCTCACAGGGTCAGAGGTCATGCCAGTTTCTGTAATGTGAAGGACCTCCAGCCCCTGGATAGGACACCCTCTCTACTAGGCCACAAGAGGCAGTGGGCATGAGGTCTGACAGGAACTGGTTTGGGAATATGGGTGAGCGCTACACATATAAGGACTGCAGGAAGGGTTTTTACAAATGCTAACTACCACCACCACCATCTTTAAAACTATTTCAGGACAACGGCAGAGCACGGGATGTTACTCTTACCACTGCATCCTTGACGACAATTTTAGCAACCTGCTCCGGCTGGCACACCCCCGACGTCTCCGAGATCAGCTTTGTCTCCAAGGGCTTCAAAACAGGAAAAAAAAACAGCATTCGGCTCACTTTGCTATTTATATCCCTACCAGGTCAAGAGAGCAGCAAAGGATAGATAAGCTGGCTTTCTTGTGCTTCTTATTAAGGCCCATGGCCACATAAAGCCATGAATGGCAAAAGCTAGCGTAAACAGAAACACAGACGCCTCCATGGACACCACTCTACTTTCGGACGGGTGAACAGCTGTACCTTTGTTTTATTCTCCTCTGCTAAGCCTGGAGTGTCAGTGTCAGGAGGGTAGGCTACAGTCACGTAGATATTGTATGGCTTCATCTGCAGAGAGAGAATTCCCAATCAGTACAGTACACACATCACTACACCTTACAATCACTTTTCCTTGACATCCTGTACATGGCTTGCCTTCAGCATATCCCATTAGCATCTCTCATCAGCTTGCTTTAATCTAAACTGTGCTGAAATTTTTGCACACCAATATTTTTTTTACACATGTACTATGCTCTTTCTGTATTTTTATTCTAGGCTTTATTTAGCATTTTGTAATTTAATTGTCACGTGCATTGCAAGTAACCAAGGGAGCTGAACCTACAAGGCTCTGGGTACAGTGATCTGATTGCTGCACCAGTGTTGCCCCAATCATTTCAATAAACACTAAACTGAACCAACACAAACAGTTCAGTTTCTAAAGCCCAGCGGTCGCTGCAGTGACAAGCGTCAGGCCAGCTTTTGGGGGTATAGCCCCCAAGCCCACCTCCATCTGCAGGGACTCGGCCAGGCCGCGCAGGGCGAACTTGGAGGGGGAGTAGGCCGTGTAGCCGAACAGGCCGATCTGCCCCGCCTGCGACGACACGAACATGATGCGCCCCATCCGCCGCTCCTTCATGGTGGTGATCACGGCCCGGGTGGGGTACACACTGCCCAGGTAGTTCACCTCCATCAGCCTCTGTCAGCGAGACGCATACGCACACACACACATAGACACACACACACGCGCATACACACACACACGTGCACACACAGGCACACACACACACAGACATGCACGCACGCACACACACACACACACACGTGTACACACAGGCACACACACATACAGACATGCACACACACACACACACACACACGTGCACACATGCGCACACACACACGTGCACACACACACACACACACACACACACGTGTACACACAGGCACACACACACACAGACATGCACAGACACACACAGACACAGACACGGCGTTAGGGTATAACCTCGCTGCCATGACTGCAGTTGGACATTTCCTAGATGATCCTGGCTCCAGGGGGTGAACGGTTTGGTTTATTTTGGTACCGTTTCCATGCCAGTGTAATTGCATTTCTCTAGGATAATGACTTCATACTCTTTCAGAGGCTTGTGACCTGCTGTGGAATGCAAGCCCCTGCCACAGCAGAGGCAAGCTTCGGGCAGTCAAATGGAGCTAATCAATCTGTTAGCGAAGGGGAAGTACCCACAGATAACTGGAGGCTCACAATCTGCCTCTCTGATGCTGCCGCGCGGGTTATCATCAAGGAACTGCACTTATCACCTCCTTCCGGGCTAGCAAACCCACTGCAGGATCTCAAAGCACCTTTACACTGGCCTGCCTCAAGTCCAAGCTGAATCAATGTGCCTCAACCCATAAATTTAAAGCACATTTAGCATGGCTGTACAATAAAAAATAAAACCCAGGGGAACAGTCTGACTGGACATACTGAGCCTTTATAAATCTGCCTTGCAAGGGCCACATGTGGTGTGTAAGTGTGTGCTGTGTTCAATTAAACACTTTCACTGGGGTTAATTTCTAAAAATGTAAATGAATTTCCACTTCCAAATATTCCTTTTATATGCTTAACGAAATGCCTGTTAATCAGTTTTTATTGATGTACTGCTGTCTTTTGAGAAGTAACTTGAACAATGAATTTAATGAATGTCAGGTTTGTGTGTTGAACTGTAAAAATTTATATTTTTAGTTTAATTTCGGTTATTTTTCATGTCCTGTTTTTTGTAATTTTTGGGGAAGGGGAGATGGGTATAAGAATCTTGCATATAATGCTTTGTATGATTTTATACTTCTTGTATCGTTAACCATGTCCATGTTAATGATAATAGTTCAATAAAACACTAGCAATTTCTCAGCGAAAAGCTTCACGCTGGGGTTGGCTCCACAACAAATGTGTCAGAAAGGGCAGCTGGTACACCGGGCCACCATGGCACGGTTCGGTACAGCATACTTCTGCCGGGTGCAGTACTCACTCGGAAGCGGTCCACTTCCACCTCCTCGAACTTCCCGGAGACGGACGTCCCGGCGCAGTTCACCAGCATGTCCACGGGCCCCAGCTTCTCCTGGGCCTGTGGAGAGGTCCAAACCCGTTACGCCTCCACTCACCCGACCCCTAACACACGTCAAGATTTTACACACTGCCCCCTAGTATTACAAACGGAGTGTGCTACTCTTTGGTGTGCTCTTTATTTGTTGGGGTGGTAGTGTAGTGTAATGGTAAGGAGCAGGGTTCATGCTGGTTTGATTCCCCCCTTGGACACGTTACTTAACCCAGAATTGCTTCAGCAAATATCCAGCCGTATAGATGGATAACATGTAAAAACTGTAACCTGTGGAAGTTGCTCTGGATAAGAGCGTCTGCTAAAATGACTTCAATGTAATGAAGAAAGAGCAATGGCTTGGACTTCACCTGCTTTATGACACTCTCCACTTGGCCGTAGTCCTTGGACACGTCGACAGATATGCAAAGCACCACCTGCAAGGCAAGCACAGCTGCATGAGACACGGGCCCAAAGATGTGGTTCTGCTCCATTCACTTTATTCAGAAAGACTGTCTGCAAGGCAGGTGCATATTTAAAGCTATGTTGCCACACTGAGTAATAGTGTATACAGAAACCATTGGTACAAAAAGGCTTTAACTAATAAGCAGAACAAGTAGAGCAAGACTCAACAATGTAACCAGTGCAGGTCCTCATTTACAGCAGCTGCTCAGACTCAGGCAAGTATTATCAAACCACCTTCACTTCCTGGGTTACAACAGTAGGCCTAACCATAGGTCTTGTTACCCACCTGCTTGTCATTTATGGCACATTTTTCAACTTCTTTCTTGGCTTGAACCAGTTTGCTCTAAAACAAAAACAAAAGCAGATGCATCTGAAACGATGACTTATTTAAAGACACAGCAGAAACAGTATATGATTCTCAGGCAGTCTTTCTTTCAGTACCTTGAGCTACTCAATCTGCACAAAGTGCTGTGTGGACAACACAAAACGAATGAACAAAGTATGGAATAACAACTGCAGAATTATAAAAATTACATGATGCCTAACTTGACATTGACTGTTAAAACCAGAAGACGGGTAACTGTATGCAAAATATTAAGTGATGATCACTAAATAAAATAAAATAGTGGGAAAACAGCAGAAAAAAAAACAAGATGACCTACATACCTATTTCATCAGATGCATTAGAAATGTAAACACTGCAAAAGTGTCCAACCCAATTTCATCAGTCACAGAAAAAAACAGAATGGTCAATGGTCAAAAGGAAAACTGCATGTGCTAGATACCTACAACAGAAAACAATCCATCATTTATTCAGTACACATTTTGTTGATCTTCAGTGAATTTAAAATACAGGACTAGAATTTTAGCTGGGCATCTCATTCAAACTCTAGTAGTGTAACTAAAGAAAGTTCAAGGCCAATGTTAAGTTCAAGTGGGCCAATGCAAGATTCTTCCACATCTTGAGGGTAAGGAAAAAAGTCAAGTATTTTCCAGTGTAAAACAGGACAAACACGATCATATTTCTGTCTTTAGCTCGGATCCTTGCAATAACGTTTTGTGTAGTTGTAGATTTAGATGTCTGTGACCCTATATCATACCTTTTATGTTTTTTCCCCCTTCATAAAATCCTCACTGGAATCACCAACAGTACATTATGCTTGTCTCACTGAGACAACCTCTGCTGCTGTGGAGGAGCACTGAAGGAAGACGAAAGCAATCCTCTGACACGCTCGCACGCTGCTTTTACCCACAATGCACCACAGTGAAGGGGGCCCCAACTGGAGGACATGAACTACTCCACGGACGTTATCCGAGCAAGTCGCAGGCACCTGATAAATGGCAGGTGCCTGATGGCTGTAAGATGAGGAAGCCCTGGCTGATGGACACATCCCTACCCCTGGCAGAGAGATGCCAACTTGTTCTGTGCCTGTGGGCTCCCAGTCATTTCTGGCTGATGACATGGCTGGGATCAAACCCAGGCCGCAGGCCTCGGCCTGCATAAAAGAGGAGCGCCTTGTCTAACACAGCCACCTACATCTTGTCCTTTGTCTGATTACAAAGAGAAGAACAAAGTTTGAAACTAGACAATATTGTATTTCTCTAAGAAGTCTGTTAGCTTGGAGGTCAGCATCACTATTAAATAAATAATTTATGCGCTAACACAATACCTGAGCCTTGTGGGAGACTAAATTTGACTCTAGGTAGGTCAGGAATCCTCTTCTATTTGCACAAACTTTAAAGGCAGCTTGAAAGGTAAAACCCAAACCAGGAAAAGAGCTCCTGACCAGCCTAGCAAGCTTTTGGGGGTGATTTATTAAAACTTTACTTATTAAAATGGTTCATTATGTTATTGTCAATTATATTACACAGCTGCTATGCAGGACTGATATAGAGAAAACATGGGCAGAAGTACATAATTCATGGCATTCCTCTCGTAAGAGTGGTCTCTACACCAGTGTTTCTCAATCCTGCTCCTGGAGGCCCACTGTCCTGCACATTTTCGATCTTTCAGTGCTCTACCTACCTGACTGAATTCATCAGTGGCACTTTTGATTAGCTGAGCACACCTGATTTAATCAAGAGCATGTTAATCACACTAATCAGGTGTGTTTGGAGCAAGGATAGATAGGAGATATGCAGGACAGTGGGCCTCCAGAAGTAGGATTGAGAAACATTGCTCTACACAGCGCCCAGGCCAAATGCCTAAATGAGGATCTACACAAATGCAAACAGACACCCCCATCACACAGCATCACCTTCACAATGAATGCAGTTCACCGAATGATGGACAGCACAAACGACCAAGTCTGCAATTTTGTGCAAGGCAAATGGCAAAATGCCAGCTGGTGTGTTTTGGGGCGCGCATTCTATTCTTTGGGCTACTGACTGGATCCACGTGGCCCTCTTAACCTCCTGCTGCGATCAGGCTGGCGAACGTCACCCTCGTAACCAATGTTACCGCTCACCTCATCCCGTGCCACCAGCGTGATGAACGCCCCTTGTTTGTAACACTCCATGGCGATGCATTTCCCAATTCCACTGGAACCGCCAGTCACCTGCAGACGGTTGGGAAAAAGGAAAGCATTTACTGTGTCACTTTTTTTTAAAACAGCTGCTTTTCTTTCTGGGTCAGGTTGCACAAATAGGGCAAGTACATCTGTGAAAGGAGGGTAGGATGCACACACACTCGCTCTTCTCCATTACAGAGGGTTTATGCTGTAGTCTTTCCAATGGGGTAAATTCTTTTGCACGATCAGGCTAATTCAAGTATAAGAATTTTTCAAATGACAGCAGCCAAACATCCTGTGATAACACACAAGAGGCCAGCTGCCTGGAAGCATGTTCTTGTGGAGTCTTGTGACAGAAGAAAGGTTCCCAGGTCACAAAGATATTATGGCGGTATTTTTCATTTATTGTTGATTTATGTTTTGACACAGATTTCAAGACAATGTGCTTTCTATGACACACTCCTTTCTTAGCAATAAAATTGCTTTTAAAGGTTGTGCATAGGGAACAATTCAGAAGAAGAAGGGGCTAAACAGTGAATCTGTCAACTCTTTACAATCTGCATACAGTCAATTGGTTTGTGTTGACGAGAACCAATCTGGTCCTGCTGACTAGTTATAACCCAAATGTCATCATCAGAAATTTGATTGGAAGGCCTGATTTCTTGTTTCTTGCATCAGTTACTGCCTATACTAATGGGCACCTTGAAAATGTGACAAATATGTCCTGTGCAAAAGTATTAATGGACAGTCAATGAAAACTTGCAGTATTTAAAAGGTGGTCATATTGTGGCCACTATGAGATTAACACAAATTCTGTTCCGTGGGTCCCTATCGTTAAAACTGCAGAATCCTCCACGTCAGTCAACAAGAAAGCTACTTCAATTTTTAATATTAACATCTGTAACATATGTATATCTGATATTTAATACACGCTACATATCTGCCTGAAGACCATATACAGTCTGTCTATCGCTTTGTAACTATACAACTGTAAAAACACATGTGTGCATATACACGGGTATATGAAGGTCAGTGCCCTGTTACAGCAAAAGAGGTACATAAAAAGGCTTGCTCAATACCGACCTAGTCCAGTGAAAGAAACGTGTTAGAGTTTACGCTGAAAGTCGCTGTGCACAGGACTGTAAAGCCAGCAGGTTCTGGAGTATAAAGGTCATAGCATGACTGAACCGCTGCACAGGTTCTCGATGACACTTCAGGCAACAGCAAAATCAAGACTAAGTTAAACCCTTAATTAGGATCTCTTGAAAAGCGTCGCTAGTAAGATCTCGCACTACATAGCTATCTTGCTCTCCAGGGAGCAGTATCGAGGTAGCTAGCGAGTTACTTAACGTTGAGACCACACAAAGAAATGACAGCTCTATGACAAGCATTACCTGCTGGCTAAATTAACTAGCTAACCCGTCTCCTGTACAGGCGGGCTTCACTGTCTTCATAAATCGGACGCTTGCCTGTTGTTCTACATTTCTATTTTAGTGGGTACACTCAATCAAATGCATCCCCTGCAAGCAATAACACAGCTAGCAAGACAGGCTACGTGTCAATATTAGTTACTGTACTGTTCAATGTGGTAGCTACTCAGATCGCTAGCTAGCTATGTGCATTTGATATCTGCGATGCACTAATGACAGACGGAGGTAGCTAACATTACTAGATAACTACACACACAGGTTGTATTTCCCATATATTTTAAAAAATCATTCTGACAAAAATAGCAGATCTGCATATGAAACAAACCTCATGGCCAGCTACCCACCTTAAGTTATAGCAAAAACGCAGTTTACAGTTAGCATGGTAAACTACATCATGGACATCACTGACGGATAATAACAGCCAGCTAGCCACCAAGCCCCTGTACCATTGTGGCAATAATAACATCTGGGCTGGAAGAAGGCAGCTTGTGCGTTGTTGCCTATGTTCTGTTTTGCACTGTTATGTTACACTTACCACGACGTGGGCCCCGTTTAATTTGAGAGGTTTGGGACTAATTAGCGGAGATATCATGTACAGCAGCAGCACGAAGGCCACGATGAATGCGGCGACGACCAGTAACATGATGAACGGCAGAAGGAGCCACCAAGAATTGAAAAGGAGCCAGTCCGAGATCGTTGAACTCAAGCCTTCTTCAGAGGACATGGATGAATCGGGTTAGCTAGCTAACGATATCGTTAGCCACAGGATACGGGAGGAGCGTGTCGTAGAGGGGCTGGCGCTCCTCAACCAGGGGAGGCGATCACTCGGTGAGAGGAGGAGTTCTGAGATACGTTGGCAACGTGACAGAAAGCTGGCTACATAAATTACAACAAAACCGCGTCACCGAGACCGCAAACACTCGCTATACATCCAGATGCAACATGAACCAAAACAAAACGCACCATACACTTTGACGTCTCTCACAGCGGATGCTGTAAGTGGAAGAGGTGGAACTGGGGACTTGTAGTTTTACGCATCAAAAACGTAAATTGGATTTAAGGATCAGCGCAACATTAGGGACTTCAGTTCCCAAAATCCAATATTCTGTGCCTGTAATTGATGACCTTTAACCCACAGCTGTTTCTGCGCTTGACAGTGCATGACAACGCACCCAACTCAACTAGGCAGATCACAACTCAAAGAGGTTACCATTTTAACATTTAATATTCCGTTTTTGATGTTAAGTCATACATTATTGATATCCAAAATACTGTTTTTGATTTGAATGCCTTGCTGACTGAATCAACCATGGAGGATTCGTCGGATTTTAAAATTTCTGGAATAAATAATTGATTAGTGTCTGTGCATACACATATCAAACTAACTCCTAACTGAACGCTCGAAGATACCGACGCGGGAAAATATGGGAATCTATGCCGCCTGAAAACCTCAACACCTCATAATTAAAATAAAATAAAACAAAATCTTACAATGCCTAACCGAACAGAAAATTAAGTTTTACACACTATAGCCGCACGTTTTAAAATGGAGGTTCACATATTTTGACAGATGACGAGTGACAGACACCTAGAAAAATCAATGCGAGAAACAGTACAGACAACCGTCAATGAGAGAAACAAACAACGATTAGCTGAGATTCTGCATGCCTTACTAGCGCTTTAGTCTGTTTATTCGTTCAGATCAGAGGGTCTGTCCTTTTCCCTTCAGTTTCATCAATAATAATAGAATTGTTGCACAGGGGCAAGGTGTACATTGACAGATCGTTCAGAAAAATGCAACATCAATACATTTCCAATAAGTAATAGCTTTATTTACATATACAAGGAAAATGTGGAACAAAGCAAATCCAAATAATTCTATAATTTTCTGACTCAGGAAATCCCTTAACACATACTCCCAAAGAAGTCTTCAGGTGAGTGTTTATTTCTAACAGATTTTAAAAATCATATTTAATCCTACCATAAACATGTTTGTCCTTAACTTTCAGTAACACAAACAAGTGTTACATTTTTAACTTACTCACAGAATGTTGCCAATTTCAGTTTTGATCTCCAAACTCAATGTTGAGTAAGACATTCAAAAGAAACACTTGCTTACAGTCAAAAGTTAATGGCAAAGCAGGACTGAGTAGACACCTACAATGCACACATTTTTTTCCACACAAAGGATTTCTTTTAGTATCTTTTGCTTTTTTGAGGAAAACCAACACCATAAGTGCATAGGAGTACAGTCGTATACAATCAATAGAGTAAGGTTGTAAATTAAATGTGCAAATATTAACCAGACATCTCCCATTTCTCAACAATTAGGGTTTCTGAATGCACATAATGAAGAGGGTTCTTTCTCAGATCTGAGCTTCCTGAACTAAAACGGAACTAAACTGAAAAAAAATAATAATAATAATTTGTATTGAAGGCACATGTGGGACGTCAGCACTACAAGTGGATGACATCACAGATGGCGCAGAGAGAGCACATTCCAATACCACGTCGGCACTGGACTCCATGCCATCTACTGCTTCAAGGCCATCACCAATTCAAGCCCTTAAGGCTCTGTACAATTCTGAATACTTTCAAAATAATCCTTAACGCATTTCACGTTGCTTTGCCAATCACCACGCAGTGAGGCGTTGCAACGCTTCAGGCCGTCAACAGGAGAACAACAGAATGTTTTCTGGAAAAGCCGGAGGGAAACAAAAAGGAAATATACACAGACACACAAACTGCAGTGAATTAATGGATTGCATTGACTCCCTAACAATTCATCATATCTGGTCCTGTACCTTTATCTCATGATCCCTCAAAACTGAATCAAAATTGCAATGCACTGACCTACACTTGCCATTCTACCAAAGTAAATATATAAAAAAATATATAGTGATAAGGCAGTAAACTAGGCCACATCTTAACTTCATGAACTGCAGCCAGCTCCCGTAATGTCTTTTCTCCATGACAACAGCAAACTCCGCCCTCTAAACCAGAATGATTAAAATGGCTGCAAATGTACAAAGGCATGCATTGTTACTCTGATTCTCTCAAGACCAAAAAAAAAGAGAGACCTTTACATGTTTTAAAGTATCCATTAAAATGATTCTTGTGAGTCACCTAAGATTTATAAAAAGGAATTGTTTAATATAATTCTTTATTGGTAACTAAGGACAAGTAAATGGTACAAACACACTCTTCAAAGCCCCTCTGTCAACCACATATTTGCTCAGTGGAACAGTCAACACTCATCTGCTACTGAAAGGAAACCAAAAGATGAACCCAAGGGGAGGATGAAAAAGGACAGGAGGGGAAAAAAAACAAAAAAAAAAACTTTACAACCAACATCCATCTACTTTGGTTTCACTGAGCCATCCTTCAACCCTCCTGTCCAAAGTCTTCTGTGAATTTCTTCAGTTTTTCCAGGTCCTGATCATTCACGGTTGGCTTAGTGTTTGCCAGAGACCTAAGCATGTCCGGCTGCAAACATCGAAAGTGTTAATCGTGAACAATGTTCATTATTAAGTCTGTCAACAAACAGCAAAAGTTCTTTATTTCGATGCAACAAAGACTGTAGCTTAGATGGGTACATTCTGACTTCTACTAGTGACTTGCTAATTTTTCATTCCCCCTTACCATTGAAACGACCGGCTCCAGCAGCTTTTCCCCAGGGACGTCCATCCATGTCATTTCTATGGCGTTCGGATCACCTGGCGAACAGGGCGTCAAAAAGTCATCCACCATGATGTTGGGGTTGTCCCGCGACGGCCCTCGTACCTATAAAATACAAAATAAAATACCTATACCTATAAAATACAGAAGACAACCAACCTTTTTACCATGCTACCAGGAGAGTAAAGGAGCTGTCCCGGTAAAATCAGGAAAACATGGCCGACAGACGCGTACCCGCTTGAAGTGGGTGGCGGACTGGACCTTCCTGACCGGCTGCATCAGGGCGTCCCTCACGATGATGCTGATGTCGGCCCCCGAGTAGCCGTCCGTCTTCCTGCCCAGGGTCATGAAGTCGGACTCGGTGAGGCTGTTGGGGGTGGAGCCCAGGTGCAGCTTGAACATGAAGCTGCGGGCATGCTCCTCAGGCAGGGGGATGTAGATTCGCTTCTCAAACCTGACCACACAGCAGAGGGAGAGAGAGAGATATGGGGGGGGGTTGGGTCTGACAGGGTCTGACCGGCCGCTCATCTCCTCCACCCCATGCCGCTCGGTTCACATTATCTCTTACAATCGTTTCCAACTGCCAGCCCAGACCGACTCCTCATCATTCATACGCATGATGAATTTGGCCGGCGCTGAAATAATTCACCCAAGCGTGAACAATGTCTTTAAATTTCAGAACAATGCTGCAACCTCATTTCACAAAGCTTCTTATGAGTGTTAGGTAGTTAAGTTCCCATAGAGAAAGGCTGACATATTTCTAAACTTGTCTTTGTGCAAAAAATAAATTAACAACTAAACATGGATCAGTCAAAATGTTCCTCCCATAACTGATCAACCTCTATTAGCCATCAGTGAATGACATACATATTCTAAAGTGTAGCACGTTTTAAAAAAATGTAACACCTATAAATAAATGAACACCTAAGAGGAACCTAATGGTATTTCTTAGCTTTGTGGGAAAAAAAAAAAAAAATTTAAACGCATTCAAATGTATTTTTGTTGTCTGACATACAGGAGACCTCTTATCTGGATATACATAGGCATTTCCTGCTTCAGACCTATTAAGAGATTAGGTTGTAAAGTAAATGACCTTCTTCTGATGGCTGAGTCCAAAGTCCATGGAATATTTGTGGCACCCAGAACCAAGATCCCTTCATTGTCATTGCCAACACCTAGGGGGATATCAACTCATAAGTGACAGCATTCACACCATTACCATATCCTACCTTCAGTCAAATCCCACACAATTCATAAAAAGAATGCCGCAGGTCTAACAGCATTTCAAAATCAACAAACAAGAACTTCACCCAAAATACAACATTTATGCATATACATGTTAAATGCCTCAACTCTCAAATTCTTGTACGTAAACTTTTACAAAATTTTGCGTAAATGCACATCCTTATCCTAAGTATAGGATAAAAATCCTATACTAAAAATAAATGTACGTTAGACCGGATATGTCCACCCCCAGCACTTCCAGTTAAGTGGCTTTCCACTCTAAGGCAGGGCTTCCCCAAAGTGCCGCTACACGTGCTAATTTAGAACTCAGCTGGATCTCTGGAATGTGGGCGGCGGCATTCTGACCCTGCATCTGAACCAGGAACTCGGTCTTGATTCGCCGGGCCGCCTCGCTCTCGTTCTCGCTCCGCGAGCCGCACAGCGAGTCGATCTCGTCGATGAAGATGATGGAGGGCTTGTGCTCCCTTGCCAGGCTGAACAGGTTCTTCACCAGCCTGGAAACGGGAAAGGGGGACGGGGGGAGAGAGACAAAGGAGAGGAGGAAGGGAGCGAGGACAGGGGGAGAGATGGAGGGGGATAACAGAGGGAGAGAGATATATACAGAGAAGAGTTGATTCGAGCACTGCAGCATCCATGTTTAATATCCTCTAGCCATGTAATCAACATCTAGCTAAATGTATGAGGGCACTAGTTTAAAAAAAAGTGGTGATAATTTCACTCTAAAACCATTCTCTTATTTTACATAATTTTGCTATATCACAACATACCATGTCAGCTTAACAGGACAAAGCAGAGACTGCACAACACCCCCTGATATCCACTCTTCCCTCCTGTCCCTAGGGACCTGCCGTGACCCCGGGTTAAAAGAGACTCACTTCTCGCTCTCCCCGAGCCACTTGGACACCAGGTCTGAGGACGAGATGGAGAAGAAGGTGGAGTTGTTGGCCTCCGTGGCCACAGCTTTGGCCAGGTAGGACTTCCCGGTACCGGGCGGACCAAAAAGGAGGATGCCCCTCCACGGAGTCCGCTTCCCTGAGAACCACAAGGGCAATGACATCACAAAAGTGGAAGGACTGCTCCGTCAAAAACAGACGAAAAAGCTAAACAACTCAATGGCAAAACCTTCAAAAACAACAAGGCTTGCGCTTCCCAAAAGAAAGAAAGCTCTTTGTTTTCATAAAGGTGTGACTTACTTGTAACACCTCATGTTCACAGTGAATGAAAAACAGACATGTGGCTCTAGGCCATCGTCAGTTCATACCACCAGGAGCTTTAAGCAGAAGGTGTAAGAAAGCCATGCATTTACAAAACAACCAGTTTCGTACAACAGACTCCCTGGGTGCCTTCAAGAGAAAGCTGAAAACTCATCTCTTCAAGCTTTATCTCTACTCTACCTTCCTCTTTATCTGTCCTATCTATCCTTATTTTCTTTTTTTAAAAAGCACTCCAGTAGTTTAGCACTGAACTCAGTATCTTACTGACCTCTTGTAGTACTTTTTGATAACTACTCTTAGCATTGTGATGCACTTAAGTCGCTCTGGGTAAGAGCATGTGCTAACTGACGTAATGTAATGTTTCTCTCTTGGGTAGTACAAGCCTTTTCACTTCTTCAAGTATGTACACCACAGAATGCCAGTTACACACATGCAAGGCACCAGGACACAGCCAGAGGGCTACATCGAGTATGAAGGAAGCTATTCTACTCCAGTCCCCTCAGTTCTTTTTCTTCATGCCTGCCTCCTTTCCTCCCTTTCCACAGACAACTGATTTCTATTCATGTGTTCCATATGAGAGCGGGTTTGCCGTACCGGTGAAGAGGTGGGGGAATTTGATTGGAAGGATGACTGCTTCTTTCAGAGCCTCCTTGGCTCCCTCCAATCCAGCGACGTCATTCCACTTGATATTTGGCTTTTCCATGACAATGGCCCCTGCAAAACAAACATAATTCAACGGTGAGCAGGTTAAAGTAAGTTCAATTCAATTCAAATTGTGCAGTTACAAATGAACCTCCCACGAATCTGTTTCATCAATGCAACTGCGAAAACAATTAGCTTTGCTATGTAATATGCTATATCTTGCATTAGAAGAGTCATTTACCTTGGAGCTGGTTCTGGAACTTCTTCTTTTCTGGGTCCTCGCCCTCATCGCTATCATTACTAAAGAGAATCCAGTTCAACAATTCAATTTCAACTGTTCAACACTGTACTGACAGCATCTCAGCCAGCGATTTGCCCTAGAAACAGATCAGGGGCCAAGTTTTCCTTAAACACAATGAAGAAGACCAAAGGGCTGGCATAACAGACATGCTCAAGGTTGAAGAATGCGAAAAAGAAAATGCTAAATGCTAAAAACACTATGTTAGCACAAATGGGATAATGGTGTTTTTAAAATTGTCCCATAAAATCTTTCACAGGCTAGAGGAGGTAGCCTCTGGGGAAGAAAAAGGTTTGACATGCAAGTTTAAGGTGAATGACTCCGCACCCCTTGTCGTCTGACTGGTTCTCCTTCACAGGCTTGGAGGGGGGTGCCTTCTCCTTCTTTTTCAGGTACTCCTTCAGTTTCTCGGCTCGGTCCAGGTACTCTGCACACTTTGCCCGGATGCTCTGCTTGGCCTTGTCACCCTGAGCTTCATCTGAAGAAGGACAACAAGAGGAAGGGCTGTTTGCCACCATCATCTTCATGGCGCCCTGGTAATGCCTAACTAAAGCTGAGTGCATACAGGCGTGCAGTGTAACATTAACCAATGATTAAAGCTTAGCCTACAAACCCACATGATAAAAGTTTATTTATACGAAAGCGTTCTAGATGGAGACCAAAGCAACAGTTGTCAAAACACTGAACTTGTGACCATTAAGCTAACTTATCTTGAGCCAAAACAGAGTGTGATACACTAATTAGACATCTAATTAGTGTTCCTGTCAGCCTGTACATCCTTAACTAAGAAGTGCTTTTTCTTATCCCTCAGTCCCCTTAAGACATCAGGATAAGATTTCTTTAGAGAGGCCATTATGCGGTTGGAATCTCAGAAGAAATGGTAATCATGGTTCAGAAGGCCATGAGGTGAAGGTAATTCAGAATGTCTAATTAATCCAGCAGAGATAGCGTCAGAGTTATGTATATGCAGAACATCTGCTGAATTTTACTTATTCAGAGTACACATGCCTGCTACTCTGAGAAGGAAAATAAAGCGAAAGTAGAGACAGTGTTAAAGAAGTTCCTCTTCAGAGGCCTGTGTCTGCACTGCTGTGATCACAGGAGTGTTGTTAGTGGTATTAAAATGAACCAACCAGTGAAGCCCAAAAGAATTGATGACTCACTTCACACAGTTGTTTTTTTTTTTTTTTCTTTCCATAAAATGGGACTGGCTTAAGGAGAGACTATTCAGCTGAATGACAAATACTCTAACACAGAAACTACTCTCTGTGACACTAAAAAAAAGTTTTAAACAGCCATGACTGCTCTCTGGAAAAATTATAAATTGACAATTAGAATTGACACATTTCATTGAGGGATACATTTCAAGTATTTCTGGTAAAAGAGGACTTTAAAATAAACTATAGGCAAGTGTTCAGTAGGATATCAAGTGCACCCTGAGTACATGGCAAGCAAATTACTGTTTGGTATGACGCATACCAAACTTTCTCTGGGAGGTAAAAAACCTCTGGGGCATTTAAATACACTTTTCAATTTTGTGACTACGGTTTTATCTCTGATCTGACTATACTGGAGCCATCTGATAGGAAGAATGAGGAAACGGCTCAGTATAGATCTCCTGTTCCTTACATTTGACGACATGTAGGAAGTACTGCACAGCATGCTGGTATAAGCGCAGTGCCTCTTCATAGTTTTGGGCTTTGTCTTCTTGTGCTGCCTTACTTGCCAAATCAATGGCTTTCTGAAATACAAAAGCAATAAAAGAAAGGTTATTCAGAGGGATAATCATGATCTCATCCCACAGGATGTGAACATCGCAATACTGCACATACAATCAAGTTTTATGGTAGGCCCTACATGGGAGGCCTTAATGACCTGCTCTGAGACCTGGCCAGATTACATTCCTGGGGCTCTGTGGGCTGACCTTTCCCCCCCATCTCTGCTCTTGATCATGTAATTCTAATAACTGTCTCTTCTTTGTAAATGACGAAATTGTATTTGGGCCCAATTTTCAAAGAAATAAATCACAGCAGTGTATTTATGGAAGTGTTCAAGGGTAAATGTGTTCTGATAATGCTAATAAACCAGTCAGGGACCAGTACATCCAGGGAGTTGGGAACACAGAGAAACAGATGCATGGCCCTTCGGAATGTAGCATGATACCCATATTCTAAAAGGGGTACCTGCTATTAAAATTCATACTGGCAAAAGAGGATGATAATGAGGCCTAAGAAAACAACCTCAAAATCACACCGCAATAGTCATCTTGAATATCTTCAAAAACTTCCTGAGACACTAGTGTTCCAGAGGGCTCTCTGGCATAGTCCTCTGAAGGTTGAAGTGTGTGCCGGGAACCCTGACGAATTCATTATTCAGCCCACTGACACAACCACTTCAGCGAATATGTGCAATGGCAATAGTTTGATAATTCACACTCCCCCTGGTGCGTGGTGGGTTCCGTTTGTGATATTACAAATGAAGGAAGGAAGGCATATGAAGGAAGAACCACATCTGGCTGAGGAACACAGTCCCATGGTTTTCTCCACCCATGTCCCCCAAACCCATGCCACTATTAAAATACAAAGTTCTGTCTGAAAAAGGGTCATTGCTATTTTTGATAGCTAATATAAAGGAGTTGTTTTACCCTATATAGTGGCAAATGAGATTTAGCTAACAGTAGGTGTGCAGGGGTATAATATGACCTGACGGGTGCAAAATGACCACACAAAAAGCTGATCTTGCACAAAACAGGATTTTGGCTCCTGTTCCCTGTTTTTTTGGAAGGGGGGGAGGAGTTGGCTGGGGCAGTCTCATTTATAACAAAATAACTAATCTGTATTCAGTAATTAGCGCATGCAGGAATTAGCTACAGTATGTAATTCTGAGAGGCACGCGTGCAAGTCGAGAGTCTGAATGCAGACTGTCGTGTGGATAAACTAATGTTTCTATGTTCAGCTGCTCTTCTTCTCTTCAGATGCATCAGCCCAGATCTCCTCTGTGACAATTAGAAAAACAAGGGAGGTTTTGTTAAAAATGGTGGAGGCTAAAAGTAAGCATTTGAACAGGATGATTGGCAGCAAGTCCCCAATGTGCAGGTTTTTTTCCCCACTTCCCTAAATGCAAATGGTCGCCTGTTACTGTACTCCTAATGGGGATTAAACAATTGATAATTAATTTATGAACAATATTAATTTCCTTATTAACAATTTCTGCATTATTTTTTGGGAACAATTATATCAAAAAGATCGGTTTCTTCCGTCTTCCGCACATATTTAACCAACTAATAGATTACTGTGCACAATAATAATAATAATAATAATAATAACCAGATATATCACTTTCTCTCATTTCTCACATTGATATGCGGTCGGGATGCCTGGCTCATTTCCAAATCATAACTACAGGAGGACACGTGTTCATCTTGTCATTATCAAGCCAGTCTGGCACCTTCCATACGTCACATTTAAGAAATCTCTGCATTCCTGACTCCAGACTACACGAGAAATTGGCGAGAATACATATAATATATATATAAACAAACATCTGACGTGTAGTTGCATATTTAAAGAACGAATGCGAATGCCAGTGGTGATGTAAAATCAAATGTCACTGGACTTAAAAGTGAAAACAAGTCATCACCGTATGCTAGCGAACTAGCAAGCTGTGTGACATTTTCTGACACGACTGCAACATGATAGCTACCTAGTCCCAAAGTTAGACATCGGTGCATATTTATACCAAATGATTGCCACTTGTTTTAACTACTATAAATTAAATTTGAAATTCTCACCAAGAACTCATTAAAACGACGAACACAAGTCAAAATACACTTGCTCATCGTACTTAGCTAGCTACAAAGTTCACATAGTCTAGTTAGCTACATTCACTATCCACAAAATCGTGACTTAAATAACTAGCTAGTTGACAAGAAAATGTGGGTAGCTAACGTTCTGCCTATTTGCATGGATTGAGAAATAAAGGCCGCCAGGCAGCTAGCTAAATTAGCTTAACGACTTTTGCCAAACTTACAAATGCTTGGTACATAACATACAACCTGTCACGATCACCAGCGCAAGTCAACCAGGCATTGTTTTGATGTTCTACTTGTTAATTAGATAAGTGAATGGTGAATAAAGTTTAACTACTCAGCCGGCTAACGTTGGCTAGCGACCTAAAATCAAAACAAAAAGGGCTCAACCTAGCTGGCAAGCTAACACGGCTAGCTAACCAACAAAGTGCATAACTAGCGAAAGTTTCAACTTCATACTTGGAAATAAGGACAAACACGGAAAGATATTATCTAACCAGCTAATACAGAACTTTCATATATCCTGTAGAGTTAACGCTGACCAGGTAACGTTGGATGCATTATACACTAGCAGCTAGCTAGCGTGCTAAAGTTAGCTTCATGAATTTATTGTTTCTGTGCTTACCTGCAAATTGTTGTTGGCAGCCATGGGGGCTGGTCAGTCAGTTAGCGTTCCACACAACGACCGATTCACCGAAATAACGCGGTTAGAGAACTTACAGCGTCCAATAATCTTATCAGAAAGTACAAAATAGCGGCTGAAAGACGAAATGTCGGTTTAACTGAGGTATTTTCGACTCCTTTTTCAGAACGTTCGATAATAGCCAGGAGGGAAGACTTCCGCATCAATATGTCCGAATGTCACTTCCGTCTGCGCTGCTCACGTGACCATAAGTATGTTCCTGACGTCATTTTTGGAGGCGCACCCATACCCACCCTTAATTACGACACAGTATTTCCAGTTCCATCTACCTGCCTCCGATGACGTATATGTCACGTATATGTGAGTTTTGTTTATCATTTTCATAATGTAACTGTATTATTGTAGGGTCGAAAACCACAGTAGAAATGTACAGCCTGCCAAGTTCAGACAGTACATATAGTTAACAAGTCAGCAGTAGCTAATGCGCTTACATAACTTTAGTACCATTTAGCATAGCTCCTTGAGGTGCGTATCTGAGAGTGTTTTCTGCTGTAAGCCTCTCTTATTCACACAGTCACTAAAAGGATGATGAATATGGCGTTTTGTAATTATATGTTGTAAAATATGACACACCTTTGAAAGATGCCTTAATGGACTGTCAGAGACCTAACCTCACACAAAATCGTGTGTGTGTGTGTGTGTGTGTGTGTGTGTGTGTGTATTAGTCTGAAGTGGGCTCAATAGATGAGGGCTGGTTCAAAGGTTACTTTATCACGGATCTGGATTTGATACCTCTTGGCAATGTGTAAGAGATGTGTAGTTGGAGGTGTGTCTTAGCTGCTCAGGGATTTTTTTTTTCAGATTTGCAATTTGTCCACAATGAACACAAATGAAGTTGAATTTTATCAAGGGCATTGTCCAGGATATATATGTCATCTATATGTCATCATATATGTCATCTATGACATGATGTAGACCTGTTCCTCTGTTTGGGTAGAAATTCTCTGTGGCACTCTCTCCTTATAAGGATATTTCCAAAATGCAATTGCTTGACTTAAAACAGCTGTTAAACTATTTATCAAAAATTCCATACTTCCCTCTTCTCACATAAAACAAACAAACACAAAGCTCATAATATACCACAATATAACATGAGAACAAGGGTCCACAACCCTCTACATAGACAGCAATGGGGGGAGGGCGGTGGTGATGCTGATGAAGGTGGTGGTAGGGGAGAGGGGGTGGATGCCGACCACATGTGTCACAGACTTTGAAGACAGGATTCCAATCAACGTTGCCTTCTAAGCAAATCTGCGTGTATGAACATGGGTTGTGTATTTGACTAAGACTGAGAACGTAGCCTTAAATTTGTTGGCGTGACAGATGTTCAGTGGTGACTGAGGAATACATTTACATTTAGGAGCACAAGCACACCTCTGACAACACATTTCTTTCATAGTGAACTTTCACAGCAGCAGATAACTGTCACCAACTGTCAAATCCAGATCATTATTCTTTAAAAACTTGATTAGTTAAACTTTGTTGGAATTAAAACCAGCAAACACAGTTGTCCACCAGCACCAGGACAGAGAATCAGCGAACATCTAAACATGACCCAACAGGACACAGCACTAGACTTAACTCAGAGACATGCAGAGGTTACTTTCTTTAGACATGCATTAATGTTAGAGTTTACAGAGACCTGCTTGTTTTCAAGGTAATCCTTTAGCTCCTCCACCCTGTCCAGGTACTCTTTGCATTTGTCTCGGATCTTCTGATTGCCATCCTTACCCTGCGGCTCACCTGCGTGAAAAGAACAAATGACGAGTCATTCATTCCACGAAAAATGTTTTGCACATATTAGATCAGAGACCATCACGAACTATCACCAACACTGCCTTTTAGCTCAAGAGCATAATGCGTGGGCCACAACATCAAAGGGCCCCACAACATTCTGTCATAAGTCTAATCGTGTTGCATTTTCAGTAAGGACTGAACTCCGCGCACACTCACGTTTCACTATGTGTAGGAAGAACTGAACAGCATGCTGGTATAAGCGGATGGCTTCCTCGTAATTTCCCGCCTGGTCCTCCTGAGACGCCTTATTTGCAATGGCTATGGCTTTCTGAAAGACACAAACACAAGCATGAGCAAGGCACTGCTGTAATAATCTCTCAGATACATCATGTATTACTGTTGGTCATTATGAACATTAGATTACTATTGCAATACTGTCCATCATCAATAATGAAAGAGAAATCCTAGTGCTGTCTAAAACATTGCATAGACATTTAAGATATGTCATTTAGGAGGGAAAAGTATACATGGAAACAGATGACGAGGTTTTAAACGCATGGGCGACAGAGGAAATCTTTGTTTTGAATGATGCATTCCCACAACCCACCACTTTACACAATTTGATTAATTCCGTGGCACAAACGCACTATTGTTGGTTAGGAGTTGGCATATGAAGGAATGGAAAGGGAAATAAAATAGGTCTGGATAGAGTGCTGTTCTCGAGAATCCATATGGTTGCCTTACTGCCCATTTGATGTGAGGGGATCTCTCGATCAGACTGCGGTAAATTAGGTATTGTCTAACCTAACTTCCTTAATAACGGTCTGTCATCATGCAAACTCTTAAATTTACTGTTAAACCATTTTATGATTTAAAACTAAGAAGTAATAAATATGTCATTAAATATGTACGCTCAGATTTTAGGAAAAGTAACAACAAAGGTAGACGAATCTGAACAAACAGCACATTGCCTGTTACAACGGATTTTACAGGCGGAACCTGTAGCTAATATGGACTGATATAATGGCAACTGAACAGTCAGACAGGAATAATATGAAGTACTGTGTAGCGGATCTGCGAACAGTGAAACAACAACCAGTTCAAGAACAATTTAGGGCATGTACTTTTAAATAATAACGATCAGTTTCGGTTTCACGGCTAGGTTTCCAATTCAGTTGCTACAATCGACTGGACCAATTGGAGGCGTGGCGGGGTGGGTGCAAAGAGATAATGCAGCTCGGCCATGTCTTGTACCCGGGAGGAAGTTTGCGTACTTAGCTCTGACCGACTGTTTCACTTTAAAAGAAACATGAACTAAACTTATAAATGGCCTCAACAGACTTGTACGTCCGCTGTTGCCCAATCGTGGTTTTAACCCTGTACTCAACGCAACATGTAACTTATCCGGTCCTTGGTCGATTTACAAGTGTCGAACTTCTTACAGAAACAACCCGCGAACATCTTTACCAAACTAATATTTTCGCCAAAGTAGAGCAAAGTCCGGCATGCTGGAGTGTACTTAAATTGGCACGTCATGACATCTGTGTAAAGCCCTAGCTGACGATCCCAGACAAAGTCTGCTTCCATTTCCGCACGAAGAAACAAAGTTACTTTAAATGTATTACCTGCAGATTGGTAGGCTCCATGGTGTAAGAAGATCCACGAAGCAGTGCCACCTGACCCCCCGATCTTCAGTTTCGCTTAGAGCCGCGGCAGTTTCCTTCTCACCTTTTTCCTTTCCTTGCACTCCTGTCCCATGTGAAGAAAAAAAAGAATGACAACAATGCTCCAAGCTTGTCCACGCCCTTAAGGCATGTCACGGTGCACCTTGCATTGTCCGTATAACCCGAACCACCGCAGCCAAGTGATGTCAGTTCAGAAGACTACTTAATTTCCATGACTTAAACCCTAAATCGCTATTATTATGATTATGATTGTTATGACAATAACTACAACAACAACAATTATATTACTACTTCTACCACTACTAATAGTAATAATAGTAGTAATAATAAGAAGAAAAAGAGGAGGAAGAAGAAGAAATATAATACTATATCATTATTTAAATTTAAAGCATTATTAATAACACCACCAACAACTACAGAATAATAATACAAATCTGTGGTCCATTTATACAGCTTTGTTCTTACAGAACAACAAAAGACTTGCAAATCAGCATTCCAACAGCAGTAACTCACCCTGAGAGCAGCTAACGGGAGATTCAGCATGACAGAGCTATCGCTCTAGAAATCTTCCATGGCGTTAACACAGAAAATCATTCCCTTGATTGTGCTGTTGCTCATGCCGTCCTGCAGGTGGAAGTAGTGAGCTACTGCAGCGGGGCTGTGTGCGTTACAATAAACGACAATGTTCCGCAAACATGGGGCAAAGATCATTCCAAGCGTCTTTTCACGAGACTGTCCAAGCAAAAGAAGTGAAAATGAACAAAACACCCAAATAGATTTTGTTTGACTGTTGAGCAACCATGACATTTCTTGTATTTGTCATGATCATTTTGTCATGTATCTATACTATTTCATCTGTTTTGGTCTCGGAAAAAAGGAACTAATGTTAGTAGATTTTTATTGTCACTTCAACGATACGTCTGTGATTTGTGTTTGTATGAAAGTGTAATTGTTGCTTTAATTAAATAATGATGACAACCATCACAACAATGAGCTATGTTTTGTCTACAAGTTTACAATAGGAATAAGGTCATGGCTGTTTTTTTTCATTATCGTGAATGCAGGTTGGTAGTTTTCCAAATGTTAATCATGGTGTTATCAATTCATCAAGTATTCCCTCATCACTCATCACAATATTAATCTTAAGTTAAGTAAAATGTTACATGTCAACAAAGAGTAAGACAATATTTTTTAAGCAGCATTTCAAAAGCAAGCAACGCACATGCTTGGTGGATGCTAAGAATTATCTGGAAAACCAAGAAGAGCTCTAGCATCTAAATCAAGATGTGCATTTTCAACAGCAGCGTTCTGAGCACTCTGATATGTGGATCTGAATATTGGAAAATTACTGCTGCAAAAGCATGCAGGTTAGAAACCTTCCATAACAAACGTCTGTGGACAAATCCTGAGAATATTACGGCCCAAAAAAATCTCCCTGGCATAATTTCACAGGTAGACTTGTGCAACACTGTCTCTCCTAATTCTGAAGAAAAGAAGGTAGAGGTGCCCGAGACAAGTGTGCGGACTACAAACAGATGCTCCCTCTGAGAGAGCCCCCTGCTGGACACCGCAGGGAAAGAGAGAGGAGGGCTGTCTTAAAGCGACATGGAGAAGAACATTGGGGTTAGGGGGTGATGAAGCGTGGCCTGACAGTGGGAACAGACAGCAGGGAGGCAGGAGACAGGAAGCGGTGCTGCTCTCTCATGGAAGGCTTATCAGGCCCCGAGGCACTGGAGGGAGAGAGCACAGAAGAACAATCCATTTCAGTTCCACAAATCTAATCTTGTAACGATACAAGCAAGGGAGATAAGGTGTTGTTTTCAACCATTTTTTTCCCTGTACTGTCAGCGGAAGAGTGGAGTATCTTCTCTGGTTCATGCATGTTCAGTCAAGCATACAGATGTATTATAGACTCACAAGTCACTGTTGCTATAATATCCTTAAAATGCTGTTGTATTATAAAGCTGTGCCTGTCTGTTTGGTGAGAAGACATTCACACTCATGGAGAGAATTCCATTTAGCATTCAGGCATGTTTCTGTGTAGGGTATAAAGCATGATAACTAAGAGAAGTATGCTTCCTATAAAAGTCATTAGTCACTGTCAGGAGGCATAAAATAGATCCCATTTGTCATCAGCAGTCAGTACTGAGGTAAAACATTATAAAACCCCATTTAGACAGAAGACCAGATTATATCATAATTGCATAACCCTTCTTCATGGCTATTGTCCTGCTAACTAGCCCCAGTTCAACTGGAGATTGATTCAATTTTAGCTGTAATGGTTTGAATCAGGGATACATTGATAGAGGTAGCTCTATTCTTCAAGCAGGGGAAACAATAATATTATTCTTCATGCACCTCCTTGTTCCCTTGTATAGTATGGGATTTTGTAATGGTTTGTTATGACTATCTGTTATGCAAGAAATTAGGAGACACAGTTTCCTGTCCCCATTTAAAATCATCCCCTCTCCAAGGAGGGCATAATTATTTGCATATTGTATATATGCATATAGACATGTGTGTTGTCATGTGCATCCCTACTTCAAAAAATGTATTTCGAATATTCCTCTCTTCGTTGATCCAGCCATAATTTTTATTTCAGTCTGTATGAGTTCATTTCAGTTTTTCCTGCCAGAAGTCCTTTCCTAGTCCTCCTCCGTCCACAGTTGTACAGTATAATGTGTATGTTGTGTGCAAGAGAGGGGCACAGGGCCAAGCAATTAATTTAATCATTGGAAAATCTTGTTCGGAGCCATTGCACTTGTTCCATTGTACTTACTGCCCTTTAATTTTTATTGTCTACAAAGCATAGCAATTAATGTGAAGTACTTCATTTACAACTGTGGTGCCCTACTACCTGAGGGCTCTCCCACCATGTGCCTTAAACCACTTACGGTAGCTAAATTTCACAAATGAAATGTAAGGAAATTGTACGTTATACATTTATATTAATTTTTCTGCACAGCAAGCCCATAACATTGCGCTAATAACAAAAAACAAAACACTTGCTTAAACTTCTCAAAGGACAAACCTATGTTTGGAGCAGCTAAATAACCCCCTTGGTAAAATAAAGGGAAATCAGGAAGAATGGTAATGTCCACAACAACACATCTGCAGTGATTTATCAAACTAAATGGCCATTAGGATGCTGAAAGGCATGGATCGCGTGGTCCTGCTTTTGGTCCACCGTTCATAATATCTGTGCCCTGTGAGGACTGCGCCTGTATCCTGCACCGCAGGATTATCCGCACCACATCGCCTAAAACCGTCCTTTTGATGTACTGAAACGCATGAAAAACACTGTATAAATCCGATTCATTATTATATTACCAATGTAATGACTTGAAGAGGTAAATCCATGCTTTCTGAAGTAATTGCTACCAGCACACCGAAAACAGTAATGGGAAAATAAAAGCTTGTCATTTCTACATTTCATGATAATGTATGTCACTAGACTGTCATTTAATTAAAAAATGTGCTAGAGTTTTTGTTTTATGACATTTAAAAAGGGATTACCAATGAAGTGCTCGTATCTTAGTGTGTGCTGTATACTGTCAAAAAGATGGATGACAGTCTAATGCAGGTGCGCTAGCTTTTCACACATAAATATTATTAATTGGTTGCATTTAACAAAAGAAGCAAATTTCACTTTGAAGTGACCTTTCCCGGCGAAATGAAACGGCGTTTCAGGTGGTCTGGTGTGAACAAATTCTCTGACGCCTTACAGTGCGCACGGTTTGAATTCCGGGGTTGACGTCGACAGACGCATTCCGTGCCTGTGGCTCAGCTGCATGTGACCTGTGTGAGTCTAACGTGAGGAGGCGCGCTCTTCGGTGTACAGAGACAGAGACATCGTACGTGTTGGCGTTGCTTCAGCTGAAATTGCGCAATCCCGACATTCCTCCACCTGGACAGACGCCGCGAAGACACAATCAGCACCGCGTAACTGAACAGCGACCGCCACTCCGGTGTGTGCTCTCCGCCTTAATGGACTCTTTTATCTGAGAAACCAGAACCGCTAACGACAATTTCCAATGACATCACCTGGCTTTCGCTCTCTTGGAGGTTTATATGGGGCTGATGACAGCAATCAAAGCCCCAGCACACGTAAGTGACAGCGAAACTACAAAGAAGAAAATTGTTTATCTGATGCAGGGTGCTTATTGCAAAGATTTGACTATGCGTGCGAATTGCAGACCACAAAACGTGTTGCTACTCTGCATTCATCAACATAACCCTTAGAGTTTACCCTTAAAACGTATTCATGTCAATACATATTGTAAAATGTATACAGAGATATATCACAAATATCAGTACGTATTCATATTTTTGCAAATCATTGTGTTTAAAACAATTTATTTCTTATGTCCACCAATCTAGCAAGAGCGTGGTGTCAGGCTGCCCAAAAATTTACAGGAGACCTTGGATCGAAATTATATGGTATGTTTGGTAAAATTACAACCCTTTTACCGTTAGCGTTACAGATTTAAATATTTGGTGATCTTTCTGTTTACTTTGGAATTGTGGTTTTGAATATTGCAGCCCTCCTTAATGTTGGAGAAAGCGAAAAAATAGCCAGCCAGACCGACAAAGGATCGACAGAAACCTGCGGCTGCAATAAACCCTGTAATTGTCCCAAAGGAAACGTTGAATTCTCATATCTGTACTCAACAGGTATGGCTCTCGTTTAACACACCAACAGTCATCGCATGCACCATGCAAATGGAGGCGTGTCGTACTTAATCACTTGTAACCGTAAATGTACATGTAAACTTTACTCAGGCATCGTGCCCAAATGTATTATGTACAGCCTTTTTCGTTTTTGTGTTTTTTTTCCCCCAAATTAGCAGTCATTTTAAATATGCATATTTACCTTTTATCTAGAATGCAATCGCCACATTCAACAAATAATGTCGTTTGGCCATATTAATTCAGCAGCGTTTTCAAGGTCAAGTTGACGTCTGTTTGCGCTCTCTCTCTAAACACGACTGTGGCATGTGCGCTTCGTCTCGCAGATTTATTGCCTGCGTCAGATGGGGATCTGAGAACGATGGCTTTTCTGAAAGAGGTTGTGGACATCATGCTGGAATATACTGTGAAATCATTTGATAGGTCAACGAAAGTCATTGACTTTCATTACCCGAACGAGCTGCTTCAAACGAACAACTGGGACCTCTCGGACGAACCAGAAACACTGGATGGTATTCTGTTGTATTGTCGAGAAACCCTAAAATATGCTATCAAAACAGGTAATAGAGTTTTGAAAAATCGAGTTTTTGTTGTTCAAAATCATTTTCATGCAGCCATGGAAAGCCATTTTCAAGATCTATTTTACACAGAGTGCAGAAGAGGAATGTAATGACTAATAGCAATCACCATTTACTCTACATTTGTAAAGATAAAAAATGCCATCCTCACTTTTCAAAGCATTCAGTCCATTGAGAAATATATATTAACAATATCCTTGAAGATTAATATCACTTTATATTTATTTTACAATTTTACAATTATATTATGTTGGCATGTATATCCACCACATACCACTCTGCTTCCTCATTCTGAGCAAGTCTGGTCAATCCCAGAAAACATCAGACTCACAAGATCGCAATATGCATGCCCAGCCAGTTTTATTTTTAACATTTGCATTGTGCATATGTAGTGTCAAACTGCTATTAGTTATTAAACAGCCCTGCACACACACATACAAACACTCATACACACATTAAAAACCGTTAGTTACCCTTGGCCTCTTCTCTGGTTTCTATTTATAGGCCACCCCAGGTACTTCAATCAACTTTCTACAGGATTAGATATGGTTGGTCTGGCAGCAGACTGGCTCACATCAACCGCTAATACGAATATGTGAGTAGGTTCAGCCTCATCCTCATGGAAGCTAATTTCCCTGCCTCCATTTGCAACACTGCTGACATGCTGGCAGTGCCTCTGTGCCTCTGTGTCTGCTCTGACAGATAGCAGGGCCTCCCCACAGTGCACAAACGTGAGATCAACCTTCTGCAACACAGCTGCACTGTTCAGCTGTCCTGTAAATTTTCATTCTTACAAAAACGCTCATATTACACCACCAACTTCTCCCCTGTGTTTAAGTTTTTTTTCTTCTGTTTGTGTCACATGGTCATGTGACTAGGTTCACCTATGAGGTGGCTCCCGTGTTTGTGCTGCTGGAGTATGTGACTCTGAAGAAAATGAGGGAGATCATTGGCTGGCCGAATGGAGTGGGGGACGGAATATTCTCACCAGGTTTGTGTCAGCTTCAGGGGCGGGCCCCCTTAATCTGAGCTCAGCATGTCAATGAATGGCTTTTCACTGCAATTTATTGTATGATTCGATCAATTTGCGGCTATCTTTGGGCAGTGGAAGAAACTCTGAGATGTATTTCTGCTTCCAAGCTGAATTGTGTTCCGCTTCATCTGCTCTTCCCCATAATGTCATTGATTCTAATTAGGCCTGAAACAGTTTGCTGTGCATCGCCACTCAATCGTATTTTAATGGCATTCAAAGCGCCAAATGTACCATTATGCAAAATATGTGGAGGGATGAAAATTTTTAAATGCTGGGTTTTAACTTTGTTGGAAAGCTAAATGACCTTTCTGCCAATCAGACTCTCAAAGGCAAACGTGATCCTTGAAAGTGACATAAATCAATTGGAAATGACATTAGAACCCTTACAATATCAGCATTTCACATTAGTGACGCACAGAGGAGTACTAATAGCATGTAAAACAGACCCACCAGAGCCAACGTCAGTATTTTCATATCAAGCATCTTCCCAGTCATTTTTTGGTTTGGGAAGCAGGATAGTGTACATTTCTTAGTTTGGATCCCGCTTGAGGGTAAGGTCAGGTGACTGTAAGGTGAGGTGTAAGGTAACTGAACATGGTTCTGACCGGAGGGACTGAACGCCTGTCGGCTTTCACTCTAGGCGGTGCCATCTCTAATATGTACGCAATGCTGGTCGCTCGGTTCAAGATGTTCCCTGAAGTGAAGGAGAGGGGCATGTCCTCGGTTCCAAGACTGGCCGCCTTCACGTCCGAACACGTATGGGGCCTGTTTGTCATTCATGTCGGTTTTACATTTGTTTTCTGCTTTGAAATGATCGTCACATCAGCTGTGAGTACAATGCTCTTTCCACCTGAGGGTTGAACATACCGCTGCTACAGACATTATTCATATGCAAAGTATTAATCTTAATTTCAATGTGAGTTCATCACAGAGGTGCAACTTGACAATGAGGCATTGCAGGATTATGTGTATGTTGTTATTACAGCTGTTGCATGTGAAGTCATTTGAGTTGGATGCTCTTTGTTTTTGCACTCGTGTATTGTTTCATGCTGAAAGTGGTACAAACACTTGGTTTGGATTTACTGTGCCTCACCACATTGGTTGACCTTGCGCATCAATGTCTCCATTTTTTATTCACCAATAAATCACATTGAAATGAAAGCTTCTTAATGTTCTGCAAGTTGGAATTCCTACACTTCAGCCAGTTTGGATGGAAGGGACTCTCT
Source organism: Megalops atlanticus (assembly GCA_019176425.1). Lineage (NCBI taxonomy): Eukaryota > Metazoa > Chordata > Actinopteri > Elopiformes > Megalopidae > Megalops > Megalops atlanticus. Next base: position 7,876,204 of record CM032898.1, read on the forward strand.
CCCAGCGTGCTGAAGGATAGAACAGCATGTTTATTCTCATTTTCTCTCCCTTCCAACCTCAATGTTTCCCCAGAGTCATTTCTCAATCAAGAAGGGAGCCGCCGCCCTTGGAATCGGGACTGAGAGTGTCGTCTGCATCAAGGCCGATGAGAGGTAGGCACTGCCTATAAAACAAGCCTTCTGTTAAGCGCCAAAGCAAAATTCAGCCTGGGAAAGAGGTACAAGAAATAAAATCCACTTTCCCCTCTCTAGAGGTAAATTGATACCATCAGATCTTGAGAAGAGAATAATCGAAGCCAAACAGAAGGTAACCTCGACCACTCAAGAGAAACGTGTAACATCTCTCCATCCCATTCCCTTTAGATGATTGTACTGTGTGCAGTCATGTTGACACAGCTCTTTGCGACATGCTGTCTCGTAAGAAATGACACTTTAATCTGCTGTGTTGTCTGGCTGTTTGCGGTGGAATGGGTGTTAGATAAACATAATCTCATTCTTCACCAAAAAGTGGTATGTGTCAGAATATAAAATCCTCAGGACTACTGCATGAACTCAGAAACATAAATCATAATATTATATTTGCAATAGTGGTGATCATTTATATTTTGTATTTCTGTTGTATATCATACAACATTTTGAAATGGATATATATTCTGGATATCATATTTTCCATTAATTGATGTGTAGCATTTTTCTTACAAGGGGTCCAGTTCCAACTCTTATTTTCCATAATTTTTGAGCTTCTCAGTTGTTTTATACGCTGTTCTGTCAAATCAAATCATATCTCCTCAAAAAGCCTTTGATGTGGTGTGGACTTGTTTCTACCACACACGCTTTTTGATGATTTCACATGCATTCTGTTGGCTGTGTTGTGTTGCATGTGATGAGTGCCTGAAATATTTCCAAATTTGGGAAGAGTTTTGGAAATAAATATTTGTCAGTTCCCAGGAAAAAGAACTAGTCTTTAACAAAACATAAGTAATTGTAGCAGAGACAATGTTTAGTTTGATTATTATTGTTATTATTTTGTGGGTACAGTATTCTACATATTGATGGCTTTGCTTAATAATAATACATCTTCTCAATAATCCACTACAAAACTGTTGGCATTCATAGTAGTATTTTTTTACTATAGAATGCAAGAAATACTTTAACATTCTGGAGAGGAGTATCTTTAAACTGATTTTATATATCCTTTCAGTGGGAGCTTCTAAAGGAAATACATTGCAAGAGCCGTCTTTCTTGCAGATTCTCATGAGTTTATTCAAAGCAGTTATTTTAAGCTCACTTGAACACACACGTAGCTTTTCAAATATGGCGTGTAAAAGCAATTCAAGGCTGTTTGCGGTGAGAGCAGCTGATTCTGCAATCAGAGTCAATCCTTCTGTCTTTAATGTGTTGGCTATGAATGCGCATTTCACCATTTCCCCCTCCCAGGGTCTGGTTCCCTTCTTCGTGAGCGCGACCGCGGGCACCACCGTGTACGGCGCCTTCGACCCGCTCCACGCCATCGCCGACATCTGCAAGAGGCACAACGTCTGGATGCATGTGGATGTGAGTGACACCCTGGATCATCCTCCTTTGCCACAATGTTGCTGGATGAGCTCTTAACACACGCAGCGGCAGCGCTGCTAAAGTAACTGGTGTGGTCTGAAAGGAAATCAGACCTATGACCTCTGCAACCCTCAGCTCAGCCTCCTGGGGAGAGGTTTTGCCTCCCCAAAGTCTGGGGTCCCTCACACAGGGTTTTAGACAATATCTTGTCCAGGAAGTGACATCACCACTCTTAGCACTCTCACATACAAGCTGAACTCTGTTGGACATGTAACTGTCACATGGGCATATAGGCCCAATAATGTAGGTTTGGTTATTCCTCTACAGTTTTCAAAGCCATATTACTGCATCCCACACTTCTTGGGTTCAATACTGGAAGATGGTTCTGCTGTCTAGAATAGGAGAAATATTCTCATTCCCTTTCTGAAGGGTGGACATATTTACCATTATTCTGTATTAAGTGTACTGTGTAACTGGTACTTGTTGGTTGAAAAGAAATATTTGTTCTTAGTAGACTAAACAGGCTTGATGTCTGAAACCATTAAACAAGACAAGAGTGAGTAGAAATATTACTGGGAGTGTTGTAAGCATTGAAGAGTTCTGTAAGTAATTTATTGAATTTATAACTATTCAGGAGACAACAAAGAGTACTAAGATCAGGGCGTGTAGTTCATTCTGCTACAGTGGGGATAACAGTGAAAGACTGAGATTCAATACAGCTGATATAATGTTCTAGATATTTTGGACTGAAAGTCCAAATAAGAGAATAAGAGAAGCTAACTCTAACCCTTTAAAGCCCTGTCTCTCATCAGGGTGCTTGGGGAGGAAGTCTGCTCATGTCCCGGAAGCACAGATGGAAGCTGGATGGGGTGGAAAGGTAAGGTTCTGCCATATTTCCTGTTTTTGTGGCATCCAGCTTGCTTTGGTAATGGCACACATCACTGTGCAGCATTTCTCATTTTTCCTGCTGCTTCCAAAGCCTGCTGCGTGCAAATGTCTATTTCTACTCCCATGCTGATGCTGCAGGCAGGCTCTTAAATTGGTCCTTGCACTCCACAGAAGATTGAGTTTGACTGTGGCTTGGTTGTTTTCTGGTTCCAGTGTCAAAGTTATTCATTAAATGAATAACCAACCCAAACAAAATCTTAAAGAGAAACTGAACTAAAATGGCAGAAGTGTTGATGCTTGCAGAATGCAGACACAACATACTATAGACTTGTTAAGGAATAAGATCAGCTTATTTCGGATGATAATGTTTGTGTGTTTGTTTTAGTGGAATTTGGATCCATGTGTTTCAGGGCAAATTCAGTGACCTGGAACCCTCATAAGATGATGTCTGTTCCATTACAGTGCTCTGCTCTCCTTGTCAGAGAAGAGGTAAGAATTCAATTAGAAAAACGCTGAGCTTTAAAGCACTCTGTGACAATTTGATTTTAAATGGAGCTAAATTGAATAAAACTTTGATTGATTGATTGATTGATTGATTGATTGATTGGTTGATTGATTGACTGATTTATTGATGGATGGACTGAACGGTAAATTTCCATTAAGTCGACAGCTTTGAAATTCCTGTGTAACATACACCAGCAGCCTTGACGTGAGAACAACAGCGGTGAAATGTCAGCTTGAAGGTTTGGTTCCCTCGTTGTCTCCAGGGCTTGATACAGAACTGCAACCAGCTGCAGGCCTGCTACCTCTTCCAGCAGGACAAGCACTACGACATGGCCTACGACACCGGGGACAAAGCGCTGCAGTGCGGCCGGCACGTCGACGTCTTTAAGCTGTGGCTCATGTGGAGGGCTAAGGTGGGCGCAGACAGAAGCGTTCCCCGGCAGAGACTGTAACGCAGCGGTCTCAAGTGAAAGAATCTCATTAGAACCAATGACAGGCTCTGCTTGAGATGTCAGGGAACGTGAGATAGGAACACCAAATGATATTAAAGCAACAGCCCAGTGTTTTTATTCACCTATTTCTCTTCACATATCTGTGCACTTATCTCTTCAGCATTAACAATGCGATGCTCTTTCATATGTGCATATAGTATAGAATATTTATATTCATACAATATTTATTTATGTGTATACATTTGACCAGCAATACATATTAACATGTTGTTGATAAGATTTGCAGGAGAATGTAATTACACTGCTACATATCTTTATGGTCAAAGCTATAGGCTTAGTTGCTCCTTTTTGTGGAAAAAAACAACTATTTTTTAGAAGCGGGAGATGGCTATGGTCTGATAGAGTCTTGGTTATCAGGAATCAGATTAGATTCCAGTTGTGGGGAACCAAAGAAACTGGTTATCCTTGTTTCGCAATGTTACAGTGCTGCAAACCACATGCCATGGACCTTATGACTACTTATATTTGTGCCAGGGTTTGTTTAGTCTGTGCTTTGCAGCTGTTCAAGACTATGCTGTTGGTCTGTGTTATATGTTCTTTATTTTTGAACTAATGGCAGCACGGTGTACGCCTTCACTTACTGTGTGTGCATCTTGCATTTTGGCTAGTGAGATATTACAGCTGCATGCCTACCTCTTCATGAGCAATGGAATGAAATGTTTTGCCTAAAACAAGTGAGTATTGTGTGCACATATTTCATTTTTAGTAGAGGATCGTTGTTGTGAAGATGCTATTTTGGAGAAGGGCAGTATCATCATATTGTCTTCGTTTACCAGGGCACCATTGGATTCGAAGCTCAGATTGACAAATGCCTGGAGCTCTCAGAGTACCTGTACAATAAAATCAAGGACAGGGAAGGGTACGAAATGGTGTTTCATGGAAAAGTAAGTAACAAAGTGGAGAGAAATGGCTCTCCAGATCCTCGGTGTATGATAATGCCACCAGCCAACCATGTGAAATAACAATTCACCCTCCACTTAGTTGCCCTCCTGGCAAAAGGAAATATGTGTTTGTTAAAATTACCTCTGCATTACCGATGATGTGGAAAAAGTCAACTTAATGAGCTTGTAGAGGACTTTTTTATCATAAAATGAGGAATCATGTTCTTGCTGTACTTGCTAAAACATTGTGTGGGTCATGCTACATTTTCTTAATGGCTGTTTTTTAAGACTAGTACATATGGGAACAGCTGGTATTCTGTGATATGCCTAGTGCTCTCTCACGTGTGTGTGTGCGTGTGTGTGTGTGGGTGTGTGTGTGTGTGAGTATATATGTGCTTGTGTGTATATCTATGTGTGTACAGTATGTCTTTGCAAGTTTGTGTTTTCTGTATGTGTGTTTGCATATGCGGACACATACAAGGCTTCTCTTGACAGTCATGACATACAGGAATGATGACTGATGTCCTGCATCTCCTCCTACCCAGCCTCAGCATACCAATGTGTGCTTCTGGTACCTTCCGCCTGGCATTCGCTACCTGGAGGACAAAGAAGAGAAAAGGAGGCGCCTGCACAAGGTAAGAGTTTTCACCATGTTCATTGATAGTTTTTTTAACATCTTATCCCAAATGCTGCCTGCCTTGGCCCGCTGTTGATGCATAGAGACCTCAGCCGACTTGATGGCGCCAAACAAGGACAGTTAGCATGAATGACTAAGAGCTCAGCTGTGATCTTAATGAAAGGAAAACCATATCAAATGGGAGTGCGGTTCAGAGAATTTAATGGCAGGCATTTAGAGGGGAAGGAAGAGTCTAAATCAGTCATTATAAAAAACAGGCAGAGTGAGAGGCAGCAAATAAGCATCACTCCATCATTCCTCAGTGAGCATATCTTTCCTCCAGAGCGGGTGGCTGTCAGGCATTTTCAGGCCATTTTGCTGCTCAGACCCTGAAATGACCAATCTCCACAATCAGCAGAGCACACACGCAGGGTGAAAGAGCTGATTTAGGAGGGCAAGATTGATGGGTGCGTGCTAAAAAGGCACTCTGTTCTAAAAGCTTACACAAAAGAAAAAAATGATGAAAATGGAGACTCATAATGTGTGACTTGAATGTGCTCAAGATTTCCTTGATGTGACTGTAGGCAAGTCAAGACAGGCTGAAAGGCTTGGGTTTCTCATTACACAGTCTTGTGTTCTCATATTCTTTTGTTTAGCTTTGTCATTTACCATGAACAAGACTTTGAACACGGTTCTTGAGGTTTCTTCGGAGAAGGACACTGTAATCTTTTTTCCTCCCTGTCGACAGGTGGCCCCTGTGATCAAAGCCAGGATGATGGAGTACGGGACCACCATGGTGAGCTACCAGCCCCAGGGGAACAATGTCAATTTCTTCCGCATGGTCATCTCCAACCCAGCGGCCACTTTCGAGGACATCGACTTCCTCATAGAGGAGATCGAACGTCTCGGACAAGACCTTTAGACTGTGTCGAGAAAAGTTCTCAGGTGTCTCCCACAGACGAAAGAAAAGTGTATTGTCAAAGTGCCAGTCTTTGGTGTGAATAACGTTGTCTGGAGTCTTATTTCTGTGGCTTTGTCTTGCCTTTGTGTATGATCTAAAACAGTTGATTTCTGCTCTGTCTATACAGGACAGGGGATAATATATACAGAGAGATTTGCTTGGTTTTCCAGTCTTGGTGTGAATAACATTCTCTGGAGTCTTATTTCAGTGGTTCTGTCTTGTTTTTGTGTATGAACTAAAAACAGTTGATTTCTGCTTTGTCTATACAAGACAGGGAATAATATATACAGAGAGATTTGGTTTGTTTGGGTGCAAACATTTAAACAGATATATATTAATGTTAACTGATATTTGAAATGATCTTCACAAAAATTTGGCATTTGTTTTGAATATTGAAATGGTTCTGAAATGATATTCTCGTTACATTGTCATAATGGATTCTCATGCAGTGTGTAATGTGTTTGTTGTGAATGGATGCAGGTAGTTTCTTATGACTTCACATTGCAAATTCTGCACAAGGCATGTAATGCAGTTAAGGAATTTCAGTTTACAATACAAAATTGCGAGGAAGGTTCATTCGTTCAGGAGGCCTATGTTACAGGTAACGAATTGCAGAGAAAACCAGTGTCTAAATTCTGTCAAGTGATTTTGTATCTTCCTAGCTGTCATGAAAGTGTTTTATGTGTTTGCAACTGTAAGGCCTTTATGTAATTGCCAAAACTGTGTTAATCTCCGTCAAGGTGGTTTGCACACTAGTCAAAGCATAAACTATATGTGTATGTGGATTATCCTTGGCTGTTTGTATTTTTAGGTGAAAAAATGTGATAAAAAAGTCTTAATGTGTTACAGTGCCAATTAATTGGAGGTTAACTTTGGGTTAACTTTTGCAACCAAGGTGTTTTTGTCTTGTAGTAGCTTGTTGGTACCATGATATCATTGGAAATCCAAGTGTCATGGTTAGTCATGCTTTCTACCTTTCCTTCCTCCAGAGTGGGTACATTCACTGTTCCCATTCTTATGGTAAGTGTTAAAATCTCAGATGTAGTAATGGAACTGACAGGTGTCTTTCACCCTGTGCTGTTGCATGTTCGTCCTCTGGCCTAGTGATGTAGTAAGTCATTCGCTGTTAAAAATATAAAAACAATAAAACATTTTAAAGGTTGTAGTATTTTTTGTTTGTTTTTTTTCAAGAACCCATACATGCTTAGGTTCTTCTTGACTGGCCTCCTCCTGGTGGGAAAAAGCACACTGTAAGTCATCTCCCACAAATGTGTCAAAATTCCTTTGAATGAAGATGGTGCAGCACACAGTGGATGTTACCTGAGCTTCCAGGTGAGGGTGCTGTTTCACTCTGGAAACCCAATCTCTGTGTTCAGCATTGAAACAGAAGAAAGATAATTTGTGTTAAACAGAAGATTCATGCAAATATTTGAAGGCTATCACCAGTTCATGTTGAAAATAAAACAGCTTTTCCATATTTCGTTTGAGTAGAATGCTCTAGAGTTTGCTTGAATACACCCTGATGGATGCGGTAATCCGTCATCCAAGATAAGTGACCAAAAAGAGGACTTTAATGATTTTGAAATCATTACTTTCCTTCAAACGTTCTGCTTTTTGCACTCTCATGAGGGCCATGTGGAAATATCCTCAGAATGTCATATCAGTATATTTAATCAGTCTGTGAAATATATTCCATTATTTCCTCTTGTTCGCAGAATTGGCTCGCCTTCATTAAAGGCTACTTCCCTGTGTAACACAGAGGGCCAAGGCTGCGGGGACAGTGGTCTTTTTTTAATCCTGTTCCTCTTTCTCATAGGGCTCAGATCAAGACCTTCCGTTTTGTTCTGTATGACACAGCGTCCATTTTCAGCACAAAAAGGACGCCATTAGCATGCATTTCTCAGCAGCTGTGGCTAATAACCTATGGGACGCGAGCTACACTGTGGTGTCTTTCAGGCGTGACTGCTGTGGCCTACGATTAAACTTGACCATGGTTAAACAACACATTGCCAACACAGTCGGCATCTCTGGCAGCTGGGACAAGTGCTATATAGTTGATAAAAATTCTCTGTTCATTGAAGGTTTAACTGAAACCTGAAAATCCCTTTTCATTAAAAAAATTGAGCATAACAATGCACCAGTTCCTGCATTTCATAAGTAAAAAGCTGCTACTGAACAACAAAAAACTCTCAGTGGAGTCAGATATAAGTGGACATCTGCCTGCAGATCTCTGTGGTGAGAGGTGACAGTGACCTCATCCAGAAGATGATAAATTGCACACGTCCCTTTTTCCTGGTGTGGTGATGAGGTGTTGAGTGACAAGCATGGAAGGTCAGGTTTTGCCTCTGTTGCGTAGAGCTGTCTGGTGAGACCCCATTGGACAGTCATTTGCTAAGTTTAATTTCCAAGTTTATATTAATCGTAACAGTAACAGTCCCTGCACTGCTGCTACTACTACTACTACTACTACTACTAATAATAATAATAATAATAATAATAATAATAATAATAATAGTAATTGTCGATGGTTGTTTGTGATGATAATGATGCATGCAATGTTATTCATCTTCATACTGGCAGCAGGCCACCATTGGTCCAGAGAAAGTGCTTAACTCAAGCTATCATAGTTCTCTCACTGGTCATGGACTGCTTCCTTGGAGCAGACAATATGCCACTAAACCAAGCATTTACCATTGATGCAACAGATGGGAGCTGAAATGAAACGCTTCCTCTCCTGCCAATGTCCTTCCTTGTTTCCCTTCCTTAAACTACTTTCAGAGTCATCCCACTTTGTGCACATAAACACTGTCCTGTGTGTCTCTACATACTGAATACTCCAGGGTTAAAGTAGTCAGTGGGGTGTTCATATGAACCGGTAGCATTAACAAACCTTGTGTTACAATAACAGTGCTTTTCTTCATGTAAAAATTGTGGTCAAAGAGATACACTCTATCAAAGCTGAGGCAGCCACATAATCAAGGGACTTTTTTTTCTTCTAAGAGACAAAGTTTTATGTTGATAAGACCCCCATAACACATTTTAACAGCTGCTTTGCTGAAGCGACTAGACCCTTATTCAAGCAATAATTGAGTGAGGCCGAAAACAGCCGTCAATCAAAAGACTACGGCTTAACTGTGCTGTGCAGGAAGCACTGTGCACACACTCAGCCCCACCACAGTGGCTGTGCGCTTGCCAGCAAAGCATGGAAGGAGTGACTGTGAGGGGAGGTCTGCATGTGAACTTCTGCAAAACACAGGAAATGAGCAACCCAAAGTGGGGAGCGCTAATCCCAGCGCACACATCTCTAACACACAGACAAGCTCATGTGACTGAGAGACAGGACGCACGGCCCAGTTTTATGTTACTCTGGTGTTAGAAGAGAAAGATTTGAAGGTAAGCGGTTTTTTTATTACTTTTATGTTTTGATGTGTGACATGTACATCATATTTTCAATCTCCACGTGGCATGTCTTTTATTGGGTTGTTGATTTCATGGAACACTATATAGTGCAAAAATGTAGTTGACCATTTCTTTGCCATGTAATAGAGACCACAGTTTGTCTTTAAATTCAGAAACTGGGTTTACCTCACAGTGATGGTGTAAATTGTGGGTCTTAATGTGTGAGAAGGTGTATGGAACATGACATGTTTCATGAAGTAACCTTTAGTGGGGAGCAATACATCCTCAGTGACTCCTTTTATTAGACCAGCTGGAGGCATGATGTAGGATTATGATTTAGGTTTTTAAATATTATTTTCGAACTAGACTGCTTTTTCATTGCTTGGTTGGAGCATCAATTTAAAAAAAAAAATCAGAATAACAAATGTCGCATCAAATTAAGTTTTCATGCTCACCAAAATTCATTTCAATTATCATTATCAACCTTTTCATCATTTTAATGATTGCCAGAATTACATTATTGTGTTTTCCAGTTGAATCATCAGTGTAGCATAGTGGTTAAGGAGCAGGCCTTGTAACCAAAAGGTTGCTGGTTTGATTCCCCACTTGGGTACTGTTGCTTTACTCTTGGGCAACGTACTTAACCCACAATTGCCTTAGTAAATATCCAGCTGTAGAAATGATGATAACATTGTGGGGAAAAAAAACTATGACTGATATAAGTTGCTCTGGATAAGAGTGTCATTTGAAACAAATATGTGATTGCACTTATACAAAGCTTACATTATTTGAGAGGTTGTTCATATCACAGCTAGTTATTTAACAAAGCAAATGGGAATGTTGCTAAAAGGTATAAAGATTAAAACTCCACCTAGGAACAAAACTGGCAACATTTGATCCAGTTAGATGCATTGAGATAGCCAAGGTTTTGTGGCAATCCCCAGCCTTTTAAAATTGAGGTGGCAGCTCAAAGGAAAAATCACTATTAAGCCCAAAACATGGTAACTTATTCATGTATTCTGACAATAAATGCAAAACACATCAATAATTGTCCAATGATTTATTACCTTCTTGTTGGCCAGCACCACTGACCAGTGGGAGGCACCATGTAGTTTGGACATCGGTGCCAAACAATGGTGTCCGTACTCCGGCCCCCTAGCTGTTGTTTTTTGTGTTTTTCCCATCCGTCATTGTTGTCCATGTGCTTTTGTTTTCCTTACGTTCTAGCCCTGCCCCGATCCCCGCTCGGTCCCCGCCTGTCTGATTGCCTGATCACCTCCACCTGCCAGCCTGCTCACCTGCTTCCTATTATCTCGTTAGCTCTGCCCTGCATAACACCCTGCTTGTCCCTGTCTCATTGCTAGTTTGTTGCAGTGTTTTCGTGCCTGTTTCATCCCCGCTGTTTCTTGTTTGTGTGATCGCCTGTTGCCCCGACCTGATTGCCTGCCTGCCTGGTTTCTGACTCTGCCTGTCCCTGTGATCACCTCCGGATTTGCCCACGGACTGGTCTCGACCCTGCCTGTTCTTTAACCGCAATTCTGTCTTACAATATCAGTAAAGCCGCTCGGAACCTGAAGCTCACGTGGTCCGCATTTGAGTCCTTGCCTGAGCCCCTGACAGATGGTCTGCTATGACACCACAATTTCAAAACTCGTGTGTCAGCCATGTTTCCACCAATCACGCAGTAGCCCACTCGAGATGTCAGAGTTCACTTGCAGTGCACAGCTAGCCTGCAATTCAATTCAGTTCTTGAGAATGTCAGGCTAGCAGGTTGCGAGTGTGTCAGAGTTCAGTGCGCAGGTAGTGTTTCAGAACCTCAGGTTGTTTCCCGTGTCTTTGAAAGACAAAAGATCGAACCTTTTCAGGTTTTAATTGTCAAACAATTTGACTGGAGCAGTGTGAGGATAATGTTTTCAGCAAAAACAAAGTCTGGTCCAAAGCTTCATGGAGAAAAAAAAACACTGGGCGTGTCAAGTGTGTCTTCATGCCCTTTTGCAGAGCACTCTACAAAAATAGAAGTGATTATCGGCCGAAAATATTCTGTCTGGTTTGTACACCACTACAGTAAGCTCTGTTTGTGTTACTATAGTAATGGAAAATTCAAACTAATCCAAATGAGAGACAATGTGTTGCTGTTTTCATCTTGATCATACATTTACACTGTGCTTCTCTGTGCAGCTAGTCAAAAATAAAATAAAAATGAAATAAAACTAAATAAAAGAGACGGTACCATAGCAGTGCTGTCCCTTTGTGTATGTTGCATGAATATGCCTGCTATTGATTATGTTAAGAACAAAGACTTTTCATTCAGCCATAATTATGGCTGTAAGCTACTCATTTTTCTCATTCATTAACAGAACATGAAATAATTTCTGTCATTTCAGTTGACTGCTGTCTTGTTTCCATCTTATAGGTTCAGAGGCAGTGTTTTATACCAAGACTGTTGCACCTATAGAGATGCAGCAGAGCACTACTGCAGGCCTGCTGTGTTGTAACTATAATACTGGGGTACATCGGGGTACATCAGAGCTTCCTGTTTAAACAGGCGCAAGTTATTTATGCTGGCCTGTGACCACAGAGTTGTGGTGGCTCTAGGTCTGACACTTGTTTCCATTCCTGTGCAGAGTGCCTGGACATCAACCAAATCAAACGGTTAATTGGGAGTGGTTAAATACTCTCAGCTTTGGTTTTGTGTTTATTCGGGGCTCAGCTGGAGGGAGCTGATAAACACTTAGTTTGTCAGAAGCACTGGATTTCTGCTTGGTTACACAAGAGTACTTATATACAATGTGTATACAGGCCCAAGAACACCTCATGCATTCTGCCCCACACCGCTTTGACTCACCCATAAAAGTAGTTCATAATTTATTTTGTTGCTGGTATAGTTTTGCAGTTCGGGCCTCGTGTTTAGAACTGCTGTCAAAAGTATGAGGCTCAAGGAAAATGACTTTGGAGAAAACATTTTGCATTCATGGTGTATCAGGGGCTAAAGTGTTGTCATGGAAACTGAACCAAACTGTATGCTCATTGGGCAGAACAAAGTGGTCCCTAACAGATCACCCTGGTGACTTCTTTGGCTAGCTGCAAAAAGCTTTTAGAGTTTAAAAAAACTAGATACTCATGTGTACCAAAAGGAATTCTGCAATTAGTCTGTAAAAACGGGGTCTGCCTGGTAGAAGTGGTCAGGTCATTATAAGAATGCGCTACATGAAACTGAAACTGAAAAAAAAACCCATCTGAACAGATGAACTTATCCTTCACAATTGGACATCACCCTGGAGTTTATCAAATCTCATTTTCAATAAAAAAAAATTCATTTTGACATTGACACATGAAATTGTGGAAATACCTCCGCCTGTCTGAAACCACAGACAGGCATGTGGTATTATAACCTTTATCGTTTTGTGAATCACCTTCATGATAGGGGACGGCTCTGAAGGCGACACCTGCAGTCATGGCAATGCTGAAAATACCCCACCAGCCCACAGTTACCAATCACAACACGTACACACAGCTCCTTTCATGACAGAAACATTTTTGGGGACATTTATGAGTAATCCATATTGTGTTATTACATTATAAATATGACTGTGCTCATGTTGTTGGTGGTATTGTGTAGTAAAAGCACAAAGAGAGAATTTGCAAGGGCAGTTTCATGAGGTTTCTCTCTTCTGAACAAATTCATGAGTGTTTATTCTGATCTCTTTTCATGGGCTTGGCAATAGCCAGTGTCATCATGAGTCTCTCAGTAAATGTCAGGCTCACAGTGAAATGAAATTTAGTATTTTTTTTTCATCTAACTTCCATGTTTTGACCACTGTCGCGTCAAAGGTGCCACAGCACAAAGGAATCTGGAGACTGGCTTTCAAAGAGAGAGCTATGAACGTGAAAGAGCTGGTGTTGTCTCTGCACACTGACCGTACTGCCTTGCGCTTATCTCTCCCTGAACTGGCTGCAGCTCTCTCTGTGGTTCAGTGGTGGTTAGCACTTTGAAATACGGCTGCCATTTCTACATCCCTGTGGCTTTCAGCACATTTTCTAGCTCAAACGCTATCTCTAATCCTGGTATTAAATGATCCATGGACAATGACTTGTGGACTGACCTTGATTGTCTTGCCTTTGATTATATCTTTGATTGTCTATAAAACGTGTTGAAGTTGAGATCATTTTTACTGGTATCGTTCAACAGTCATAATTTGTACGTGTAAATAGTCAAAAGAGAAGTGTTACCACACTCTAGCACACTGGAGAAGCTGCTAACCTCCACCCTGGCCTATTAAACCTAACCATCAAATCTTAATGTCTGTTCCTTGTTTCTCTCTGATACATGAGTGATGTATAATTTATGTCATATTCCTTAAACATAGCATAGGCTACTCTGATGCAATCCTGAAAAAAGGGAATATTACACTTGCAATAACAAATGGTTCTGTACTGGTCATACTGTGGATCACTCACACCTATATTTTTTGCACTCTCTGACTTCATTGATTCACCTTGCGGACTAATGATGGTCACTAATACGAAATGGCCATATGTGCCAACTGATAGATGAAACACCCGCAGACACAAAACTTGCCACACTGCATCACAGCATGTGGTCGAACGCTGTACTAACACAGAGCTTCCAAGGTCAGGCACGACAAATGTATCTCAAGCACTTCCTCTTTTAGAGGTCACATCCCCTTTCACGGCCTCACAGCACATGAGGGCAAGAGAATATACATACTTTATACACATACAAGTTTAATGACCAGAACAGGCTATTCAGACCAGCCAGGCTCGTCATTTTATCTATGGTCCAGAGTGTATCTAGTACTGAGACAAGCAATCTAGGACTGTTTCAGGCTATAAATATGTAGACATAAATGAATATATTGCATTCGCTTAGCAGATACTCTTGTGCAGAGAGACTTTCATGGCTTACAATTTTTACATGTCATCTATTTATGCTGGTGGAAACTATCTGAGGCAACTTGTGTTAAGCTGTTTCCCAAGGGTGCAACCACTATACTCCTGAGACCTGAACCAGAAACCTTGGGGATACAAACCTCTTTTTTTATCACTGTGCCATAATTTGTATAGGGGAAATTTTTCCCTAGTTTTTAATTTTTTCCTGATATTAGGTTGATTTATCAGAGGGGTTTATTTTGAGTTTCATTTGCATATGTACTGAATTTAACAGCATATAGACATGTGTTATTTGAGGAAAATAATAAAATTAGCTTTATGCAGCAATTGTGGGGTCTGGATACAAGCTACATTTTTCCAAAAATGTGCATATTTCTCTAATTATATGCACACTGCCAACCTGAAATCATATAAATAGTGTCAGTCAGCAGGACTCAAAGTTGTGACCTTCTGATTTCAAAGACTGTGTCAGAGCCACCAACTTTATTGCCTGTGCAGCCAGAGTGATAATGTTCTGAGAAATTGATGTCAAAGCATTAACTGCAAATAAATTATAGCTGACGAGACTTCTCAACTCAAAATTTGTGTAGTTGATAGTTCCTTTAGTCCTCTTCAGTCCTCATAAGTTTTATGTGAGTCTAATCTTTCTTGATCGTATATATGCATAGTCCCTTAGCTTCATACCTATTTAAGTGTTTTAGTTTGGGAGATAGCAGCGGAAGAGGAAGAAGAAGAAGAAGAAGAAGAAGAAGAAGAAGAAGAAGAAGAAGAAGAAGAAGAAGAAGAAGAAGAAGAAGAAGAAGAACAAGAACAAGAACAAGAACAAGAACAAGAAGAACAAGCAGAAAAAAAATCAAGAGTAACAACACAGTTCTTAATAATAAATAACAGGGTTTCCTAAAATTCAGGGTGATTTACAGTAGTTGTATGTTACATATTATCCAGAAGCTCTCTGATGAAGAAGGTCAAACATACTTTCTTACAGAGTTGTTTCTTTTCAATGCGGTCATTCTACTCAGTGTATCTGTTAGCTGGTGTTTGCTAGTTTATCTCCCTTTATTTATTGCTAATGAAATGGTTTCCAAATGCTTTTCAAACACTTACATGCTATTTTATTCTGACAGATGGACGACATAGATGCAATGTTCAGTGAAATGCTGGGGGAAATGGACCTCCTAACACAGGTGAGTCCTGCATTCACCCTGCAGCTGTGGTTAACTGTCTGTTTTAATGGTTTGTAGACATTTCCCATAATCCACTGCTTGGTCTGGCTCTATGTGCAGAACCCCATTTAATGCCACAAGTCAGTTCTAGAATTCTGATGAGGCAGTTTATGTGAGCTAGTTTATAGCAAAAACTGTAAGCAGTAGTGCTGTTACAGTGAAGCTTCATGAAGGGGTGGAGCTGTCATACATTCTCAGCTGCTCACTAATTTGAACCAATCACATGCTGAGAGAAGCATTATTTGATTGGTTCCAGTAATGGATCCTCACTGCTTTTATCAAAAGTGGTAAACACCAATACTAGTAAATATAGGTGTTGATCAGAGTATTTATGAATATGCAAAGATGATTATGGATTACAGATTATGTCCTCCAACTCCCCGCCCTGGAGCACAGGACCTTTTCATTTTTGTTCAGAATTTGTTAATTTTTCTGCATACAAATGCATTGATAGTTCAAACTCTCACAGTTATAGCCCATATATGTTACTCTTATTGAAGTATTGTACTGATTTTTGGTTTTCAGTTTTCAGGTTTTATTTTGTTCTGAGAAATTAATTCACATAGATAATTCTAAGGCAGAAGGGCTAACTGCTGTGAATTTTCTAGGGCTCATAATCAACAAGAATAAACGACTGATAACACTGGTACATTTGCTACATTTTGCATAGAGTTCATCATATGTTATTATGCTGTGGTTTCTAAAAGTGTGGTGCACTGTAAGATGTGTTGACAGGTTTCTTGTCTAAATCGAATGTCTTTGTTTCTGCGCCCTGAAGAGTTTAGGATTGGAAACTCTGCCCCCCGAACTTCCATCCAGCTCGCATCAAGAGCACAACTTCTCCATTGGTTTCACAGATTTGAATGGTAAGCAGCATACAAATCACCAATAGTTTCATGATGGTTTCACCAAGCAGAAGTTGGCCCTCACAGTTCAAGTGAGGATGGAAACTGTTCTTCAAGTATAGTGTATTAGAATAAATTTTTATAAAGTTTTTTACAGTTGGGTATAGTCTACAGTAGCTACCAGAGGGGTGGGACACATTTTAGTTCAGTAGGTTTGATAATACGAGTGTGTCTACATATGGAGAAATATTATGCAAGATACTGCTGATCTAAAAATACTGCTTTTCCTTATTCTCGCAGTCCAGTGGTCAAAAGTGACCTTAGAGTGTAAAGTGAAAGAAGTAAAAACTCTCTCGGGAGACCGTAGGCAAATTTCTGCATTCTGCCATCTGTCAGTGAGTTCACAACAACAAGCTGCACTTCTCAACTGCAGTACACGAGTAGTGTGTTGCAAATAGGTAAATTTGCCTTTCATTTAAGACCATGAATTTTGAAATTCAAGTTGTGCACTTTTTTACACTGCCTTTACAATGCTTTGCCTTTGAGGCATAAACTAATATCTGCCTACCAGTTAATTGAAATATTCAATCCAATTGGCCAGACAGGCAATGCCAATGTGTTTGCGTTGTTTGATTGATGGATCAAATCAACTGATTTGCCCCTCTGAGTATATTATATTACATTACGTTATTTTCATTTAGCAGATGGTATTATCAAGCGCAACTTATACAGATTACAATTTTACATGTTACCCATTTATACAGCTGAATATTTACTCTGGGATAAGCACCTTCCCCGAGGGTACAGCAGCAGTGCCCCGGCAGGGAACTGAACCAGCAACCTTTCGGTTACAAGCCCTGCTCCTTACCACTACACCCCACTGCTGCCCCAGTTTTACTCTTGTAAGCTAAACGTCAGTTAAGTTTTTCCACCTGCCTACATATCTGTGTGCCTTTTTCCAGAGTCTCTGAATGAACTAGAAGACCAAGACTTGGATGCGTTGATGGCCGACCTGGTGGCAGACCTGAGCAATACGGAGGAGAAACTGACAGCCAGTAAAAGCGCCCCCTCGCAGGCCCAGATGTACCCCCCCGGCCTGCCTCCCCCCCTGCAGGACTGCGCCCCCTCTGCCCTCCCTGCCCCCCCCAGCACCATCAGTCCCACTCCTGCTGCCATTTTCCCAGCAGCCCCTTCACAGCCCCCCCCGCCTCCACAGCCCTCGAAATCCCTGCCACCGGTAACCAGCTCTGGCTATCCCACTTACATTACATTACATTACATTACATTTATTAGACAATCTTATCCAGAGTGACTTCCAGCACATAAGAACAGAAGCGTAGCCATTCAAGTTGAATGAGCAACAGTGTCAGACCAGGCTAACAACACTCCCAGACCAGTGAGTGTGGAGCATAACACTGTTCAAGCCCTACCTCGAGTTAAGTTGTGCAGCCTGACTAAATGACCTAGAAAACTCTCCCACCTACATACTGTACATGAGGTTTCCTGATCTCATCCAAATCAATTTGCATAGCTTACAGCTTTTTACCTGACTATTGACAGAGCTGGGTATTTAGGCAATTAAGGTTACATATCTTTGGGTTACAAACCCTGCTACTTATCGCTACACCACACTTGATAAATATGACACATTATGCATTCATTCATAAATGCCTTAGCCAGCATATTTCGTGTCCCACATCAAGCAAAATTAGATTTTCTGAGGAGAAGTTTTTCTGGGAGGAGCTCTCTTTGGGGAAGACTGGACTCTCTGTTCCTATTTCATCTTGAGATTTGCTGTCTTGATCTGCAATCAGACATTTCAGTGCCCACACTATGTAAAAATGTTTGTTCTGTTGTTTTTTGTTTGTATTGATTTGTATAGATTTTTTATTGAAGTATTATTTTGTTGACTGGAATTAATGACTCTGTCTCACTCATTTTTTTTTTACAGGAAGAGATCGAAGCACAGGCTAAATCTGACAAAATCAAACTGGCCCTGGAAAAGCTGAAAGAGGCCAAAGTTAAAAAGGTAACACATTTGGAAATTCTGCTCCTCATCAAAATAATACCAGGATGTGCAGACAAATTCAGTTGAATTATTTTCTTTTGTAGTACTGTCTAAGCCATTGCCCACTCTCATGTAAAAGTTACATGTATATAATAATTACAATACAGATTAAATGAATATGCTACAGAACAGTTATGCTGTAGGTTCACTGCAGCATCTTAGTAATGGTGGGTTCCTCTTGGGTGGCTACAGCATCTTAGTTCAGGGTCTGCAGCATCTTAGTAATTGGGTCCTACTGGGTGGGTTCCTCTTGGGTGGCTACAGCATCTTAGTAATGGTGGGTTCCTTTTGCTTCACTACAGCTGGTGATTAAAGTCCTCATGAACGACGGCAGCTCAAAGACCCTGATGGTGGACGAGAGGCAGACGGTGCGGGACGTGCTGGACAACCTTTTCGAGAAGACGCACTGCGACTGTGGTGTGGACTGGACTCTGTGCGAGACCAACCCCGAGCTGCAGATCGGTGAGGCACACTTTAATCCTTGTTTATAATCACGCAAGTCAGAGCACAATCCAAAATCAAAGGAATACATTATAAAATGCTCTACATCATTGACACTTTCACACTGTGTACAATACTTTGTGTATATGATATTGAAATTGTGATATATGATCATATGATATTGTGATCCATTTGACACGGTGACGATGTGGTTAGATACATACTGCCACTGTGACAAACACGTGAGCCATTGATCTTATGACAGTACAACTGATTCAATGTCTCTGGAGTCAACACTGTCAGTAACCATTTGCAGCAATTATTCTGTGATGTTCATTAATCTGATGATGGCTTAAAAGTGTTTTTAAAGGGCTGAATATGCTTTCTACTTGTATCGTTAATACTTGACACTAAAATACTGACAAAAATGTGGCATTCAAAAGCTCTCAAGGAGTGACTGTGACTAAATAGGCATAGTCCTGCTCAAAAGAAGATCGGCTTGGGTCTTGGGGAAGTTCCTCATGTGTTTTTCTTCAGGGTTGACTCAATGCTTAAACATATGCATATTATATATCTTAATCAGACATCATCAGTGTCATGCTGTCTCCATTTCTGGGCACCACACTGCACATACTAGAAGGACACAGAAAAGTACAGACAGGAGAAATAAGTTTGGTTTTCAGAGAACATAAGTATATAAATATATCTACCATCAGTTTTTTTTTTCAAGAAGAATGGCATGATCATTTCATATGACTTTAATAATGAGAAGCCCAGGCACCCTTACACTGGAGACATAAATCTGAAATGGCACTGCTTTTTATAATATGAAATTGTTATACACAGTGAGCCAGAGAGTGATGTGTGAAGTTGAAGTGATCAGGATTTTGATATTGATTATATATTGATATTGATTATATAGAACATGTATGCGAAATACAGACATGTACATCTTGGAATTGCATGTGCTCTCTCAACAGAAAGAGGATTTGAAGACCACGAGTATTTAGTGGAGCCTTTGTCTACATGGACACGAGACAGTGAAAATAAAATCCTTTTTCTGGAGAGGCCGGATAAGTACGCTGTTTTCAAGAACCCTCAGGTAAACAGCATGTTCAGCAAAAGGACGGCAGGAAGATAGAGATAAAAAAGAGAAACAAAGGAGGAGAAAGATGTGGGTTTGTCATGTAGCTCAGAAATAGAACACAGGTGCACAGTAAGCATGTTAAAGGCAAACGTATAACATGTAACATCTGTGAAAAGGCCTTATCACCTCATCAAAAGACAGAACAATGAACTCAAACTTGTTTTTAAGTGCATGGAATGTTCCAGAAAACCATGTTAGAAATAGAAAATTTGAGAAATTTGCTTGCTGACCAACAGAGATCGCCTTCTCTCCGAAGGCCAGGAATGTGCAGTGATGTCAAAAGTTCCACATTGTATTTAAATATTGAGCAAGTGAGTTCTGTGTCCGTCTTAACAACCTAGCAACTTAGCAAATACAGAGCTGTCTGTCTTGTCGTCCTCATCATCTGTGTGTTTACATCAACAAAACCATTATCTTGATGTGTAGCAGCCCATGTGTGAAAGGAAATACTAAGTGTATGACTTCAAACTTTATTTTAGCAGGGTGAGTGGAAATAAACTGATAATACATTACAGCTGTAACTTCCTTGTGAGAAAATATAGCGGATTGTGGCTGTTCTCTTTTCCTGGCCAGGTGTCATTATTGCAGAGTGGAACACATTTTCCTCTCTTCTTTTACTAATTAATCATCATAGTTATGTTTGTAGTTCAGTGCCTTTCTTTATGGTCTTATTCCACATATAGGGAATTGTTCTACACAGAGGTCAATACAAATGTTTGTACAAAGCAGTACTAAATAATATAAAATTACAAATCGATTTAATGCTTTGTTACAACACAAAGACTTACAATAATGTTGTCAACATGTTGACAAAGAAGTGGATGGCTATCATGCATTCACCTGCTACAGTGCCACAACTCTATTCCCTGATAGACCGTAAGAACACTGCTTTGTGTTTAAGAAGGCAAAAGTCTGAAAAAGCAGATGAAACAGATATAGACATGCTGATATAGAGGCCACACTCTCTGGATCTTTATAATTCTAAATAAATATTTATTATGCCTGGCATGTATTTTTAGGGCAGGCATTCATGTTTTTCTACGGTTTGTCTTTCCCTCTAGAACTACTATCTTTGGAAGAAAGATAAGAATGCTCTGAAGGACATGAAAGATAGAGACAAAGAGGCTCTTTTGGTGGTGAGTTGCAGATCCAGGCCCTCTAAGGAGCAGCGGACTGAGAGGACTCGTTTCAGAATTTAACTTTTAGGGATTTACTACTCTACAATGAAACATATCTGGCAAATTTGATTTTATATCATGCAAATTTTTATTTCTCTTTTTTGGATGTTAATTCTACCCTGCATTATGTGAGGTTTTTCAGTGTTTGCTAGATATGCTTGAAGAATTCTGTATGTATGTTTTCTGTTAGATATATCTCCTGCTTTGGCAGTCTGACCAGATTAATTGGATCCCAGACCCCACTATATGTAGTGCAATGGCATGGATATCACTATCAAAGAATTTGGAACAGATTGATGATGGCAATTGATTGGTAACCGATTTATCGTGTTCTGGAACCATAGGAGAATTTCTGCAGAGCTTCTATCATTGTACCAGACCTCGAGGGAGCTCTTTATCTGAAGGAGGATGGGAAGAAGTCCTGGAAACGTCGCTACTTTCTGCTGCGGGCATCTGGAATCTATTATGTGCCCAAAGGAAAGACTAAGGTCAGAAGTCAGTGCATTCTTAATTTGGCACAAGATGATTGTTCCTGCCTTATTACTTTCATTGATGTTGCATTTATATCATCAGATATCATTAATATTTGGTTTGCCATAAGCAATAATAAATATGCGTAGTGTAGCATAGTGGTGAAGGAGCAGGACTTGTAACCGAAAGGTTGTGCCCTTGGGCACGGTAATTAACCCACAGCTGCCTCAGTAAATGTCCAACTGCATAAATGGATAACATTGTTAAAAAAACTGTAACTGATGTAAGTCACTCTGGATAAGAGTGTCTGCTAAATGCCAGTAATGGAAGAATTACTTGTGATATCACACGTTGGTGTCACCAGCAACGTCTCCCTCTCTCAGCCAGTGAGAGATTCCAAAGAACCAGAGCCACAGGGCCGGTCAGCAGCAATGCTCTGTTGTGGTTTTAACGTATCACGTTGGACTTGGCCTGGGGGCTTCTGGATTTTGATTGGTTCACTCTCTCCCTTTACAGTCCTCAAGTGACCTGGCATGCTTCATACAGTTTGACAACGTGAACGTCTACTATGCCATGGAGTGCAAAAACAAGTTCAAAGCACCGACAGACTTCTGTTTCATCCTCAAGGTAAGGTCAGGTTGCTAATCACATGACCACTGGGCTGAGCAATGGTGCCATGGTTTGTCTATTAACTGAACTCTTAGCGCTTAGCTCTTAGCTATTGTCATTCATCCAGAGAAGCAATGCAATACTGTAGGGGACAAGAAGAAAATGAAGGAGTTTTACACTGCCATAACAGCACATTTTAAGCCTTGACCATAGAAGACATATTAAAACACAAGGCTGAACAGTGTGAAGCTTCAGTTATGTGTGTTTTGGGGAAGTTTTAATGTAAAGTGCAGACAGTAAATGATTCAAGAGTGATACAAACATACACAGCAATGTTGTAAGCAATGAAAGTTTCTTTCACCAGTATATATGTGAGGAAGAATCATTTTTGGCAAAGTGTTAAGCCTGAACAGGAAGATGTATTCCTCTGTACCTTAAAGCCATTATCTTAAAGCATAAATTTGATATGTGTGCTCTGCTTGTCATGATGTTAGTATGGAGCTGATATAGGCGGGATGACTTAATTTGCTAAAGTCATAGTGGCACATATGCGAATTGGCAACCCGCAGAATAGCAGATTTTCAGAGGTGAAGAAGGCATAGACCAAAAAAGCTTCTTGAATCCTGAGTCCAATGCCAGAGTCAGAGTGCATTAGCTTGGAAATGCCCTACAGAGAGCCTCACATGAGGCGGCTGTCACTGCTATATTTAAATGTACTTCATCAGAGCTTCAAAGATGTGGTTAGCACATCTGAATGACTGTGCAAGGCTCAATCTGGGCATCTGTGTATGGCATCCCATCTAGGCTTTGACATAAAACCGCTATGACACACTGCATCCGTATTGCGCCTTTGAAGGAGCTTTGAGAGCACTTTACAGTGAAGAGAGGGCTGACTCATTTCTGCCACTTATGTAGCACCCATTTGAGTGAGGCGCGACACTAACTCACCAGCTGAGGTGGTGGTTTCTGGGGGTTGATTAGACCGAGACAGTGAGATGGGGAATTTGATCAGGGCCACAAACTGCACTTGTGTCACAAAGGCTAGCAGGTAGTCTAGGGTGTCGGGTTACTGATTTGGACCTTCCTGCTCCAGCACCCTCAGATCCAGAGGGAGTCCCAGTACATCAGGTACCTGTGCTGTGACGATCAGTGGACGATGACCCTCTGGGTGACCAGTATCCGAATCGCCAAGGTAAGCCCTAAAAAAAAAAAAAAAAAAAAAAAAAAGACTGCAACTACAGTTGTGAGGTTTAGAATCTACAAAGTCCAGTGACATTTGCTCAGCTGACAATGACTTAGTAACTCTGTACAGCATTTTAGCAAGGATAAGACAAACACTTCCCTGAAAGTAGGGGCACCTGCTCTAACAGGCAGACGATGACCGTGTTATTTGCAGCCATGTGATGTGAGTGCTTTTGTTTTCCCATCAGTATGGCACAGTACTGTATGAAAACTACAAGGCTGCCGTGAGGAAAGCCTCTGGGACTTCGGTATGGACGAACCGCATTGTTTCCACTCCCTCGGTACCCTCCCCTGCCCTAAAAGGTGAGAGGAACCACATGCCTGTACTCTTATGGTTTCAGTGCTAAAAACCACTTTGCACAAAGTAGATCAGTTCATGTGGTTGCCATGCAACCAAAATATACCCTTCTTAGAAAAACTGTAATGATTCTCAATTCATTGTACGAGGTCATAATCAACAGGTTGCTGAATTAAAAAAAACATCTGGTTGGTGGAGAGATAAATAATAAAGTGAAATGCTAGCATGTGTAATTTCTGTGGAGTAAGTGATTTAATGTGCCTTTCTCTATTTTCCCAGCTAAAGCTGCCAATGGACATGGTCCCCAGGCCCCATTACAACCCAAACCTGTCACCACTATCATTTCTGAGGCCAAAGGTATGAGAAGGCTATGACAACTCCTTTTTATTTACATACTGTGGGCTCATATTACCAAGGGTGAACTTAAGAAATTGTAATCAGGTCCGCTTGAAGACACAGTACAGAAACACATCTGTTTCAGCTGCAGTGTTGCATTGCAGCAGATCATTTTTGGTCATTTTTCATACATCACTCCATGCAACCTGTTGAAAGAAAGCTGTAAAACAAAATCTTGCAGGGCCTCAGTCAGTGTCACTAAGCAGATTTGCGGAACATAGGCATCCATTTGCAAAGCTATATACTCAGGGAGCAGGTACCAGCCCGGCTGCTGTCTCAGCCAAAATTGTAAATGAGTCACTGGGCTCTCTTTTGCATAAAATCATACAGAGTAAGTACAAAACATTACACAGCATGCATCAAGACAACAAGGCCGCTGCTACTAATATGAACAGGGGTCGAGCAGATGCCTCTCAGACTCGTTTGGTGAGCAGTTTGTTTGGCGGGAGGAATCTATGTGGAAGTGAATGTTTGGAAACCCCCCTGCCTGTGGCTGGCAGCAGTCCTAGAATAGCAGAGTTTGTGAAGTGGTCTTCGTTCTTGCTAAATTGGCTGACGGTGCCTACCCAGGCATCTGCTTCTGCCATCTGTGTGCATTAAGGGGCAGTCTGAACAGGGCCTCCATGAAGCACACGTTGAACTGGAACAGATTACAACCACAGCTATAGTTACAGAGCTCCATGACACAATAGAACAGGTGTTATGAGATCTTTGAATATGAATATGAATGTGAACATGAATAGACTTCAGTGTTTCAGCCTTTTCCATCTCAGATTTGCATTTTTACAGCATCTAAGCTTTCCCTAATGCTCAGATCAGATGAATATAGGTTTAATAATAAATCTAAATAGATGTCAAAGATTATTTTCATTTTAATTTGTGTTTTTGTGTGTTTAAAAGGAGCACCATGGTGATGAGGCCACTCCCTCTTCTCGGAGACCTCTGGCTGCCACGGAAACCGTCCCGCCACCCACGCTGCCTAATGCTGCTATGCTCCCGCCGCCACTGCCGCCAGCCTCCGTCAGCCCCGTGCCCTCACCCAGAACGGTCAGACGTCCCCCTGCCAGCGCTCACCAACAGTGTGGTACCCCTCCTCCCCCACCCCCAGAGGACTACCTGCCCCCTCCTCCAGATGACTTCCTAGAGCCGCCCCCGGACTTCGTTCCCCCTCCCCCTCCAGGTTATAGGCTGAACCCCGCAGCGTTCAGGCACGTTCCACCTCCTAAACCGCCACCCCCTGGGACCTCAGCCAGCCCGGTTCCCGCCCACAGGAAAATACCCCCGCCTCCCCCAAAGAGGACGACACCTGTTGCAACAGCGACCTCTGGGGGTGACATGATGTCATAAGTTTCAGACGCTGTGAAGAAACGACAGAATAGTATTCGAAAATGACTGGACGTATGCCGGTCATGTCATGACCAAGCGGTTTATTTATTTGTTCATGTCACATTCATGTCATATTTCAATGATCTCTGAGGCCTGCAAAATACAACAAAGATTGGTATTATGTATTTTGTTATGGAAATGGTGAGATCTGAATTCTAACTGATGTTTTTAATAGAGCCTAAGATAATCACTGAACTATACTAGAGTGATTCGGGCAATTTGGTATGTTTACATATATAATATAAATACAACATTTAATGTTAAGTTTTTTGCAAAAGACTGTCTTCTAGATATCCTGTTGGATCCAAAGCCACAATGCATTTCATCCTGCCGGTAATTGTGAACACTGTTGTTCACTGAATACTGGTGAACACGGAGATTGTTGTCCTCATTCATCGAAGGATTGACTCCTTTGTATATACTGAATAATGCTGGGTGTATTAACTGCTTGATATATTAACTTTTTCGACTGAAAATGTGTTCCTGTCTTATTGTAAAATCTTGAGTGTAACAATTTTATTTATTTTATAGAACTGATACAACTCCACACAACAAAACACAATTCAGAGCATCAGTGCATCTGATCCATGTTAATTTCTCTGCATTGACTATCAGAAATAATTATACTAATAAAATAACTACCCAAACAATAAAATTTGTATGTGCGTGTGTATGGACCTTTGCTTTCATTTTAAACGGTAAAAGGTGGGAAAACATTAACACACATTAAACCCAACAAATTAAGTGTTCTTCAAAATAGAAGTCAAATGTCGCCACCTAATGGCAACTTGGTGGTAAGGCTTTTTTGCATCAGTCTTAGCACAATACGTACTGTAGGCTCTGTAGGCTAAGTCGATTTCTCCAAAATAAAAAACGGTAGAAAACAAATAAAAGCATAAAATGCTGTGGGCACTCAAAGACAATTCTTCTTTGCAATAATTCGTTCACGTTCTTCTGGATATAGCTCGGTAATCTGGCATTTATGACAGACAAAGACGAAAGCGTGACTCATTCAGCTGTTGACACGCTGCTCTGTACGAACTCTCCAGGGAGTGGCCAGTAATGTCTTCACTCACCATTGCACTTTCAAGGACGCTTTACTTAGTCTAGCATTCTTCATTTGACAGAGATTGTGTCGTAAAGTCAATACCTTTAAAAAGCTGGATGAACTATAAAGAAGCCAGTCAATGCTACAGGCCAACATGCATCTGTCATTCAAGGTACTTCCAAGTCTACAATGCTAACGTCTCTATGCAATTACTCCACAGACAATCCTTCCGCTTTTTACTCAAACGAGCATGGCCAGTTTTTCCCCCAACAGAATCTCTTTGAAAACCCGACCAAACTTGCAATCATTGCAACACCGTTACAAATCAAATCAGCCAGCTAGCGAGTTCAAATTACTTCTGCATAATCTCCCTTAGCCAGTAAAACATGAGCGACACTCCCCCTGTTAAACTGCACCGCCTGTCATTCATTACGTTCATCCGGTTCCTCCCGAGAAAACATGGCGCTGCCGTGGAGGCGATGCAGCAGGTGGACTTCTGGAAGAACTGCGGCGTCTTTACTAAATACGGTATGCGGCGCTAGGACAATGACGACGAGGAAAAAGGGAGCTGTAGCCGGTCTGGGAGTCCGCAACGTTGTAGGAAACCGGGTAAGGTTAAACGTTAATTCATTCATTCAAAGCGCTTGACACAATCTGAGAAGGTCAATTGGTTCATCCGGTGTTTAGCCGTGCACCGCCAGTTCGCATACCGGTACTGTACATTTGTGTCCAACAAGTAGATGGTCAGGTGTGTGGGTAGTTTGTTGGGTAACTGATTCGCTGAAAATTAGACAAAGATTATATAATATCGGCATATTATAAGTGAAAATCATGTGCCGGGATCCACCTCTGTCGGCAGTACAGCTTGTACTCAGCAGATGCATTCTTTACTAAGAAGGTCATCTGTCAAATGAGGACATAGTTAATATACGGTAGACGTTCAGAGGCTGAGGTTTTTTGTTTCTGTGTTCAGGTTAAGCTATGCTGATATGTAGCTAGATAGCAAACATGCTAACTTAGCATGTTTGCTATTTGTAGCTTTAAGGGGCTTGAGACTTAGGAAAGTGCAGTAATGCTGTTGCTCAATAGGCTAATGTAATAATAATAATAAATAATAATAATAATAATAATTAATAATAATAATAATTTTGTTGATATCTCTCTCGTTTGTGACCACCTCTAAACAATTGGATGTTAAGTCAAATTGTAGAATGAATTGCTGTCACTGGTGCGATTATTACACCAGGGTGATTGCAAGTGTGATCTTTGTATTGGAACATATGTCTAGGATGTAAGCGCCTATAATGACCCTGGTCACTTAGAAGATAGCCCTGAAGCAGACAGTGCTGAAACGCTGGCGTCATTAAAAGCAAGTTGCTTTGGATGTCAGTGCTTGCAATCTTCCTGTCTTTTTGGTTTGAAACGCTTATGTGCGGTAACGTGATCAATGCAACGGAGTTGACGCAGTTCACCTGCAACTGGCACTCTTGAAGTTTGCTTACCTTGGGCAAAGTAAACGATAGAGAAGGCATTCTTTCAGAATGCTGATGTTTGATAATGCTTGGAGCAAAGGTCCATCCCTCCTCCATTGCTAGTGGTTTTTATATCACGTTATAGCTGTGTATAGTGTGGTTGATTTCATGTTATATTACTCTTATGTATTGTGTTAACACTGTAAAATTATTTCCTTGTGTACCTTCCCGTAATTCATTTACCCTCGGTCTTTATCGTTCGAGAAGTGAGCTCTACTTTCTTATCATGGTCGGTGGAAATACTTCTGTAGTCTGTGTAGTAATTCGAGGTAATTCATCCTGTTTAGTAATCCCTATTCATATTCCCACTGAGTACCTTTGCGCGATTTATGCGCAAAGAGCTTTCATCAAAGTTTTTTTTCATGTGGGAAACATTGATAACAGTGATAAACCACAAGCAAAATAATATGAGTAATTATTTGGCAGAATTTTGGTGTATTCTGTTCAGTTTTTAGTGTTAATGTTTTTGAAAAAGGAAATGTACTTATGAAAACAAGATGTGCGTTATGGCGATAAAAATAACTGTGATAATCCATTGCATTTGAAAGCATAACTATTTCGACTTTCCCTTTTCATTCCTCAGTTCCTAATTTTTATGAGTGATCATTTTCTTTTATTTTTTTTTTAGGTGATACTATCAGGTGATGCTGTGAAGCTACCTACAATCAAGAAATCTAGCACCCTGTGGAGGTACTGTGTGCTTTACGGCAGCAGTTGCTGGTCATGGTTTTGTTTTTGTTTTTTCAGCCATTCTTGGATTACTTACCAAAAATGTTATTTTTTCCTTCAGGCATAATTTGAGGTTACTGTACCCTTCAGTAACACAGATTACTGAACACTGCTGTAGAAGGCTCCACAGCGATGCCAAAGTAAAGGATCCTTTCTCATTAGCTCAGAAAGACCTGATTAATTTGTATGATGATATCAAAAAGGTGAGTGAACATGACATCATATCTAAAAAAAAAATGACTGTCACAGAAAAACACAGTTCAGTATTACAGATAGAGCACAGGAAATTCCTCTTGGGCTTTCTGTTAAGCTCAATAGGAGCTAAACTTTTGTAACGCACACCATCATGCATTTGTGGACATAATGTTCTGTGCTAAACTCTCAGTACTGTATCATTAACCAAAAACAAGGCTAGAGTAGCACTTGCATGCACTTTCTGTAATTACCGTATTTCTAGCACACAGGTTTGTGGTAGCGTGTCCTCTTTCTCTGGATTATATGTTTTATAAATGACTTACTTTATGCTTCATAAATTGTTTCACTTTTTGTTAATCATCAGTT
Organism: Megalops atlanticus; assembly: GCA_019176425.1. Classification (NCBI taxonomy): domain Eukaryota; kingdom Metazoa; phylum Chordata; class Actinopteri; order Elopiformes; family Megalopidae; genus Megalops; species Megalops atlanticus. The sequence continues at coordinate 7,905,604 of CM032898.1, forward strand.
TCATTTTGCTGTTTCTAGGAGCTGTTTGTGTCCAAAACAGAGCTCAAGTCTCTGTGTGAGTACTACTTTGATGGGAAGGGAAAAGCCCTGCGGCCGATGATAGTGGTGCTGATGGCCCGAGCTTGTAACTTGCACAGCAACAAGGAAGGGTAAGAACGCTGTTCACTCTCTGCTGATTCATGATGATGAAGCAAGAGAGCACTTCCCTAAAGGAGTGCTGTAGTTCTTGCTGGAATGTACACGTTGTAGTCCTTGCCCCCTAAATCTGTTCTCTTCCCCAGGGATTTGCTCCCAGGTCAGCGGTCCATCGCCATGATCTCCGAGATGATCCACACAGCCAGCCTGGTGCACGATGATGTCATCGATGGATCAGATACGCGTAGGGGGAAGACCACCATCAACGAAGTGTGGGGGGAGAGAAAGGTCAGCCTGTCTGTCAGTAAATACTAAAGCCCACCTCATCATGAGCCCTACTGGATAATTATTAATATGGCTCTGAGTGCCACCCTTAATGATCTTGAGGGCCAAAAGATTCTTGCAAGAAGGACTTCCTCTTTGGGAGACTGATGCATTTGATCTCTTTGTAGGCTGTGTGTAAGCCTCATGTTTTCCAGTCTAAACCAGTTTCCTCATGAAAATTCTGGATAGCTTTATTTTTTTGATGCTCATTCTGATTTTATTATTATTATTTAGTTTCCTTCCATTGCTTCCCTTCCTCCCTATCCCATTTTCTGGGGTTTAAAAATGGACATTTGATCAAGCATATCTCAGTCTGATGTGTGCAGTGTACCACCTGGATCTGAGAGCACTACCAGTGTGCGAGTACTATCCTAACAGCACTGTGCGGGTGTCTCATTTTACCCTCTCTTTGTTACAGGCCATCCTGGCAGGCGATTTCATCCTGTCTGTGGCCTCCATGGCTCTGGCTCGGATTGGCAACACCGCGGTGGTGTCTGTGTTGTCCCAGGTCATTGAGGACCTGGTGCGAGGTAATTCAGGAGCAGCTCTCACTCAGCTCCGCTCACACAGCAGCCAGAGTCAGAGTTTAGGCGTTCCAAAGAACTAATCCAATCAGGAGATGGTGCATATGAGCATCCCGAACCTTACTGTTTACTGATCCTGGATCAGTGAGCTTTAGGCGAGAACCTTGAGACTCCTAAGCAGTGATTTGTTGATAGGGACTGACGTGGCAGGCAGTAAGTTCAGGATGCACCTGCATATTTTGTTTCCCTGAAACCTGAAAAGACACTTTTATTTAAAGCCATTAACGGGTTTAACCCTTTCCTTCTCAGTGACGTTTGTGTGTCACGGTGTCAAGTCTCTAAGCTAGTTATGGACATGTGACTTAAGGAGATTCCTGCATGTCCCAGCTCATGGCAAGTTCTGATTTTTTTTCAGGTGAATTCATGCAGCTGGGATCTAAAGAAAACGAGAATGAGAGATTCAAGCACTACCTGGAGAAAACCTTTAAGAAGACGGCGAGCCTCATCGCTAACAGTTGTAAAGCAGTATGTACGTTCTGTCTTGGCATCAACAATAAGGCCGTGGAACGACAGTGTGGAGCAAAATGAAAACAAGAACTCATACGTTGACCGCAGAATCTCTTGTGTTGAAGGTGTCGATCCTTGTGAACCCCGATCCCGAGGTGCATGAAATTGCCTTCCAGTATGGGAGAAATGTTGGGATCGCATTTCAGGTAATTCGACTTGTATTTTTCCAATGTGTTGAACTTGATGGTGCACTCTAACTTTTTTTTTCTTAAAGGTACAGTCGCATGAACAAATATCATGTGTTTAGATTACTGAATTGATATTTTGCTTCTGTACTGTTTTTGGTCTATCTGGTTAAACTGGTTTTACTGCTGCTACTTTGGTTCATGTTACGTGCAGAGTCCAAGTCTTTCAAAGTCAATAGACAAGACAACCCATATCTGGGAGAAATATTTACAGGTATTCCCTTGAAATAGAATATGGTTATAGATTTTTATAAAATAATGTAGATTAGAAGTAATTTCACCTGATATACAATTCACTTTCTTACAAAGACCCCATAAGTCCCTCCAAAGATCCATAAGATCCAAAGATCCATAAGCCACAATAAATCTTATCCCAATGAAACAGAGGAGTGAAATAATACTGAACTGTATGCATAAACTGGGGAGAATTGGTAATGTGTTCTGAACTAAAAGGACTGTAAAAGCCTGTTTTCCAAGCCATCCCTGAACTAAACTACAGTTACACTCTGGGGTATAACCCATAGCGTAACATACAACATTTCCTGAAGGTGTTTGAGTGACATCCCAGAAAAAAGGGATCCTGGGATTTTCAGAAACAGCAGAAGAGAGGACTTATTGTTTTTCCTACTTCAGAAAAGATCACTGAGGACTGTCAGTTTTGGTTGGTTTTCCCTGTGGGGTGTTGACATACGTGTTTACCAAATTATGTAAATTTGGTGCGGCCTGGCCTTGAACGGTATGTCCCTCTGGGTGTTCTGCAGCTGGTGGACGATGTGCTGGACTTCACCTCCAGCGCCAATCATCTGGGGAAGCCCTCTGCCGCAGACCTCAGACTGGGTCTGGCCACCAGGCCGGTGCTGTTCGCCTGTCAGCAGGTGGGTACCCTGCAACCGCTCACCAATACCACCAATTTTTTATTCATTTAGGAACAAACTTAGTTCTTACGCCACCAGGACAGGACATCTTGCCTCTCGTTCCACTTCAATAGTGTATATATATATTTTTTTTGCCTCGTGAGGTACAGCTGGGCTGTTCTGATAAGACAGTCTGAGGTTTATTTTATATCAGCAGGAGAGATTTATGCCATACTGGAAACGAAGATTTTTGGCTGCTGCCATGCTTCATTGTTCCTTCAAGGAGGCTTTGTGGTTCAAGGACAAGCAGAAAACACTAGTTGTGCAGATTTACGAAGGCAAAGGAAGTTCAAAAGAACCCACTGTCTTTGATGCTTGATATTTCCAGTTTCCTGAGCTGCACGCCATGATCATGAGACGGTTCGGCTCGAGGGGAGACGTGGAGCGGGCCTGGCGGTACGTCCTGGAGGTAAGGGCCCAAGAGGTGATCCGGTCCATGTCACGGGTCAGGTCCTGAGATGCAGAAGGACGGTATGACGAGAGGTCATGGCTCGAGCCATCATTATTATTGCATTATTGTCATTTAGCAGACGATCTTATCCCGAGTGACTTACATAGGTTACAGTTTTTTTTTATTACAATGTTATCCATTTATACAGCTGGATATTTACTGAGGCGGTTGTGGGTTAAGTACCTTGCCTGAGGGTGCAGCAGCAGTGCCCCATTGGGGAATCGAACCGGCAACCTTTCGGTTACAAGTCCGGCTTTGCCCTCCCGCTCAAAGGGGACGGCATTATTTCACGTCGCTGACCTGCGCCGTTCTTCCCCCTCCAGAGCGACGGCATCCAGCAGACCAAGTACCTGGCGCAGCGGTACTGCCAGGAGGCCGTGCGTCAGGTCAGCAAGCTGAGCCCCTCAGCGGAGCGCCAGGCTCTCATCCGCCTCACAGAGCTGCTCCTGAGCCGGGACAAGTGAACCCTGTCCCCCACCCCACAACTCTTCACTCCGGGCAGCTATTCCTCGGGAGTGGGTCCTGTTAAGGGGGCAGTGTGGTCCTGTGTAACAGCGTACACCCAGGACTCCCTGTGTGCCTGGTTCCTGGTTCATCACGTGTGTGTTTACGTGGATCATATTCCCTATTGTGATTGTAACACTCAATGCCGGCTAAATACCTCACTGTTATTATGCATTTTTCCCTTTATCCAACGTTTTTTTTTTTTTTAATATTCCCCCAATATACATTAAGCTGGTATACAACGCAACAACCTTGACATTCATGCAGGAGCAATGAACCAGTGAGAATATGATCTTATGTATATGCATGCACCCAACAGCCATTTTCACTCTGCAAGTCTCATAGTGCAATACAGTGAAGTGGGAATCAACTGGAGGATAGGCTCCACCCTATTGATGTCCAAGCAACTTGCAGGCGACAAGTAGGGTGATGTGACGAGGGGACCCTGGCCCATTGTCCCTCATCTATACCCAGTGGAATTAAGACAGTGTGTTATGCCACTGTGGCGTCCTGATCATTTTTAGAATATACACAGCTGGTTTCAAACCCCAGCCGTAGGGCTCAGTCTACACTCAAGATGAGCGCCTTGTCAGCCGGGTGCCTTTTAGAGCCCAAATTCAACATTTTTAACTCTTTGTCATTAGACAAAAAGAATTCTTTATTTCCCTGCTTTTTATTTGGCACACTTAGCAGCAAGCTTTTCGGTGGACAACTAGGTAACTCCCTGTTACTGACTTGCTGAAATACTCTTTACTTCCTACCAGGCTACAGTGACTAACTTGAAAGCTTTAGCTTTTCCTAAGCCTAAAAGCTTCCTCCTAAATATAGCTTGCTTTTCATATTTTGGCATATGGGGTACATTCTTTTCCTTTTCTCAGGTTTCCACAGCAACACTGTAACTGGAAATGTGTTTTCTGTAGGCATGCATGTGATGAACCAGGAGATGGACACTTTTGGCCGTTACACCAGTGTGCTACCAGCAGTGGAGGTAGATAACCTACCTTTAAACTGATAACGCGATTACAAAGTACCTCATCAGTGTCACCACATCAGATGCAATCAAAAGGAATCCACCACTGATGGGTGATCTTAATCATGACATAGAAACATGGGTTCAGCACGGTTGTTAAATCATGGTAAGTCATCTTTCTCTTACAATGTGTAGTTCACTGGTTGCTACTGAAAAGGAAGGAACCACACTGCCCCTGTGTGTCTCCCAGAGGCACACAGACAGGGAGGAGAGATACCATTACACGACTATCAGACTTGGCTGTACACACTATTGTAAGACACAGTTCTGTCCCCACCCTGCGGCCGCTGTCCCGTCCCCAGGACATCTGGGACAGTGGAGAGCGGGGGAAGGGGGATTCTTGAGATTGGATGGAATTCCTGACGTTACTGTCTGGTGGACCATACTGTACGGTGTCCTTAAAGATCCGTCCACACGTCAAAGGCCGGTGTGTGTGACACGTATCGAGTGGAACGGAGAACATTGTCTCAACGGTGCTCTTGTCAAACTCCTGTAACAACCAAGGCCTTATTCCACGTCGACTGTGTACTCAGCTGTACAAAATAAAAGCCAATATTTTTTAAGTCTGACGACTGACTTTTCCTCCACAAACAAATCTCCGCAGTAAGATTTTTCTATAGGAGAATGATTTATTATAAAAGACTGTACATAAATTTCAATTAACAGATTATATATACAAATCAAGGGCAAAGAGACAGATTTCAGATTTTGTTCCCAAGAACATTTAAGTTACAGAACACTCAACGTTTAATATAACAAAGCAAACGGACAAAAGTATCAAGGCGTTAGCTGCAGTATCCTGAAATGACTTTATATTAGTGGTCAAGACACGAACTGTTAGTTCCATGTGAGTGTTGAGAAGAAAAGAACCAGGGCCATGCCATCTGCTACCACTTCCTTTAACGGTTAAGTTGAGACAAACACAAAAGGTCCGAAGTTGAGATTATACATTTTAAAGTATAAAACATTTACTGATTAAAATTATTCCATGATGACTAGATGAATCCTAATGTAATCGCTCAAGTCGAAATCATTTGATATACGGAACATAAAAATGAAATACGCGCTTACAAAATGGACAAATGGCTGCTCTCAAAAACGCTTTACAGACCTGAGTTATGAACCTAACAAAGGTATAAAATGGAAATCCAAGTACTAACTACACAGACATACTTTACAGGTTCAAACCTTTTTCATCGACCAGTTACTTTGGCCTAGAAACAGCCTCTTCTGTCCCCTCCAGCATTGGGACAAGTGGTCCGTTTACCATTTTCCATGGCACAACTAAATATGGCAGTGTTTTCAGCCAACAAACATAAAAAATGAACAATTTACAACTGTATGTTAGTTTTGAACCTACAGGCCACTACACAAACTGCACTCTGATAGGCGACTGTTGATATGGTGCTAATGAATGGAAAGCTATTGAGCTTTCTGTACAGTGTGAAGTAGCATGTAAAAGCAACCTTTTTTTTCCAGAGCAATGTTACAACCACAGTGCGGTTTGGTCTTCAGGGAACGGACACACGGCTATCTAAACTTCCTGAAGACCACTACCAAAGCACAGAGAGAGAGGGCAGAAGTTCCAGACCTCTGCTTTAGGGTACAACACCAGATCTACAATCTTTGTTTTACATGTATGACCAGGTATCAAATTTGTGTTAATTTAATATTGTTTACATATAAATCAGAGCATGTAAAAAATAAAATCAGCAAATTCAACGAATGCTTTTAGACACATTCAAAAAAAAAAAAAAAAAAAGAGTGCTCACTGTAAATATTAAATTATGGAAGCTTAATGGATCGAAAAGTATATATAGAGTACATTTATTGTTTAATTTTTAGGCATGCTTTAGGCGAGATTTAACTACATTTCAAGAATTGGTTTGGTATTCTGAAAAACAAAAAAAAAACTGGCTATTCTGACAGTCTGAATTCAAGACCAAAAACTACACCTGTTTTGACTTGTCAACATAATAGGGGAGAGGGGTAGAAAACGGCACATCTCGAACCTGATGAACCAGATGATCCCTATGTGATGTGTTCACGCGTGGCATAGACCATTCAAGACACCGACGGGCACTCACAGGAAAAACGCTAAACCACAACCTACTGGCAGCTGCTTACATTATATACAATGACGCAACAGGGCAAACGACCAAAACTGGAAATAAGCATGTTATCTGCATGATTGTGTATTGGTAGCACTCTACAGCTCTGGCAGCGCCAGTGTAATTGTTGCTTTGTTCCTTGTCTCTGTGCACCAATCCACACTGTCTTGCGTTTGTGACAATCCACACAGTCTTCAGGAATCTGCAACTTAACATTGCAATGTCGCCACACTGAAACCCCTTGATCCTGAGCTGTAATGTGCAACCATTGTTTTTCCACATTAGTATACCTTTAATCCCCGATCCCCAACACCCCCAAAAAAAAAAAAAAGTAAATAGATTTTTATTTGCAACTCTAAAAGGAACAAACATTCTGTCACATCCTAATGCACTTATCTATGCTTTGCAGGTAAGGTTTGCTTTTTATTTTACTGTCTAGATATGAGTTGAATAAATAGGGTCCTTTCAGTCTGCATAGTGCATGATGGACTCCACGTAGTTCCCCGGGAAAAGCCCCGTCACGCCGTTGCAGACGCCCTCGAACCAGCCATCGTCATTCTTCTTGATGATGTAGATGATGGCGCCCTCCATGAAGGACAGCTCGTCGTCTTTGTCCTTGGTGTAGTCGTAGATCGCCACGACTACAGAGCAGGGGGGAAAAAAGGGGAAAGATGGTTTGAACGTGAAGCAAAGGGGTGCAGATAGCATGAACCTCCACTGCCAAAATCAAAAGGTTTTGCTGACACTCTACTGACATGGTGTTTGCTTTCTAGTGTATACGTAATGAACAAATAATGACTGAATGTAAACCAGGTGATTCACGTTTGTGAGGTAACAAGTCGAAGGCAAAACGTTGACAAATATTGTTCTCCATTCAGGAAGAGTTGGAGATGGGGGAAATGGAAGTCTGAGTTTTTGCGAGTTGAGCGGTCACTATGACTGATGAACTGTAGTTAATGTAAACGCTAACTGACTGTTTACGTTTCCACATTAATACCCGTATACAAAGACAGCCTACTGCAACTGTCCTTGTAGACTTTTTTGTTTAGTCAGGCCCTGAGCATATGGCATTAGTTTTTGAGTAGAGGAAGCACTCGGGTGATGGAAGAACAGGGATCGGGCCTCACCTTTCTCCATGTAGGCCTTGGGAGCCCAGTGGGGGTCTCCGTCAGCGTAAGGGTCGCTGTAGTGCACCACGGCCGCCTCCTCGTCCTCGTAGTCCACCGGCGGGGCCGGGGGAGGGGGCGGCGAGTCATCGAACATCGGGACATCGTCAGGCGGCGGCGGGGGAGGAGGGGTGGGCGTGTCCGCTACTGCGGCAGGGGAGAGGAGCAGACGTAAGAGCCACGCCTTCTCATGCCCCGCCCCCGACTGGGGCCGGGAAGACGTGTCAGGGCCTGGCATGCACTGCGGTCCTGGACCCGTGAACCATGCAGTTACTATAAAGCAGCTGTTAGGACTTTCATTTCAGCCAGACTGGTTAGTAAATGTATGTCCCTGATGAGGAGGTGAGATGGCATGCCGCAGACCGCTTTTACACTCCTCCAGTTCATTTGATCAGATGAAGCAAATCTCAGTCCTGCTGGAGTTAGAGGAAATCGGTAAAACAAAGCAATCAGATTAGACACTTATCGTATGATCCCAGGGTTCACTAATGGCTGGCTTCCATTAGCCACGTTCACCTGCAGTTGCCCCGGCGGACATGCGGCCATCTTAAAAATAGACCGCCTCTCCAATACTATCTTTAAGTGCAGTTAGCTCCGGTAACTCTCTGCTCATTTAGTCATAATTATGGGGAAATCCACCTTCTTCCGTGCAGCGATCAATGTCCCTGTCTGGCTGGACACATGCCATTGTTACTTTAATGTTCTCTTCTCAGTGCAAAAACTACTTTCATCTACTAGAGACTGAACTATTTACATGGCATTGAGCCTGGCTACTTTCTCATTAACATGACAAGCTTCTTGAAAACAAACCTATGTATTGTAAGTATGTCCTGATCATACTGAGTACTACACAGCCAGCTGTACCTGAAGTTCCCCCTTTAAATCCCACCTCACCTACAGCTTAGGGAAACTTTAGTAGTGTGGCCATTTCATAGCATCTTTTCATCAGATCTCAGAAGCAGAGAACAGAGGTGGGTGAGGGAGGAACTCAAATAAATAAAACCTTCCTCTGCAATCATGTCCAACAAAACAGGCCCTGGCATTGTGATATACTGCACACTTGTCTAAAGGTCTTCTGAGACACCGTACTAAATTAGGCCAGGGTGCTAGAACATAAGATATGAAAGAACACTGCATATACAGCCTGATTGTTCTACAAGAGTTGGAAACATATGCACGTGTGTGCGCGCGTGCAAACACACACACACACACACACACACACACACACACACACACACACACACCCTGGCCTGACTGTTTTAGGGAATCTCTAGTAAATATAAAAGAGCCATAAAAATCAAGATACCTCTTAACTGTACCTTTTTATTGGAACACCTGTGAGTTTAACTCTTAGATCTATGTCCTTCAATCCAATACGAACAACCCTATAAAGGCATTATTACTTTATAAAGTAAAGCTGCACATATCCTTCAAATACTCTGAAATTCAAGGCTACATTTACAGCCTTTTACGTGTGACTACTTGGTATTCCAGCAGAGGGCAGTATATAGGGATTGATTCGGTTTCTTTTGTCAGTGAATTAGTATGTAGGCAGTTTTCCTGAAAGAGGTCATATAAACACAGTATATGAAGCCATTCATAACCGAGATGGAACAAAAATTAGACAAGACAGTAATTATAGGAGTGCTAATCAAAGGAGCTATTCATTTTAGTATGCAATATTGCCATTGGCTTTCAAAGAGTTTTTTGAATCCTTGCAGGCTGAGGATGCACAGAGCATCTGGGTGGAGCAAACTGAGGGAAAACTGTGTTACAGCCAACAAGGACTGTGAGCACTGTGTTTGAATTCAGCTAAGAAAGACTAAGCTCTATCATAACTGCAAAATACACTAGTGATGAGTCAATGTAAGGGCCAACATTTATTCAAAAGCTGACCATTTCTGCTTTTGTTGTTTCACCATTAAATAATACATTGTTAGATTACACTTCTAATGATGCGCTCTCAAGCACTGGACATTATATGTACTGGGATGTGTTGGGAAAACTGGCATTTTGTTTTGAAAGGAAGTGCGAAAACCTTCAAGATGAGAAGGCAACAGTATGTCCTTTTGCTGAAAAACAGGGACACATGTCTGAAACTGAGGCGGCAGCTTCCTCCAGCCCAGCGTGAATGCATGGGCTTTTAAAAGCACATTTCGTTTGTCGGACCGTTTCCATGCCGACGGCTGAAGAATCCATACTAAGAGCAGAGCTGTGATCACTGCAGCAATGGCAATATGCATCAGGGGAGCTAAGAGAGGAGCCGTGAGGCAGGAGGATGAGGAGGGGACGGGCTACAGATACAGCTACTTCTATGGGATGGGAGAATGGCACGGCATGCAGTGTGGGGGGGAGTGCACTATGCATGGAGACAGCAGGGGGCGCTGTTGCAGACTTACTGTTCTCCTGCACCCTGGCAACAAAGCCTGTGAGGGGTATCTGTGGAGTCAACTGGGGCATGGGGGGAGGAGGGGGGGCAATAGACACTGGCAGCGACAAACAGAGAGGGGGAAAGGAGAGAGGGACAGGGAGGGGAGGACAGGGATATAAGAAGAGAGAGAGAGGCAGAAAGTGAAAAGAAGAGAGAGGGAGTGAGGACAGGGCGAGAGAAAGAGAAGGAGAGAGGGAGGGGGGCCGGGCACAGAAGGAGAAAAACAGAAGCAGATGTCAGTCTCAGGGAACAAAAGGCAGAACCCCCCCGCCACCCCCACCCCCTCCCAACCATTACACACCTGCCCAGCAGCACCCCAGGGGGGGTCGGGGTGTACAGTAGCAGCAGGTGTTTGTGGTGGGAGTCAGGGAGGATAAAAACAAAGAAAGCCAAAGAGCTGGAGGACAGCTGCGAAATGCTGAGCTCAATGGCCAAGCCTCATGGTCGCATTCATTCATTTTAGGCAAAGGCTTAAGGTTATGGTGTCTCACCAGGTGTCCAGTTCCCTCCAAGGACAGATAAAGATGAGGAGTTCTCTCGTTTATCTGTCCTACCTTTGTAGGTCAGCTGCACCAGGGAACGTGAGCGTGGATGGGAACAACAGCATTCACCAATGACTGATTAAAGTCTACAGCAGAGACCCTATTTTGGCGATTCTTCCGGAGGGGTTATGAGCTTCCAAAACCCTACCCCTGCTGTGTCTGCTCTATTACTGGTGACATCCACTTCAGCTTTAAAAATGATCTTTGGGTCTATATTACTGGACTCTGCCTACGGACACCTTTCCTTTTATGCTGGGGGCCCTTTTCTGGAAATTTGCAGTTCAGCACGATACAGCAGACTTTCCCAGGATCCAACTCCTCCCTGTACTCCACCCCCACAATCTGAGTTTGGCTTTTAAACTAGGACACAGGGAACACAGACCCGAGGACAGTGCCGATTTAAACAGTCAGAGAGGAAACAGGCATTTGGTGCCACTGACCCCATTTAAACCATTTCAAACATGCCTTTGTAGTGTGATGTCTGAACACATAGTGTTTCTGTGGCCATTGATATACTAATGAATGTGGAAAAAACACCTGAACAAAGGCAATCTGGCTCTGCCCTGCAGCAGGTAGCAAGGTGACACAGGAAAACCGCTGCAGTCATATTTAACACAGCGGTGATGAAAAATCCTTACACAGAGCTGCACAAAATCACAGGAAACGGCTGCTTTGGAAATCTTTCACTGAATTCTTCAGAAATTCAGTTCACTGAAATGACTCAGGCTTCTACCCACAGATACCTGAGAACTGCAACACATGTAGGACTAATATGAACGCTAAGGGTTCGGGGTGACTTTCTTAACCTGTCTTCAGTTTTAATAACTACAAATGGAGGTGAGCATCTTAATGTGAGTGCACATACGAAGGTACCTATGTGCATCTCACAGTACACATGTCAATGTCTGAGGCAAAAGAGGAAAAACAAACAGTAGAAACTCAAAATGACTACAGTAATAACTGATTGTTGTAATTATAAATCTTAGTTTTAGTTTAATTTCCTGTATTTTCCCCAACAGACAGGGGGCGTATTCCCTACATCTATGTACACTATTTATCATCCCTATATACACGTACACAGACAACTAATCTTGTTAGCACTGTTAAGCTTCAGCTAATGGTGGGAGATGAATTAGACGGAAACGCCCTACAGCACAGGAAGCTCAATCACTCATCAGTGGTGCTCGATTTGCTGGCGTTGGCCCCTCTGCTGTGTCTCACCCACAGACCAAGAATATCCTGCATCACTACTCTAAAAAAAGTACCCCGCAGAAACATTGCGTCAAGTGCACATTTGCGTTGTGAAGAATTTAATAACAGCATGCGGTGATAGGCCTCCTACCCTTCGGAGTGGGTGCGAGTGTCTAACATCAGCACTTAGTGGGTCGGACAGGCAGAGGTGAGGTGTACTTACTGATCATAGCGTACCAAAAAAAACTCACTATCAAACACCAGTAAAGCATACAACACACTGCATGCTATGTGTACATCTAGGTGGTGGTGCTCCTATAGTGGAACTATATTCAGGTTAACATGGGTGGGGGAGAAGTGTAGGTGACCCAAATATGGCTGTGGGAAAATTACTGTGCATGCTACACAGCATAACCTGAGATGCAACAGTGACTCATCTGTGGCTCAGGAGGGGGGAGTGTGGTGGGGGGTGCTTACTTGAGCTTTGGGGGTAGACAGGACCGCCGTTGACGTGCGGCTGCTGCACAGAGAACTGAGAGGTGACGGAGGGGGCACGCCTGTACGTGCCCGTGGCCGAGATGGTGGAGACGGACGAGGTGGTGGAGTTGTGCCGGGATATCTGCCGGGATATAGTGCCAAACTGGGACATCGGGATGGGGCCTGGACCGGGCCCTTGGGGAACCGCCGCTGTTAGTAAGAAAAGGGAGGAGAGAGGGAGAGTGAGAGAGAGAGAGAAAGAACCCAGAGAGGGAGGGTGAGCCACACCCAGTAAGACAGCATCCCGTTCCCAGCAGTCTGCAGAATGCACCACGAACCACAAGGCGTCGTTAAAAACCACACAGCAGAAATGACAAGGCAGACCATCAGATCAGAATACCACAGCAACAGAGAAACAGACGAGCATTAGGCATGACCAAAGTCATTACCGACCAATTAGGAAGGGGGGCGGAGGGCTGGCGGGGGGGCAGATATCAGATAATGGTATGATGGAAAAGGATTTCACATCGCCAACATCATTACCAGCCAATTAGGAAAGGGGAGTGAGGAGAAACATCAGATTACAGTAACAGACTAATGGAGATATAGAGAACGATGACCCATCACTGACATCATTACTAGCCAATTAGGGAGTGGGGGAGGGACAGACATCAGATTACAGTACCATAGCAATGAAGATTTTCAAAAGGATGACAGATCACCAACATCGTTACCAGCCAATTAGGAAAGACGGCAGTGGGATATTTTTTTTAACAGTACTGTAGCAATGGAGATGTAGAAAAGCAAGAATGGCAAACATGAGGATGTGTCTTGTGGTGTACCATCTCAGACTACTGCCTGCTGTCTTTTGCAATATGTATGCAACTTCCCTAGTGATATGATCACCCCAATTGGAAACAGCCAATTCACCAAAAAAGACAGTGCTACAGACAGAATCTGTTGACGTCTTTGAGATTCTGAAATGCTTGAAATTCTCCTATCAGTTCGTTAAGTACAACCGTCTACTGTCAATGGCTCCAGACATGAAATCTCTTGTCCTGGAAAAACGAGATGACCCAGACTTAACTGAATTCTTGAGCATGTGTCTTTCAAGGTGGTGTCAAAACAGGATAAAGTATGAGTTATCCTGATTTTCCAAGAAGCAGTTTATTTTTTTCCCCCATGTCATTCTCAGAATCCTTACAGGTAACTATTCCTCCTCACAGGAAACAGTATGTTTCTGTCCTTACTGAAACAAAAAGCACAGGACCAGATTAACAACAGGTAATTTGATGATAAGTGATGACCGAGCACTTTAGAGGACAAAATAAGCTGTTTTGACATTCAGGGGCTTGCTGTGCATAGATATGAGTGGAAAAAAAACTTGTGCCATACAAAATCTGCTCACATTCTTCACGTTACAGATACAGAAATTATAAAATAAAATATTCAGAGGGTTGAATCAGAGGGTGCTTAAATTGTGAGAAATAATATGAAACTTTGTCATCCATGTCATCGGTGGTACATCAATAAAAGGCAAAATGATGCTAGCGTAAACGTCTGACCATCTCCTGTTACCCACCGCAGATACAGAAGCATAGTTCTCTGAAGCTGCCTCCTGAACTTTGAACTCAGAGGCACAGAAGAACTAATTATACATGCTATCTACAAACCACCACAGCACCTTTTTAAGTGAACAACCACCAAAGTCTGCATGCATGCCCATACAGTGCACAAGAAAACAAGTATCTCTCTCTTGTTATACGTAATTACCCCATTCACAAATTCCACAGCCTCATTTAATAAACACTTTATGAATGTAATTACCAAAATAGCACCATGTTAATACCGATCTTAAAAAAATAAAAATAAATTTTAAAAAATCAAGGCCCTTTGTCTCCCAATGATCTGAAAGTGGGTCTGATTTCCCCAAAGCCTTTCTGTAATGGATTGAATTAGTGTGATGATTAACCAAACATGATTCATGACTATGAACTATCATGGTTCTCTACCAGCTGATTTAAGATTGCCGGTACGAAATTAACACATTTTCCAAAAGGAACACATGAGACATACACTTGCCAACTGTCAGTAAGAGTCAGAGAACTTAAATTTTACAGGCACACTGAAGTCATCTATAATGCTGTTTATTAGAATCAGAATAAATTGCATTGTGCATACTGGACATCCTGTACTTACTTTATTCCCCACTCCATACATAAACTAAAGAAGCAAGGCCCTGCTCACACTAGAGGTCACAAACAGATCCATGACTGGATTACTGTACTGCAGACTCTTCTCATAAACAAGGAGACCTTGTCAAACTTATAAGGAGGTATATTTCTTGTAATAAGACACTTTTACCATAAAAAAGCCATGATGACCTTTTTGTTGTGACCTGAATTTTTACCTTACTTGAGTGTGTTTGATATTCACAGTTCACACCAGAGTTTGGTAAACTTGTTAGCTCTGTGATTGGCTGAGCTGTGGATGTGCAGGGAGCATGCCCAGTAGAGACTTCATCAGAACACAGTAGGAAGGAACCATCACCCCAGGAAAGCCATGATTCCCACACCGCTGGAGAGGATTCAGACAAGGCACGCCGGTGCGGTGGACGATCATCCAATCCACGCACACATGCTGCGGGGCGAGGCTCACCTATCACAGACGCCATCATGGGGGGGCCCTGCCCAGGGAGTGGAGGAGGAGGGGGAGGAGGCGGAGGAGCTCCGGGGGGAGCAGGCATTGATGGTACTGAAACAATCGGGCCAGAACAGGAGAGGGTGAGCCACTGTCACTCACACAGCCACTGGGGTGAAAGTTCAAAGGTCTGCCCAAGAGTCAGATGCAACTCCCCACCAATCACACGAGCTCCTGCTTGGGGAAGAGACTCATTTTTTTTTGTTTTTTTTTTTCCATTAGTACACCAATCACCTTCACTGCAAGCAAGCGGCGGCGACCTTGTGAACGAACCCGGCGTGTTGCCATAGCAACGGGTCCCCAACTGCTGTGCGGTTCTATTCCTGTAGCTGTGTCCTCATCCCATCGGTGGCCTGCGCCACAGGTCAATACATCACTCCTTCACCTTAACCGCTGAGTCCTGATTGGCTGGGCGTTGAACACGCCCTCCTCCCAAGTGGCTTGAGCAGCCCCAATCCAATGACATTCAAGACATGCAAGAACTACCTAATAGTTTTTGTCTATTACTTTCCAGCCTCAGTATCATTTTTGTCTGACATATTTCTGCACTTCATAAATGAGCCAAATTAATTTTTTTGAATCCATTTGGAATCCAATTAAAAAGCTAGAGGCTGTGTACTGGTAACAGTCCTGGCCTGTCCTTATTTCGAACACGTTTGCTGCAGCCTGACAGTACAATACATTACATTAATGACATTACTTACTGACAGTACTTTGCTGATGGCCTTATCCAGGGTGACTTTTTTTTTTTTTTTTTTTTTTTTTTTTTAAGCATTTTTCATTTATGCAGGTGGATATTCACAAGGCATTTCAGGTAAAGTACGCTGGTGAACGCTATTTATTAGTAAGCTGTTTGAACCTTCAGGCTTACAGCTCAGTTTTCTAATCACTGCCCTTATGCCATAATGCCACAGAGAGGGAGGGATCTAATGACCTGTCCACCCACAGCACAGAGTAGCCGAATGTTCTGCAGAGAGGAAGTGTGGCTTCTACCCCACGGCTCTTAAAATGATCTCTGAAATCAGCCACGCTCATTTGATCCAACGCCCAACTGGCGCGCTTCCTCGCGGCCGCGATCACCGGGTTAACCAGCTGTGACAGGGGAGCCGGCACGACGGGCCACATCCGAAAACCCAAACGGTCTCCCGTGCGCCCAGGATAGCCCCGCTCAGAGCTCTGCGTTTCCCACGGCAACAGTGCACACTGGCAGCCGAGAGGAGCCTTTTAGTGGCCTGTCTCTGTGACTCTGCAGTGAACTGCACAGGCCAGCATTAATATGACATATTCTGACACGACACCACCAATCATAACCCGCCTCAGAGACCTTCCTCACCCGTAATGTTCAGTACCATGCACGACTCTCCGTTTAATGGACAGATGGGGCTAATGTGTGCCTATGGCTGGAACGAGCTGGATGACTCAACGCCATTACTGCGTGATGCGAGAGAGGGGTCAGGTGGGGCTTACCCGGTCCCATGCTGGGCGGGGAAGGCGTCGGCACGGCGATGGGGAAGCCGACGCCGCTGCTGCCGCTGTTCTCGCGACTGCCGCTGCCCCCACTGCTGCCACTGCAGAGACAAACACACACAGTGTCACACACGTAGCATATCACACACCCTCACTCACACACATAGTGTATCACACACCCTCACTCACACACATAGTGTATCACTCACCCTCACTTACAGTCACACACACACACACACACACACACACACACACAGTGTATGTCACACCCTTTCACACATATACAGTACATCACACGCCCTTTCCCACTCACACACACAGCCTCACACACCCTTTCACATACTTTATGTACCAAATACCCTTTTGTAAACAATGTAAATGAGATAACCTTTAACATACAGCATACCACATACCCTCTCTCACACACAGCACCAAACACTCTTTCTCTCTCTCTCACACACACACACACACAACAACGAGAGCACATACCCTTTCACATACACTCACATGCACTGTGTATCAAATACCCTTTCACACACACAGCAACTTTCTCACAGAAACAGAGAAACACATACCCTTTCACATACAAATACCCTCAAACACCCTTTCCCACAATTTCACTGTGGTACATCAAACACAGACACACACACAGACACGTGCATGTGCATGCACACACGTACATGCGCACACACACGCACTGAGTACAAAAGCACAGAAGACTTCAGGAAAGGTCCATATAAAACCTTAAACTCCTCTCATTTTACTAAGGCAATCAACGCGCCACGATCTCCTGAGGGGGAAATTATCCCTGTCATCATTACCACTTCCCACTTTCCGACAGGAGTTTAATTTAATGAGCTGGCTGTGAATACTGCATCAGCTCTCAGTTATTCATCTGCGCACATTACGAACATCACAGTGACAAATGGAGGGCATAACTGCAGGAGGCGGTGAAGGAAACCCTGTGTCAGTGATCTCACTTCAGGTACTTCAGGAAGGAGGGATTTATTTAGGGGGTGATCAGATGGCCAGGTTGAGAAAGCCAGATTGGGAATTTTGCCAGGTCCCCAGAGATTACTCCTACACCACTCATCACAGGAGCTTTAGAGACTAAAGAAAGTCAAGACCTCACGTTTAACATCTCCTCTGACAGACATCATCTTCAAAATACACTGTGTCTCCATTGCTACTGAGGGGCACTGTTTTTTAACTTGGTCCAGATGGAAGACCGCCGAGTACTGGCCCACCAGCACCACTTGAAGTGGCAACCTGTCTCTCATCTGAGCTCTAACCGAGCCCGTTTGACTTCAGTCGTTTGGCCAGAGGGCTACAGTGCAGTAAGGCTGCTGGCTTCAGCTATGCCCTGGCCTCCTTCCCACAGGCTGGATGGGATTGCGGCAAGTACACCTTTATCTTAAGATGCTCAGCCATCTTACAGATTTAGGAAAATGCCTACGGACAAGGCTGCCCTAATAGTATTTTAATCATGGGAAGCAGTAATCTACAATGTCCTGCACTTCCAGTGGCAGCCTGGCATTCAGTCCTAATCTTGACACCTCTGAAGGACAAAATCCCTTTCTGCTGTACAAACAAGGAAACCATGCTTCCTTCTTCAGTGTGGTACTGCACTGTAAGTAACTGTTTTCAGAGACAGGTTCCGATCGCAATCTAATATTACAGAGCGCACTGCTGGCCGAATGCAGCCCAGGATCAGGAGATTATCGTTTGACAGGGAGGACATCGGCATTATCTGCGGAGTCGTGGTTCAGCTAAAGATGATTGACTAATTATCCGACATCACCGCTGGCATCTAAGCCTCTGTTAGCTGTCAGAGATAAAAGCAGGAGGAGCATTCAGCCAACATACCGGGATGCTCCTTCAGAGATACATCTAATTTAAGATAAAGGCTTGCTCTTTGAAACTTGATACACTTCCTGACTCTGGACAGGCTTTCTCCATTATGCTGTGCTCATACATACTGTCCCTGATCAGGTCCTATGAAGAACTGGACCTTCTGCTCATAGGAGACAGAAAAGAGCCTGCCAATCCCCATAGCATAGGACATAATACTGAAAAGATGGGCCATTTCTATAGAAATATATTTCAAATAGATTCTCCAAAAAAGACAAGTGGCCAGCACAGTCATGCAGCTCTCATAAGGTTAATTTCAGATTGCCTTTTTTGACAACCATTTAAGAATTAATGGATGCATATACACACTTCTATGAGTTACATTACACATTAATCCAACTCAAAGTCAGCATTAAAACCTTTCAGCTAATGAGGCAACTCCAATCATTCATGCCTCTCATGAAGGCAACACTCTGGCCAGTCAGCTAAGCTAAACAAAGAGTGAATGGTTGAGAGTTCTCTGTTATTGGTACCAGATTCACTAATGACATTTACAAAATGCTACACAGGAGGCCATTTTGGCTTCTGTGGAAACACTAAAGAGCCTATGCATTCTAAGCCTTGTCAGGTTTAAACATGATTTCTGCATACAAACAGAGGCCTTCATTCAGCCCAACCCGACTCACTTTTGCCCTTAACTTTGAGCAACAGCCTTAAGTGATCCTTAAAAACCTCTGCTTGGTGACAATCAGATGCATGCTGTTGTGAGGGTACCAAAACAAGGTATGGTGCTGATGTATATCACTCAGAGGATTCAACTGAGAATGCTCATTCAATGAATACATAGATAAATTAATGACTATGACTGTTTGATAGAGAAAGTATTTCCTGCTCAGAAAATGTTTTGTGTGAACTGTTAACACAAATGTTACACAAATACGAGGATTATGAATGAAACCAAGAAAAAGTGTGCAAGCGTCTAGTGGAAGTCCGGGTTCATCCAAGGATATAGCTCTGGGGTATAACTCGCAACAGAACGGCTATCGCACTCAGGAAACTACAAAAACGATTAACTACAACTGCCGAGGGCAGTTTCTCCCCGCTGCCTTTGCTCACGTAAATATTGCATGAGCGACACATTCCTCACGGTGTATTCATTCAAGAGTCCAGCATACAGCCAGCAGCTGCCAATGTTTATAAAGTGTACAATCTCACTAAAATGTTACTTCCCAGTTACCAAGTTGGGTAGTTCCTGTCCTTAAGTAATACAATACATGTGATTGGGAATATACTCATTCACCCCTAACACACTTTTAACAACTCACTGTGACTTGCCACAGTACATGTAAATCATTCCTTCTAGGTAAAGAATGAGACAAACAGTCTTTGTATTGGATCTTTCACATATCTGGTCTACTGTTCCCCTGGACCCTGCAGCAGATGTGTCAATAACAGGTGATCAGCCCTGTTTAGAGCACGTGTGTGGAGTAAACTCTGTGGGGCTGCCAGATCTCACATACAAACTGAAGCATAAGGGCCACATCTGCTCATGCACACACACACACACACACACACACACACACACACACACACACACACACACACACACACACACAGGCATACACCTACACACACACACACATACACACACACACACACACACACACACATACACCTACACACATCCACACATAGTCACACATATACACACATGCACACACGCATGCAGATGGGTGAGGTGGGTGGGGCAGGTGGGGTCGGGTTACCTGTGAGTTCGGGGTCTCTGGTTGAGGGAGGCGGTGCGGCCGGGACTGTGCTGGCTGCCCAGGCGGGCGGGGCTGGTCATGTAGTCATTGGGAACCACCGGGGGCTTGACCGGCTCCAGGGTTTTGTACGGTGTGTTTCGGCTGGAGAGGAATAAATGCAGTGTATTAACAAGACACCTCAGGTACAGCTGAATGCACCAACAGACAAATATGTGTAAAAAGGATCCCCTTTATTCTCAGTTTCATCACAGACGGTACAAAAACACATGTACAGACATAATACAAATTCACACAAAAAGACAAGTATGCTCACATACATACATAATACTGACAGACAGACACACGCACATGCACACGCACACACGTGCACACACACAGCACTGGCCTGCAGTGACTGCCCTACCCCAGCGTGCCACGCCCTGACATGGGGGGGCTCGGAGGCTTCTGCGTTGGCGGGTTGCTCCTCGACAGCGTCCCTCCCCTGGCGGGCTGGTTGTTCCCATGCTGCAATGCAAACATTTCCGCACTCCATAAGAACCCCGCGGACGCGCTCGGGGGTTCCGGGGCGTGACACAGTGTTACAGCTGATGAAGAGCTAAAGCTGGCTGGCGTTTCCCAGACAGAAAAAGATTTTTAAGCAGATTAATATCATTCGCAAGCTAAAGCCAAGTTTTTTTTTTTTTTTAAACGTGAAAGTCTGAGGACTGCTATTCCATTCATGACTGTCAGAGGGACCCTGACAGCAGATTCTGTTCAGCTCAGCAGATGCTTATCACAAGCCTTTATTCATGATCTGTTCTTAAGGGTTCCGTTTGGCACATGCCTGTTCAATACAGAGCCTCTGGTGATATGAGGGTTGGAGACACTGTAAAAGACATAATGCAGCTCATTGCATTGTAGTGTCAGTCACTTGCAAACCATTTTTCAATTGTTTCGTACAATTGCCTGTAACAGAGTGAAAACCTGCCAAACCGTGGAATCTGAAAATACGGGTGACACAATGATCAGAATATGAACTGGACACTATAGGACTTTACAAGATTTAATATTATTTAAGTTAATACATTCACTGTTTTTTAAAACAAGCATCTACAACACCTATGGCACAAATCTGGGTCTGTTCATCTTTTTTTTAAATCCTTGTGTCTGGGAAACCCATTATATACAGATAAGCTCTTGAAATTAAGCAGTATAGCAAAGTTATTTCTTTTTGTCTTAAATGTTGACACATTTACACGAGACAAAAAAGGCTGCAGCTCTATAATACTGAAGCGCATTTCTGCTACACCTACTCCGTGTGTAAAGCAGTTACGGAGAATGGGGTCAGAGGGTAGAGGGGAAAGGTCATAGCGTAGCCTAGCAGCACTACTAACACTACAGCACTACGGGTGAGGGGAAGAACAGCTCTTACCTTGGCTTTTAGCCACTTAAAACGTGGGCGGGAGAGGAGAGAGAGAGAAAAACACGTGTCAAAAATGCCACATCGGAGGGAATGAGCACTGAGTATCCGACTGAATGCTCAGGCTACACAGCAGAAACTCTCGCCCACAGCTGGAACAAAAGGCTGGCTAAAATTACCAACAAACCTCAGCTGCTGCACACCTGCCTTACAGTGTCAGATGTGACATGCCATTGTGCTTTCATAGGGAAAACTCTGCATTGACATAAACTAAAAAAAATTAAAAGCAAAAAATACATTAGAAGATATAAAGGAAAAAACATTCTGTGAAGTTCTAACTTTCTGCAAAGGGATGTCCAAGTGTATTGTCACTGCAAAAACTTCTTTCAGTATAAAGATTAGAAACATTTCTGTTACTAGCATACTTTACAAGGGGTGTTTTGCTTCTGCCTTTTCACAAAGCACACAAACTACTGGGCCAGATATGGGGGGAACAGACCAATCAGTGGACTGGTGTGCATTTATATAGAACAGACAAAGACACACCCAGCTTTCTATGCCAGAGTCTGTCCCTGGCGCAGTTTTCGCATTTCAGTGTCCCGGCTGCAGCTGCAGATGTGCATGGCTTGCGGCCGCGGACAGACACCTCTGTCTTTGCGCCGCGCGGCAACGCGGCCCTCAGGGAGTGCGCTCAGAAACAGCTGCTGAAGCGACTGGTGTCTTCCATGAACACAGATCCGCATTACTTATTCACGGTGCCGCGTGAAGCGTCTCCTCGTAATTAGAGAGAGAGAGAACGAGAGAGAGAACGAGAAAGAGAGGCCTATCCCACTCGTCCTCATTCATTGCTGTAAACAAAGCCACGTGTTGTGATGGGGAAGGAGAACAGGGTGTCACTACAGACTGCCTGACCTCATTATAAAGTCTTCAGTGCTATAGCGTCTAATGGCCCGGGACCCATTCATTTGTACATAGGGGAAAAAAATCTGAGACGGAGCCACAACCACAAAACAGAGGTTGCACAGGAAACTGTCAGAAAAACTGGGTGTCGGCAACCATGATATTCCCTTTTCATATACCGCGAACATCATATCCATATTACCAGGGCCAGACTCCAATGTTGTCTGCCTATAGTGCAGTGCAAAGCATGACCATGTGCTTCTTATACAGCGGTACTACACAGCTGTACAAATAAGAGCAAGTAGAAAAGAATGAAGATGTCATAGACAGAGACAGCACAGCCTCTGTCACAGAGTGTGAGAGGGGAGGGAAGGAGAAGACTGTGAGAGAATTTGAGTGACAGAGGGGGAAGAAGGAGAAAAGAAAGACAGAGGGAGACAGAGACAGAAAGAGCACAAGGGAGAAGGAGAGTGATAAAAAGAGAGGGGGAATGGGAGAAGGACGGGGGGGGGGAGAGAGAGAGAGAGAGAGAGAGAGAGAGAGAGAGAGAGAGGCAGGATCCAGTTTCCCGGCAAAGACGCAATGTTTTCCCACCAGTCACGTGGGGATATTGGCGGGGCCCTGTGTTTGGCCCAGTTCTCCACACGACGGAGTGCTCCGGCCAGTAACCGGGACCCGGCGAGATTTCAAACTATCCACTCGGATGTGCTGAGGAAAGGCTCCTTTTTCCAGGTCAGGAACATTAATGCTCACAAGTCCCGGCCACAGAGTGGGTTAAATCTCTCGTGGGTGGAATGTGGGCGAGCAGGACGGGATGGGGGTGGGGTGTGGAGGGGCGGGGGTTGGGGGGTGGGCGTTAAGCGGTAAGTAACATAAGCCGCCTTGTGGGACTATGGACCCTGGGTGCGTGGTTCTCCCACAGAGCTGGAGCGCTGGCCACTTCAAGGCCCTGGTTATGACACCCTGTCCCCTCCAGCTTTCTCTCATGGCTCTGGAGGGCAGTCACAAAACCAACTTGCACAGGTTTTTCCCTGGTGTTTTATTCACTATTAAAAAATGCATCCAACTTTCTGTTGGCTTGGTCAACCTCCCTTTCATCTCATTTTATTTATGGGAGTAGGCACATTAGCCTGATTGTTCCTGCTTATTTATATACGGTACAGCTGTATTTCTGCATAGAAAAATCAATCCCGCCATCTAAAAATCCTTTAATTAATATGACAGGGCAACAGCAGCCCCTGTTAACTCCTTCATCCCCACCCTATGGCCAGAAAAGCTGCTCCACACCAACTCCCCTCCTTTAGAATCAAGATTTCTCACTTGATTGACTGAGAGAAATGTTTAGGACAAAGACACTTCTGTAGACATACTGAGCTAATTTAAGGGCTGTAAATGCCAAAAAACAACATCTGGCATTTCTACTGCATTTCAGACACACAGAGCCGGCAGAGAATCAGGTGACTTTCAAAACACAGTCCCCGTTTCATTTTAACATAGAAAACAGTTTCAATAACACTTGCATGCTTGAAATGCTTGTCATACATTCAGACACACAGAAAAATTGTGTGGTGGCAATTTCAAATGTTCTCACATTCAAGTCATGTTATGAGTGATAAATTCCCACTGCATCACGTTAAAAACCAAAAAATTCTTTATATGCCTGAACTGTTCCAGCTGCGGTCTCACGCATACACAGCTACACATAAACAAATGAACTCATACTTGCAGACACATTTGAAGCCTTTATGGCAGGTATTAGCATTTGCACCCTATTATGTGAAATGCACTCCCTTTATGATTTGTGGTAAACCAAATATGAGGCAGCAGCTTGGCTTTTATCCTGCATTATGACTGCGCATTATTCCTCAAAATGACAATGGCGGGCAGAAAACTGCACTTTAATTCAATCTGCCTGACAATGCAGAGAGAGTGTGTGATTAATGAGCGAATCAGAGCAGAGCTTCAGGCCCAGCAAGCCACACTCCCGGGGCTCTGATGTCATAAGAGACGCTCTTATTCCCAAAGACTAAAAAAGGATGAATTGAGGGATGAACCATTTGGATGCTTCAGATCTCCTCAGCTTGCTCTTTCGCAGAGTGGTGAACCGCATGCCAAGGCCTGAAATTCGGGCGGGTTTGAAGGCGTCTCGGTTTCAGTGTGAAATGGGAGAAGCATTAAGGAGGGCAGAGGACGTGGAAATGCTTTTTGAATATCTCATTGCTTCAGTTCCATCATATCTCACAAAGTGTGTGTGTGTGTGTCTGTGGGTGTATCTGTGAGAGAGTGATAGAGAGTGTGTGTGTGGGAGAGCATGTGTGAGAGAGTGTGTGAGGGTGAGGACATCACATTCTAAGAATAGACCCTTTTTAGGCATTAAGCGGTGTATTTGAAGTTCCCGGGCCTACAGGAATCCTGCGTTCTCGCTTATTCTCCCTGTGCCTGTACTGAGTGGTCTAACAGTCCACCACATACCCTGCTATTCGGAGCAGTTGGGAAGAGAGCCTCACCTTCACCCCGTGGCCCACGTCATCCAGCACCGTGTAGTCTATGGGCTTCCGGATGTACCTCACCGGCCTCTCCATGTTGGCGGGGGCGATGATCTTATGGGTCCTCGACGTGTTCTTGTTCGTGGTCAAAATACCAATCTCCCGCCTAGCCACCTTCTCCTTGTGGATATCCACAGTCTGAGAAAGAGAGAGACAGAGAGAGAGAGAGAGAGAGAGGGAGGGAGAGAAAATTCCATGAGCACAATATCGGAACTGTGGGGGTGGAGACGGGCATTTCATTCAATTACATGGTCATCACCATAATTTAATCATAAAACTACTTCACAAAGCCCAGCTTTTTAATCTCGTTACATAGTTAGTACAGCCCCAAACAAAGTCAATTCTGAGACATAATCAGGGACAAATGGCATTATACCCTGTTGACTGACAAAACTAAATGTCGTCTGTGTCTGTAAATATCCCCCAGATCAGTATTGACAAACACGGCCTGTACCTAACACTCAAATGCCATTAAACTGATCAGTATCACAGCTAAGCTCTAAAGCTCTCACACTCTGAAGACAAGCTAGAAAATATGTTCACAGAATATAATCATTTTTTTATTTACAGAGAAGGCACACAGTTTATGGAACCAGACTTTTGACCAAAAGGCTCAAATCCCAGGTAGGGCACTACACCCTTCAGCAAAATGCTTCGTTAAAAAGGACTCCGTTAATACCCAGCAGTGGAACTGACTAATATGGCTGAAATGTGAGTGCTGTAATCCTGGATAAAGGAGAGAGCAGTCTGAAAGTGCTGCAGCATTATTCCCCAGCTTGCATATGCTTATGTGCCGCACCTCAATTCCCAGTGGACGGGGGGAGAAAGATCAAGGGGGGGAAGGGCCATGAATTATTGAAATTCCACGCAGGGAGAGGTGATTGGCTGTGAGACTGGCACTGATCTCCGCTTTGATAAACGCTGTGCTACCCGCTTCCCAGCTGCTCTGCTCTTCTCCGACGTAGCTGGGGCTTCCCAGCAGCCTCTAGGCCCAGAAGCTGTGTCGGGGTGCGACTGAGCGTGCCCTTGGTTTTCGTGTGAGCAATGGTGGTGAAAGGCCTTCTGGGGCTGTTCTAAACCGTTCCTCATTTTCCCCTGCTGATCCCAGACCAGTGACCAGAGAGTGGGGTGTTTGTGAAACGTGCTGAGCACTGAGTTCAGTCGTGATTAGTGGAGTCAGGGTGGGGGGCTAACTGGTTACTGTCAATGTGTAGACCATCTGGCCCACCCACAGGGAACTAAAGGGAGACCCCTTCCTTAATCTCATTAATCTCATCAAAACGGGTCACTTGCCACTGTCAACCTGCTAATCAGCACAACTAGCCTAGACTGCTACCAAGCTCATGTTCTGACAGGAGATATGCTGTGACCTGCAAATAGCACCTCAGTGTTATTCTGATGAACAGGAGGCACAAAAAGGAGCATGCTAACCTGGTTCAGGTGGAAGGACACATTCTAGGTTTTCATTTGAGAGTGTACATCTCCCCCCCCCGCAAGCTCATGCAAGTCAAACCGAAAGTGGCAGTGGGTTTCCCATTTTCACCACACACCTTTGCAGCGAGTGGATGCTAATTTTAAAGAGCTTTCTCTGAGCCCTTAAAAAGGTGCGGTGTGAGGGAGCCACACCATTACCAAAATGCATGAAACTCATGAATTTATTTCAGTCAGCTTGCACTTAAAGGAAACGTGATCAGCAATCACCTTACCGTATTTTTATCTTACAACTTACATAACTGAATTGCAAATCGATTCTGAATTCATTCAAAAGTCGGTCAGTATCTGAAAATTAACCTTGGGGAATGTTTTCAGCGACAGATACACCAAGCAGACACAGGGCGTATGGTCCTTCAGCTGCTGGATTAATACTGTATAAATCTTGACACGTTCAACCGAACAATTTCCCTGGGTTTCCCTTTCACAGAGAGCAGCCCCCAGTGCCTTTCAAAACGGGACGCCTTTCAGGTTGGCTTCCTGTCTCCGTCACCACGGCGCTGCTCACCGCTAGCGTTCCTGCGGCTCTTTGGAAAGGCTGCGGATGGGCACAGAAAACACATTCAGCCGCTTTCAGGCCGAAAGAAAGGCCTTGCTTGTGGAGATGAAAGAAATGTTGTTTGCTGTAAAAGTCCACTGAAAGGAGATGGTGGGACCCAATAGAAGACCCCTTTCATCTAACAGGGACACAGCGCTAAAGAAGCAACGTCTTCGCTGCAACTAATTCTTTTCTTAACTCGTTACTCAGGGCACTGAATAACAGCAGACTTATTTAGGCAGCACCAGAAAGTGTACTTCGAGGCAAGGGAATGCAATTAAATGTATTTGTTTGAATCAGACAGATGCATTTTCTGTTAATGTCGCCATTTACAACTTAAAAAAAACCATTAACATTCTTTTCCTACCAATGCTGTGAATCCAAACAGCTACACTCTGCAGCATAATTTCTGACGTTATGTATTCGAGGCAGCTACACGCCCCGTTTTACAAGCTGTAAAATCGATAAAAATCAGCCACGCTCTTTAAAACGTCTCCGGCCCACTTGTGAGTTCATTAGATGAAATAAATGAAAAAAATGGCAGGGTGGCAGGGCTGGCCCCGCCTCCTGAACGCAGCGGAGCTCTCGTTAATGCGGGACTCCCCCCGCTGCTCGGATGACCCTTGGCAGGCGGGCAGCAGCCAGCTCGCTGTTCATTCAGCTCTCCCCGGCCCTGTGACCAGGCCCTGGCACGCTGCAATGGCCGCCGCAGAGTTAGGGCCCACTCGGCAACGCAGCCCAGAGGCCTTCATTCAGACACTGCCAGGATTCTCTCCCTCTCCCTCTCCCTCTCTCTCCCTCTCTCTCCCTCTCTCTCTCCTCTCTCTCTCTCTCTCCTCTCTCTCCCTCCCTCTCCCTCTCCCTCTCCCTCTCTCTCTCTCTCTCTCTCTCACACACACACACACACACACACACACACTCACACACACACACACACACACACACACACACACACACACACACACACACACACACACACACACACAGTGTGTGTGTGTGTGTGTGTGTGTGTGTGTGTGTGTGTGTGTGTGTGTGTGTGTGTGTGTGTGAGAGAGAGAGAGAGAGAGAGAGAGAGGAGAATGTGTCTATTTGAGGAGGGGAGGGGAGGGGCCAGGGAGGAGGAGAGGAGAGTGAGGAATAAAATGTATGTCTGTCTGAAAGTATGTGGTATTTGTATGCGTGTGTGTGTATGAGCACACATCTGTGTTTTTGATTCAGCCAGCATACATGCCTAACTGTGGGACCGAGACCGAATGCTTAAGAGAGGTAAGAGACTGTAAATATGTATTTATATGTGTATGTATGTGGGCGGGTGTCCCTCGGTGCACGGCTGCTAACATCTTTACTCCCCACGCCTGGCCCCTGTCCAGCACTCTGAGACCTCACCTCACCCTACACACGCCCGGAAACGGCCGCTCTGAGGACCTGCGCTCAGACACGGTCCTGCTGCGCTCACATTCCTGAGCTGCCACTGCGGGACCCTATAGCAGCAGATAGACGATCCTACATCCCTGAGCGCTTACAGCTCTCGGGAGGCAAGCTCTCCGGCGCTCTACGAGACGGAGCTAAAACCATATGTCTGAACGCAGCCTAATCATAACCTTCAGTAACTAACCTGCGCCAGCTGGCAGCGGCGGGGAGCTAACATGCTAAAGTGGGTGATGATTTCACATCCAGTCTGCGCCAGAATCTTCCAGGGTAAAATCCATCCCTCTCGAGAAATACAATACAATACGAAGTAATAATTTAAATGGATCGCCTCATGTCTACCTAAGTATTAAAACACTAAATCTTGCCCCTAGTTGTAATCTGTGTGTCAGGAGTCTCTCAGGAACTGATGCTAACTGGAGGCCCTAGAGTGCTATTCAACTACCCCATATCAGCCTGATAACGGGTCGGAGAGGGAGGGAGGGACAACCCCATGTGAACAGCTGTGTCTCTCCTCATTGCCACACCCTCTGCAACAACCACACAACCTTGTTGGTTGGGGGAATCTAGGGGTTGGGGGTTCCAGCCCGACATCCTCTTTAATATAATTTACTCATGCTCTTGCTATTAGCGCAGGATGCTGCCGCTTCACTGATAATGGTTTTTCTGTGGTTATCAGAGATGAACACTGAGGCTCATCAACTGCGGCTATGTGTCGCGTCACAGGCCAGGCAGACCAAATGTGAGACCAAATGCAAAGCCAACTGCAAGACCAAGAGAGAGGCCAAATGTAAAGCCAAATGTGAGGCCAAATGTTAAGCTGGTGCCAGTGGCACAGGGTTTGCCATGGGTGGTTTAATTCCACACTGAGCCAATAATGACCAAACACAAGCACAGGCCTCCTAGCACAGAGGCTGTCGGGTTTAAACTCAGGTTCTGATTTCCCCTCCTTAAAAGTTCATTGCTTGGTTTCTTTGACATTTAGATCGACACTACTGGCTTAGCCACCGCCAAAGTATTAACATACTAGGTTTGATTATACTCATAAGTACGGACTTTCATTCATTTACTGGCAAGTTGAGGTCAGACTTTAGGGAACGCACATGAAAATCAAACTTGCTACTGCTACTTGGCAATGGAATCTCCAAACTTTCCACAACATTCAGCTGATACTACACACGCATCAGCATTTTTGAAATAGCAACAGGGTCTTACAAAGCCGTATCAGCAATTTAGTGAAGCTGGGAAACATGATGTGGAGAGAGGCTAGGTGTGAGCCACAGCGCACTCATTGAGAACACCAGGCATCTCCAAGCACTTGCCTCTGAAACATCTCAGCTATGCGCTGCTCGGTAAACACTCCCTTGCTTCCGCTGTGCGCTAACTGCACAAGCGCAGGCAAGCGCGTTAAAAATAGCACCCGCTACGCGCTAGTATTTTTAGAGGAAAACAAATGGCCGTGCCTGCTTCCAGTAACTATCATCGCCAGCGCCCAAGTCCCCCTGCTTCCTGTCTCTGTTTGAGCAGAGATAGTACACTCAGGAGAACAGGGCAGCAGATCTTCGGCCAATGACTCTTACAGGGAAAAAAAGCCCACTGCGGTGAGAGGCTCATCTCCCCGCTCTGCTCAGAGGACTGACCCACGCACACGGCCGACACAGCTGCCCCCCCGGCACACGCCTGCGGCTGTTTCCACAACAACGGTGGACCAGACCCAGCTGATGTCGGCAGCATGCATTGATGCCAAACTTCCCCAAAGGGCACGCTGTCGCTCCGGTCGTCTAACGTTGTCGATCTGTGACCAGAGGGGAGGGGGGGCCTTCTCCATCAATCCTATTACCATTATTAATTCATTCATTTACTTATTTGGCAGACACATGTCTCCAGGGAGACTTACAAATTTAATGTGGCATGGTACATTAAACGCATCACAGCAAGAACAACAACAATGTAGACAGAGGGCATCCAGAATGGCAGTAAACAGGCAAAAAAACAGGGCTTAAACAAAGAAGTAACACATACATAATGCCTAGAATACATTCTAAGAGGCAACCTAACTTGATTTGTACCAGAGAAAACAATGTCTATTGTGTCCATCCAGGGAAACTCATACAGAGTCAAGACACTACTATGCAGCACATAAATAGCATGTGGAGGGTACAAAACATGTTTTGCCAACCATTTGCCAGAGGACAGCTAGAATGGCTCGTCTTTCCTGTCGCCGAGGAAATCCAAGGACAAGGACACAACAGCACACAGAGGCGTGGACACCAAGGCCAAGGGGTCTGCTCCCAGAGTCTGCACGACATCATTCAGAAAAAGAGGCCTGGCCGTTTGTGTTAGGTTATCATTAATCTTGGCTGCATTCCTGGCAGAGAAGCGTCTCGTGGGTGGCAACGTTAGCCATGCACTTTAAAGCGGGAGTCTGTTTTCTGAAGACTGGTCTGTGACCTTAGGATGGGGACCTTCTGATCCTGAACAGGCTGGACTGATTAATGGAGTCCTCAAGTACATCTCCATCAAGATGCTTTACAAGTAAACAATATAATCACAGGTTATGAAATTACATTAGCAGAATAAATATAAGGAAGCACTGTGAACTGTGACATTTCACACCCAGAGAAACGAGTTTTGCCCTATAACACTGTTACAGGGTTTGTAAGTGTAGTTCTGTGTATGTGAGCACACTAGACTTTTAAGGCTCAGAACTAATAAAGCACATTAATATCACTGAAGCTGTAAAGCGGTCAAAGTTTTAAAAAAAGCGGCGTGGTTAACAATGACCAATGGGCCGAGATAAAGTGCTAAAGTGCTCTCAATAAAAGCAGAGGGGGACATGTGAGGACGGTCAGGCGGGCCACACCGAGCTAAAAAACAAACCAGCCCAAACACTGCTGCTCCACCCACCTACTTCCTGAATGTGTTTGTGTGTGAAAGGGAGAGCAGCCAGTTCATGAGCTGGGGTAGCGGTCGGGGGGTGGGGGGTTTTAGCGTGCTCGGAGAGTGACTTCTGTGTGACACAGGGGGCCTGCCGTGTCACCAGCCGCTCCACAGAGTGGCAGGAGCTCGCTCAGTAATGTGCAATGGAGGGTGGTGCCTGATAACGTATCAAATTTCAGATGATTTTTATTGTCCCCACATGAGGAAAATTCCTCTCACGGCTCATTAGAGAAAACAGTAAACCAACCCACAAACCCTGCAATTTAGTCCAACGTAACAATTAGTGTGCCAGCATGTCATTAAAACAAAAACAGCAGGGTAGAAAAGATACTGCTTTAGTATCTTTAGTAGCTGCCGTAAGACGTTTGCTAAAACTGACTCTGGTCAGAAATATTTTAAAAAGAGATATTTCCATTTAGAGGGAAATTTCACAAAGCAGGTGTGTAAATACTGGGTGATATTTTAGGCAACTTCCACTTCAGAGCTTGCGTTTCACTGAACAGAGCAATTATTAAGTGCTAAAATATCAGCGGTTTGGACACTGATGATTTAGCCTCTTCCTGTGCCATCTTTAAAAGTTTTCCGGCATTGTTAGCTTAGAGCATTGAGAAGAAAAAAAAAATCTGCATGAGTTTAAAAGAGGTTCTGTAACACTGCAACGCAGCAGTCAAAGCAGTTTGTGTTCGATGTGGAAAGGCCGCGGTCGGCGAGCACAAACCGTCACTGTTGGTGACCGTTTCCGAATCTCAGTGGCGAGCTGGTTAAAAGACAGTTTATTGCCTACGGGCAGCCCTGAAGTACTTAAGCAATTGAACTGGGTCAGAAGGCTCTCCATTTTTTTGTCGTAGCCAGGCCATCAAAGAAAGCAGACCGTTCCACCCGCCCACAACCGTGCGGTCGACTCCACCCATCAATCTCCTCCCGCTGGCGCTGGGGCTGCGATGCTGCGCTCAGCCCGCCGCTAATATCCAGGACGTGTAATTTATCTTTCACCACAGGGACTTAAATACTGCAAACGCTACTTTTGGCACAACTCCTTCCTCTACATGTCGAGATGGCAGATTGAAGGAAAGTCCGCAGGGCAAAGCTCTATCCCTCTTAATACAATCTCAGACACTTTCTAGAGATAGAAAGTGTAATCTCCACCAGAAACATCTGCCTGTCATTTAAAGCCAATAAAGCAGGAAACAGATGGCGTTCAGTGAATTGACGGGGAAGGTTTTGTTGAGAGGCACTGGCCTGGGACTGTATTAAGACATTATCCCGAATGCCGTTGAAAGCCGTCATGTACGAAAATTCATTTATCAAAAGAAAAAAAAATTCCAGGCATTTGGGTACTTCCCTCTATGTTAGGGGGCTGTCAAAGAACAAAGGAGGAAAAAAAAAACCCAAAACAATTTGGCTCAGTGAAGCATGTTGGGTTGTGGAAGATGACCAAGCTCCTGCCACAGAAAAAAAAAAAAAGCAGTTTGCCTAATGAATATCCTGCTTAAGAGCAGTCCAGCAGACATGAATAAGGGCTGGATGACTGGATGGTGA
This sequence comes from Megalops atlanticus, assembly GCA_019176425.1. Taxonomy (NCBI): domain Eukaryota; kingdom Metazoa; phylum Chordata; class Actinopteri; order Elopiformes; family Megalopidae; genus Megalops; species Megalops atlanticus. The sequence continues at coordinate 7,938,721 of CM032898.1, forward strand.
TTCATGGGAAAAGCAGACTCATACAGTGACACACACACACACACACTGCACTGAGGGCCGAGTGCAACAGCACTGAGCAGCCTCAACGTGAAACCCGACACACCCCTGGGCAAGGGAAACATGCCACGAGCCAGCACCACGGTGCCAGGCAGACCCTGTATCTGTACATCTTCATTTCCTTCATTTCCACACAACAACTGCCAGCTGCACTGCTTCCTACAACGAACACACCACTGCAGGCCTGGCTGAGCAGTTTTTCAGCTTTGGGATCAATACCTCAGGGGACATCAGAACAAGAAGATATACAATGAGACATCTGCACTCATGCCCAGAGGAGACGTTATAAAGAAACTCTCAAACAGGAAGGGAGAGGGAGAAGGACCTAAATCACATGAAGTGTTACATAATCAAAAGAGAATCTCTGGCCTACATATTAGAACCATCAGCTTCCAGGGAAGAGATATCGCAATCTCATGAGGAAGTTCACCAGTTCAGACACCAAGAGGCATGAAGCTTGTTTGATGGTTGGTTCAGATGTCTGGTAGCAGGGAATTCAGATAATGAAGCAAGAGGAACAGTAGCAAGTGAACAGTAGTTAAATGGGGCCCTTACAGAACACATACTGTACACCTGCTGCTCTAGGCCGTTACGTAGGCATCACAAGACACATTACATTGCATTACTGTCATTTAGCAGACGCTGTTATCCAGAGCGACACGTGAATCTTTCTCCAGCGTAGGCTGTGGACTAAAAGGGGGACACTGCAAAGCAATGGTGCGCAAGTGCAAAAACAACCCCTGTAGACGTGCTCGTAAGTGTCAGTGCTTATGAGTAAATCCAACCATTGCTGTCAGAGGCTGCCTCATCACCAGCTCAGTGTTCAGGGCACTCATTAACTCTGGCTGGCCTACTTTAACTCACGCAGATGGGGCTCCTCCCAGTCATTTACCCCCAACTTCCCCCACCCCTCCCAGTCAGGTTCCAAGTCAGAGCCGTGTTCTTGCTCTTAGTACCTCACCCCTTAAAAAGGTCTCATTACAACCATAAAAGCTGTTAATGAAAATCAATTGTAATAACTAAAATCTATACAGGACACATTTTGTGGACCAGCAGTTTTTTGGTATGAAATTGCTTATGTCTGAACCATAACGCATACACAAGACTGCATTTAATTGGATTCAATTGTGTTGCTTTCTGGAACGTCGGATACATGTCAGTGAAATGGGATGAAGCATGATTTAGTGTGATTGACTTTGGCAGGGGGCGGGGTATATGTTGGGGGTGGGGGCATAGGTGGGGGCAGTAGCCCAGAGATGCACGCCACTTTCTCACGCCCCATCGCACAGCGTCCCGTCTTGGCCTCCGTAATCGAGTTACCAAGCAAGGGAGAAACAAGGAGCGCTTAGCTTCTGATCTCCGCCGTTGCGCTTCGCACCCGATCCCTGCGTTTGCTCCCCCTCCCCGGGCTCCGTATGCCACAAACGGGCTGTCTGCACGCAGAGAGAGCGAGAGACCAGGGAGACCCGCACGCGAGGTGGACGAGAGACCCCCACGGGGGCGTCTTGAAGCCTAATTGGGCGTTCTCTGAGCGCTTTCTCCACACGCGCGCCCGTCTCGCGGCCGAGGCAGAGGAGGAAGAGACGTGCCGCACCCCCCGGGTGCCTCTGGCGGGGCACACAAAGCGGCCACTGTTCGCCGTCTCCCCGCAGCCGGTGCATGTGCGGCCAGAGGCAGCAGCACTTCACTTTCCGGTCACTTCCTCTGCCGCTCTGGGAAGGAGAGGAGCTCTGAGAGCCCAGCGCTGAGAGCCCAGGCCAGGGACACAGGGCACTGTCAGGCATCAGGAATTCACTTGAAGAGGACAGTCCTCTTTTTGAAGTGATGCCGATTCTCTGTCACTATGCCACTATGCCTGTGTTATTCATTCACTTACACATCCTCATCCAGGACAGCTTTTTAAATGGACACCTCTCCCCTTCTGCAATGCTTTGTAACTCAGTCACATAGACCTAGAGCAATAGAGCTACACTGCCTTCGTTGAGCAAACAACAACCCAGGGGATTTGAACCCATGACCAGCAGGTTAACGGTCCAAACTGACAATCAGTAAGGGGTTGGGGAAACGACTACAACCAGGGCCACAACCAGGGGGATTAGTTTGACAGTTACCACTCTCTGCACAGTCCCGTGGGAAAAGAGCATCACGCTACACGCTTTCCCGTGTGGGAAACCCACAGGCCGCGCTAACAGGAAACGTGGCCGTCACAGATAACCAACAGAACGGATCTCATTCCACACGCATCACAGATGTGCACACGCTCACACACACACACTACCACTGACACTGCATCTACAGTACACTGAAGAACATGCTTCCTAAACTAGGTGAGGACATACAGGTGATGAAAGAGCCAAACTGGCAGACAATGATACACTAAAAATGCCCACATTGGCAGGACCCCACCCATTTGTCTCTTTGCATTGGTTTGGTGGGGGGAGCAGTGATGACATCATAGTCTTAGACCAATCACAGGTCAACACTTTGATCACCACCCATGTAGACCCCGCCCTGTCAGGGCCAGAGCTCTGTGCTGTGGGAGCATGTGAGCTAAGCGCACAGTGCTGACCTGAGGTCAGTGTGGAGGTCACCAGGGGGCACTCTCCTGAATGTGACCTGGTTTCTAAAGCCTTGCTCCAGAACAGGGTGGATTTCAGAGCGCAACGCTGAGTTTCACCTCTCAGATGCTGCTGGACACAAAGACTCACAAGGGGCAGTTTCTCCCTCTCAAGCTTGGCCTGATTTTCAGTGGGGGAAAAAAAATTCACCAGAACAAACTGCACTGCCAGTAGCCTGGGGCGTGGAGCATTTCCCATCCATTATTAACAATGGAGCCAGCAGTGGGACTTGGGGGGTATTGGGGGGGGGAATCGCCTGCTCCACTACCAGTGGGACCATCAATAACTGCGGGCCCGATGACCACGACCTCAGTCCTCCAGCTGTCTTTGGGAGCGGTTGCCGTGGATACGGAGGATACACATGCAGAGGTCTGGGAAGCAGAGACAGGGAAAAGCTCTCCCGCTCTGTGCACATCGATGCGGTAATCTGAGAAGCACGCGTTCAGAGTCACGCTCAAGCGCTCTGTGTCCCATCACATGGGGAGAGAAGTACAGTAATGATAGAGGTAGAGACAGATGCAAACGGACTGGCTATCACACTGCTAAAGGACTCCCAGATTAGTTTTCTGACAAGCAATCTGTAATATTTTTAAAATATTATTTTATTGGAACATGAAATGTTTTCACTCCTCTGGACAAAATTCCAATTCAGGAAGGGAAACGCAAACTCATTCATTATTGTTTAATCAATACACAAGATGTTTTTTTCCTGTTGTAGACATTTTCAGATGGTAACGCAGCAAATCGAAGGCCTTGAGGTTCACAGAAGCATGACCAGAGGCTCTGGCCAGTCGAAACACAATGCCAGTTTTACAGCACACACGTGTCACAATGCTGATCCCGCCCAAACAGAATGCTGAGGAGTTTCCACGGCGACCTGGCCAGAGCAGGAATGTGGAATGAGTGCAGCAAGGCTGACTGTTACAAAGTTTCCCAGCATTCCCCAGGTAAATAAAAAACTTTCAGAACAGGAATGTCTCCTGGCCTCCATCTCTCTGTCTTTGTACACATTCACACAGTTATCCCACAACTGAGCAAACACTGTTACCCAATAATGCTTTCACAGCGGTAACAGCTCTGGAATATGTAATAGGAAACGGCCATTTAACTTTTTTCTGTAAAATGTTGCTTTTACAGATCATTGCAGGCGCTATATTCCTTTTAGAAAGATGTATTTAAGCTACTCTTTAGTTGTAGTTATGTACTATATTTTACTGTTGTTTTTGCTTTTACTGATGGATGTGTACTTACTTACATTCATATTTACTAATATATAACATAATTCTGGCTGCTCTGTATTGTTGTGGTTGTTGCTGTTCCTGTACCATGTACTACACTACTAACATTATAAGTCACTTTTTATGAGAGCATCTACAAAATCAGTAAATCATAAGTGAATTAAATCAATAAATTAAATCAAATAATTAGACTTAGACCTGAATACTACCTGCTCCAAGATCACTGGATTACGTTTCACTTCTAAATGACAGCAGTAAGCGGAATTTACTTGCTTCCTTAAAACCTAAACAGATAACAATATGCATGAGCAGTACCCCATCATGGGCAGGTCTGATAAACACTAACAAAGGCACTGACTGGCTATATGCTCCCAAGGATATTCATGAACGCCCAGCAAAGGACATTTCGTTGTCCTGACTAAGCCCACATAGGAGTTGCAGCACCAGCAGAACGGTTTGCTGTGGGCTGGCCGGAGACAGCTCAAAGCCCTCCATCAAACTCCTCTCATTTGTCACCAGTCTTGCCAGAGGCCCTCCCCTTCACTTCCCCTCAGTGAGAGCATCCAGCCATGTCTTCCAGCTTCCATCACCTCCAAGTCCCTTATTAAGCCAAACTACTTGAGTCAGTAACTGATGGTCAAACAGGCATAGTACATTCACAGGACCCAGATCCCTTCCTGGAGCAGGCCTCCTAGTATGGACTGCCGCAAGGGCCAAACAGAGCAGAGGCATTGTGGGAAGACTGACCTGGGAGATGTGGTTGATGGAGGACTCCATCCTGCGCAGCTGGGACGCCTGGATGTCCAGCAGCTGCAGCACGTTGTTGGCTAAGGCATTGATCTGGTAGGCCACGCTTGCCAGGGACTGGGTGGTGTAGGCTTTTGTCTCCTCCAGGGCTTTCCGCTTGTCCACAGCCTGGGGGAAATAGGGAGAGAGAGGCAGAACAAGGTCAGGGTTAGCGGTCAACATGCGCCTCGTTTGCGGTTGACCTCTTGACGCAACTGCGCAGGTTTCAACAACTTCTGTAGTTGGACGCGCACCCGTGTACAACCAACTGCAGAGACTGTCCTCAACGGGCCAAGAATAATCCCACTGCCCCATTGTACAGACATCTGAAGAAACATCCAGGTGCAGCGACTGTGGTTACAAGCAAGCGAGCAACCCAGAACAAACATCACTGTTAATTTCCCATTAATTTTGTGATCAATTGTGTGTTATTTTTGCTTCTTTTGTTTTTGGCTGTCTGAATACTGTGTATTAAAAGAAAGATGTGACGGCAGACCTAAGCAACATGAGGAACGGACGGACTCGAGGTGAAGGCTTTTGAAGCCCAAATTTTACATGAGTAACAAGCTGCTAAACTACCGTTTCTTCATATCAAAAAATCCTGAAGCTCCACCCTGCCATTCAAAAGCAGAACTTGCACCAGCCTTTCCACATGAAGCCACCACTCATTCACTTTCACACATGAAGCTCTGGTCTATGGAAGCCCTCCGGGCTTGTTTTTCTTGGCATGACATCACCAGCTCAAGCCATTCTAAACTGAAATGTCAACGAAAGATAAACAGACCATGTTAACCCTGAGCAGGAAGTCAGTTTCTTTGCCTACTATTTTCACCCAAGTGTCAAAATGAGCTCAAACCAGCTGTGACCAGCCAGCTCTATTCTTATCAATCTATCAATCTGTAAAATGTACCATCTTAAGGCCTGAAGCCACACAACCCACTTTCTCACAAGTACTGTAACACCACAATTCAATGACGTAGTGTGTGAAGGGGATCGCTGTGCAGCCTAAAACAGAACTACAGAAGGCAGCAATCCTCGTGATTGCTTGTGAAAATGGGGTTGTCGGATTTTGGGAAAAAAAACTGAGAACATTTTGAATGGAATACAGTAACAGATGCTTAGCATGATATCAGCCTCCAGGAATGAGGAGAGATTCCACCAGAGAGTCCTCCCGCTGCGACGGCCATCTGTTTTCGAGGTCACACGACACAGACCTGTCAGCTATTCTTCTGCTGAGTGTATCACATAGCTGCAGAAACCAAGAACAGAGCATAGCATCACCTGAGCAGACAAATGCCTTACAATCTAGCCAGCCTAGCCTAAGCTGGATGCATAGAAGACTACTGTACCTTTGCTCCAACATGCACAGTCACATAGGTGATCACATCCACACTTCGTATAGGCAAGCAATCGACTCTGAACAGAAAGGCAAAAACTGTGGCGCGCTAGCGTTCTGGAACTCGAACTCCCAAAGAGACTCAGGCAGACTACACAAACTGCATGTTGTGCTATACATAATTTATGGTCAAACCTTCAGACATTGATTCCCAGTGAAAGTCACACATTCGGCTCAACTTTGCCAGTGAGGTATCAGAAAATGGATCCGCAACTGCAACGCTGATTGTCCCCAGAGTCTTATCAACCACCAAACGAGTTTCACACACACGTAATAGCAACTCTGTGAATTAATGTTTATATTTAACCAAAGTGTGAGTGTGAGAGTGTGTGTCATTATATATATATATATATATATATATATATATATATATATATATATATATATATATATATATATATATATATATATATATATAAATAAAAAAAAATCAGTAATCATTCAACCAGTCACAGCCCAGGTAAAAAAACAAATTTTACAGCCTGTAAACCTGATAAGACTACAGCCAGATTGAGACTTTTGTTGTTATTATTGTACAAACAACAGGAATTTGGTAATATTGAAATTGTTAATGCTAGTCTTTTGGTGCACCATGTAAATACGCTGCAAACATTGGCCAAGAAAAGCAACTGGGATATACGCTACAGGACTGATTTAATGCCTGCATCACAGATCCCTATAGCAAAGGCAGACGTGGAGATACAATCGCAGGATATACGCCAACAGTGAGGACGATTCAGCATGCAGCACACTGGACTCATCTTCTAGGCAGCCCTCCTTAATGGTTTAAAGAAATCATCATGATAATACAGTACCCCCCTACCCAAGGAATAAGGGTCTTCTTATGACTAAGAAATCATGCCAAAAAAACAGGTCTGAAGTTTGATGTGTCAGGCCTGGAGAAGTTGGGTGTGTCTGGCCTGGAGAATTCTGATGCGTCGGGCCTGGAGAAGTCAAATGGGCCTGGAGAAGTCTAAAGTGTTGGGCCTAAAGAAGTCTAATGTGCTGTTGTGCATGCGTTTCCACAGCTGCTCACTGCTGCATGGCCCCATCTGTTCTGTGTTACTGTTGCCACAGCAGTCTTTGGAGCAAAAAAAAAAAACAAAAAGTCGCCTGGCCGCCCTCTACAATTCCTTGAGTTTTCGTTGACAAAAGATGCTTGGGGTGGCATCCAAGGTCATCAAGAGGGAAATGTAGGGCATTTTGAACACTTCCTTCATTTTGGGGCATCCACACAAGATAAACAAATAAAATAAACAGCTTTTCATCACCTCGAGAAGGGAAAATGCAGTGTGGGTGAATACTGCTAGGGCGCTGTAAAAGTCTCCCAAACTGGCAACAAAAATCACCAAGTTGGCAACAATTGTCTGCTCTCTTTCACGCACACCCAGCTGTCTGCAACCACAGAAACGCATGGGGCGCCTCTTCCCCTGTGCTTCCCCAGCTTCTTTACCCTCAACTTTACTCAATCAGCAGTAAATTATTCAACAGCTGACATTTATTATTTCTACAGAAAGGAAGAGGAAGAGCAAAGAATTTCCACAATCCCACGCCATACGTAGCAAAGACACACACTCTTCAACGGTCCATACCAACTGTATTATTAGATTAGACTGGAACAGAATAGCAGTAGAACTTTAGAAACTAACAGATAAGGTCATCGTCAGCGGAACCCAAGATTAGAACTTTCTGCCCAATACACTTAGAGCTTGTGAGATATTTGAGATATTTACTCTCCAGATATGATGCTCATCAGTTATATTTCAAAGTGAACAATTTGTGTCATAACAAAGTTTTTGATTCACCAGTGTGCTGTGAGAAACTTCCCATCTGCAAAAATAAATACCAATAAAAGCATACATCTCCCTTTTACTGCCTCTATGTACACATTGACTTCCCTCATCGGTCGTATTTTATTTCTCTGAACCTTTCACATGTATCATGGTCTGCTTAAGTATAATGCAAACAGAGGATAATGCAAAATGTAAACCAGAAAAAGGCCTTAAGATACAGAGCCACTGATAGTTCTCCACATGTGCTGTGTCATCCTGCAGAGGTGTTGGTACCACCGGCCTCCTTGTAGATATACATCAGAAGTAGCTTGGTGTTTTAAACTCCGGGAAAGCTTTTGGTTGCATATCCTAAAGCTGTACAAAATACAAGGCTGTCTTGGTATGTCCAAGCAAACCTTTTCTTTTAACTTTTTTCTTTAGGCTTTCCTCTTCAAAGGAGGAACCCAAGGTATCTGTCATGGTGGTTATGAGGAGAGACAGGATAATGTGACTTTACTGAGGCAGTAGGACAAGGAGGTTCTGTAAAGGCAGTAAAGGGAAGGAACAGGACTATGAGTACAGCTGAGCAGTGCTGTTTGCAGCTCCAAGCGGCAGTCGGAAGGAAAGCCCCAGACTTCCCCTCCGGAGGGAAAGAGCTTCAGGGTCAGGGAGAGGAGCACAGCCCCCACCCATCCCACCCACTCTTCCCACTCTTCTCTCCAACTTCCTCTTCCTCCTCTTCTCAGAGAGCACAGGCCACAGACCGTACCATTTCTGGACTCAGAAAGCAATCACTACAAATTCCTCCGACCTTGGTGTAGTTCCAAACCCTCTCGCCATTTAATTAACACAAAGATTGCATTATATTTCAACGTACAGTAGACTGCACATTGTTTTAATTACTTTTCCCCTTATACGCATAAATAAAAATACTCTACTGCAGAGCATTTCCGATTGCTAGGCTTCCATCTGGTGCCTTTCCACAACTGCTCCCTGGTCTGGATTTAAATGCATCCAAAACGAAGGCTGTGAAAAGAGGAATCCCTGTGTTTCTTTCTCTTTGTGTCCTTTTATGGCTCTTGGTACATTTACAGAAGAACCACCATGTCTGACACAAAACCTGTGAGTGAACAGAGATGCTGGACTACTCCAGGACAGTAACTATGGGCACTGCTACTACAGAAAGCCAGGCAGCACTGCGGAGCCAAGCATGGCCTAATTTTGACTCTCCACACCCAGACATAGGTTTCATTTTGGTAGAGGGGGCACTGGTGTAACCACAATAGCCATGTGGACACGAATGAAAAGCAGTAGCCAAACTTCCCAGGACCACGTCTTTCCATCTACAAAACCTTCCTTTTTCCAAGAAATCAATAGAGTAAGGGTTGGTATGTTTTTCTGGGACCCCTGAATTTTCTCAAACATCTCAAGGAGTCTATATGTGGGTGCAGACTGAATCCATTTGACAAATGGAATAAGGCTAAAACTGCATCCGCAGACTGACCAATACTGACCAATACTCATTCATTTTAATCAAATTCAGTCAATGCGTGATTCACTCAAAATGACTGGAGAAGTGTACAAACTATGACAGTGTCACTGACCAGTAGTAGAGTAGCTGATTTTACATTGAGTCTACCTCTTCAAGGGACCCACTGAGTTATGACCTTGCTTTCAAAGCGGCCAGCTAAACAGCCTGCAATATTTGCTTAGCAGATGTCTTCTTCCATGGCAACTTACAAGGCTTCCATTTTACTGATCAATTTATACAGCTGGTTATGTATGAGGCTAAACAAAAAGCCTTCTCCTTAATTTTCTGGTCGAGTTCCCTAGCAACTAGGCCACATGAAGCTTCAGATATTAATTTTTATTTTACTTTTGATAAGTTTCCCCATGCTCCCACCCATCTCTCAGCTGAGCCTTCGCTCATGTTGTGATGTCAGACGCGAGAGTTATCCAGCTTCACTCCATTTTCCAGAGACGGACTTCCTGCAGACAGGATTTAGCAGAAAACAAGTTGCACGTCAGCTTTGAGCTCCGTCGTGTCAGCTAGGTCGAGGAGCGGCCCATTCACATCTCGTGTGAGAACTCCAGGGAATTTCCGGGGGAGAGGGCCCTCAGATCAATCCATTCTTACGCACAACAGCCTGCGCTTTCTCCACCTGGAGAGGGAAAACCGCGATGCGCTAAAAGCTCCATCAGAGGTTAGGTAAGCCCTCCGGAAAGTGCTGCAGAGAGCCAATCTTCAGAGAAACCTTATAGCTGTTGGGCCTAATGCACCACTTCTCCGCCAACTGAGCTGCTGCCTGCCGATAACAGCAGTGGGTACAGAATCGTTTTACAAGTTCTGCACCTTCTGTCATTACAGATATGGTTGCTGAAGCAGAGTTTTATGAAGAGAAACAGAGACCTGTGTAGCGATTCGCATTTCCATTTCTTTGATATTCAACTATTCAAATAATTGAAGCTGGTTTCCCCTCCCCCTCCGCAGATCTCAGGCTGGAACTCTTGGCATAATGGCACACTCCAATGCACTCATTACTAAAATAGCTAATCACTCAGTATAATAACTAAGAAAGCTCCTTTGCGCAGCTATTGATTTCTTGTTTATTTTTCATGATGGAATGAGGAATAAGACCATGCTTCAAAGTGATTGCGTGCTTCACACTTGAATGAGGTTTTACTAAAGCTGTCATCTTTTTTCTATTTATGAACTAATTTACATGCAAAATAAACACAAAATGATGGGCTCACTAAGCAGAAAACTGCAAAACCTCTGGGTTTTTTTTAACATGGGTCTTTTGCAGTGGTTCACATGTTAAGCTAGACTAACTTTAACAAGAGTGCTCCAGTTACTTATTTTTTCATGTTATCTGCATTTCACTTTTTAAAAGTTGGGTGTTTTTATTGATTTTAATTCTTAACACAAACATAATTAACATAGTGCCACATTTGTATCACACATTTGGCTATGTATTCATTTTTATAGCATTCAGTTAAAAGTATATGGAGATTCCACTGTCCCAACCCCCTGGTGGCTCAGTTATCCCATTTTCGTAAATGTTGGTTGCCAAAAGTTAAAATTTAAACGCAGAACCGAGCCTAATTATATACATAGGGCTTTTGTGGTCTCCAACATAAATACCGACGCAAGACAAAAGAACTTTGCACCGACAAGCATCTGAACGGTGATCAAGGAATGACTTTGTGATATCATGACTGAACGCCTGAAGAGTAGAGCACTCAGTATCATCCGCAAAGATGGCAGCCAGTCAAAGCGGCTCAGATCTACTGGAGTTCCCTCCGTTCTCACAGCTCCTCCCCCTCCACAGTGGCGAGCTGGGACCAGGACATCCCTCCGCTCAGCGCTCACACCCTGAAGCTAAACTGGCATTTACCTCTGCGCGCGGTGCCAGCTCCGCTCAGCTCTAGATTACACACTGCTGTAATGACAGCCAGACTCCCAGGCTTCAGCGCAGTCTGCCAGCAGATTTAAATTGAGATATTCGGTAAAAGGTTAAAGGAGAACAGAGACTCCCAGAGGACGCCGAACCGCAGAGACTTCTGGGATGCCTTGATGCAGACCGAGATCAGACGTCCGAGATGTCACGGACGGAGGGTGGGTCGACTCTGATGGAGAAGAGATTACAGCCCTTCCCTGTAATCTCGGCACAGAGCGGACAAGTGCAAACAATGCTCATCCAGCATATGCCAGCCGAAGCTCAGCCCGGCCTGGTCCGCTTCTCCGCGATAAATTGGTTTCCTGACCTGGATTCTGCACTTAAGTTGTGACCTGCAACATCTGGGAGGCCTTTGTAGCCATCACTACAAATAATGCCCATACACACACACACAGCTGTGAAAACATTTGGTGCCATAAAGATGCAATTAGGAGACAGCACACTTCATTTCAACAGTGATAACATGCCAAAAAATATGCATAAGATATACATAATATACATAAAATAAATATATCAGATTGAATCTAGCCATAATATACTTTGTCATACAATTTTATGCTAGGAATTTAAGTGTTTTTTAATAGTTTCATATTTGGGTTAGTTAAAGGGCAGCAGCATAACATGCAACTTCAGCAGTTGGCTAAATACTAGTGCGCACAGTTATGATGCACCCAAAATATACTGAAAAAGATACTTTAAAATTCTCATCAATGACAAGAGATTCTGGTGGCATACTGTGAATGTCAGCATCTACTACAGTTTGCGGGACTGGCACCACAATTTAAATTTCAATGAGAAGCCCATAAAAGATTCACAAAAACTGAATGAGATCTGAAGTGAAACGTGACACTTGGCATTAATAATAAATGATTCATTAATAATAAGAATTTGAGGCTCCAGGCTGAATGGATCAAAACGTGGCTCAGCTAAAGCCCTGAAGCTGTGTCTTGTGCAGCCCTGCCTTAAATCATATCAGACAGGACAAAAGACAGGAGTCAATATACACATCCTACTACTGTTTCACTGGAAATCAAATACCACACAATGGCAAAGTGCAGAGAAATACCAGAAAGGACTATCTGAATCTCTGATCCTAGCAAGAGACCCCAAGCAGCAGTCAGATGAAGCAGCTTCAGCCAGTTACTAAAAATCCAAAAATCGACAGATGCCAAAGTTTTTTTGATCGATTTTGCAGTGCTCACTGAGATCTATCCAAAAGTGTCCGTTTGAATTTTTCTGATGCCTCCCACATGTTCTTCTGGTAAAATCACCAGACTTTCAAGTTTCAGCAGGGGCTTAATTTGCTTTGACACTCTAAGGGATCATTTGCACCAAACATCTGATCCAGGGTCAGTTGGCCCAACCCTACTGCATAACATTATGAGAAAAGATCTGAAGCCAAACAAGGTCAGTTACTGGGAGCAGAAAAAATTTGCATCAAGACAGCAAGTTCAGACCCCTTGCTGTATTTCCGGCCTGTGCAAGCAGTTTTGGGCTGAGTTTTAGTTTACTGAAATCCTATCTGATAATCGAACCCCATGTGAGCTTCCCTGCAACAGCACCATTTCCTCACTGAATCCAGACACAGCAGCAAACTCTGCCTTCCCTGCTGGTAAAAGAAGGCAGACTCTGTGTCAGTGCACAGCCCACTTCACAACATTGCATTACATTATCATCATTTAGCAGACACTCTTAACCAGAGTGACTTACAATTTTGTCCGTTTATACAGCTGGATATTGACTGGGGAAAGTCTGGATTAAGTACCTTGCCCAAGGGTACAGCAGCAGTGCCCCATTGGGGAATTGAACCAGCAACCTTTTGGTTACAATGTCACTATGTCACTGCATATTGACGGACAACACCATCTCTCACCATGGCCTCTAAGGCTGTAATTAACCAGCACGAGTACCAGTCTCATTCTGCCCCATTCCCTAATAGGCATAGTGAAATGAATGCCCCTTTCATTTTGGATACACGCATATTGGCCAAAAGGGTAACCATCTGAGGGGAAAGCAAAGGGCCATGCTGCTTAAGGAAATGGACTTTGAACTGAAGGTAATCCTGAGTGAGGAGCTATGGCTGAAGTAAATATTCAGCCCTATTTGTGTATAGGCCTACTCCTGAAAGATAAATGCTTTGTCATTGTTCACAAGTGCAGCATGCCAAACCAAAAAGCCATTAAAGAGCTGTCACTTTCTGGCCATTTGCCAGGCTGGCCGAATTAATTCAGGGCACATTTCAGCACACTGGCAAGTCGTTTCAATACAAGGCCTCAGCGACCTAAATGACCCATTGACGTATTCAAATTCCTTGCTTCAATCGAGGTAAGGGAAATGCAAATATCCCTTCCACCAGGAGAAGGACCGGATATTAAAAAGGTTGTCTGTGAGGGGAAAAAAGCCTTCATCTCATCAGCAGGGCCGGAGGAGACACCAATCATAGAGCCTGAGGAGACTGTGGAGACGGAGAAACTCACTCAATCATTCATTAGGCGGACCTGCTTCACCAGCTGTTGCTGCGTGTTTGTTTCCGTCGCTACAGGACCACCGGGTCTGACAGGCTGAGACTGCAGGAATACAGAGCCCTGAGAGGGCACACACTGGGGCATGTCAGCACTGCATGAACTCCCAGCAGCCTCGGGGTTCTGCTGCTTTAACCAATGAGAAAGAGGGAGAGAGCAAGGATAGAGCAGTACATGAGAGAGTGGAGGAGACAGGGAAGGAGGGAGTGGCTGGGAGTTGACAGAGAGGAATAAGAAGGGATAGGGAGCAGAGAGAGAGATGTAAGAGAAGATGCTAAGAGAGAGAATGGACAAAGAAAGGGAGGGGACATGGGGAAGAGGGAAGAGAGGGAGAGGACAGTGAAAAGAGAAGATGGACAGAGGAAGGAGGAAGAGGTCAAGGGGACAGGATGATGGTGGAAGAGAGGATAAAAAGGACAAAGAGAGTAGAACTAACGAGGCCATACAGATGAATGAACAGAGAAAGAAAAATGACAGAAGGGGGAGAGAGGGAGAAACAGAAATGGTTTGAGGAGAGACTACAAGCCAGACTCCAGCAAACACATCAAGGGATCTCCTGATGCCCCTGCAGGATCTGAGACACCCTTCAAACCCTTCAAAAAGCCAGAAACAACACATCAGGGATATATGGGATGTGCTCTTGTGACAGGTCAACCATTCAACATTTGCAATTCTGACTCTTTCTGAAAGCTCAGTTCAAAAGGATGAAAATACAGTCCTTTACTGGTGGTGCAGCATAACTACAGATATGTTATTTGAGTCATAAAAATGTCCTCATTTTTTAAACCCCATGAAACAGCACTGAGAATTTCAGACACTTTCAAAAAATATCATTTCAATTATTTCATATTGAACAGCAGAGCAAAGTTGGATGAGGAAACCCAGGGTAGCAATGTTGTGTTAGATGTGCAGTGTCATAACCAAAGAAAAATTGCTTAAGTATATACATCACCCTTTTCTACTCTCCATCTATCCATTGCCTGTGCTTTAAAAAAGGCAATAAGATATCCTTTATATAACATCCATGTGTTTGCTGAAATGTGCTGTGTGGACAATCACTGAAGTGGGGTAACTACGTTGCATGTACACAAACCTTCAAAATCAAAGAACGCTGCCAGATTGCAAAACCGCAGTTAATTAGAGCATTTTCATTGTTGTGCTACACTAAAATCCACAGAATTTCCTTCTCAATTATACATCTCTTTGCATATTTAATTAACTGAATCTCACTGAATTTGGAAAACCTTTAATTGTATCTTATGATTGTGGCACAATCTTTACCCCTATATTCTCGTGTTCAGAAAGAGCACATAGGGACCAGATGCATTAGAGATTTTAGGCCAGAGATGTTGGATAGCAACAAATGAGAAAAATCAAAGGGGGGAACACCCAAATGGCTGTATTCCCAGGCTTATAAAACCATGCGAACAAAAGTGTGTTTCATCCTTTAAAAAGCCTTTAATTGAAAATCTCCAAAATTACCCGCCATTATAAATTATCTAAAACTTTCCCTGGAAAGTTTCCAGATTTCTCAATGTTTTTCCACCCACTTGCAGCCATAGCTCTTTGGTCTGAGAAAGGCCATCTCACCTGTCAGCAACACACACAAGCTGGGGGGGGGGGTCTATGGTGAGTTAACCCCGACATGAGTAAATGTGGAAAATAACAAAATAAAATAAAAACAAAACAGCTGTCTCTTTGGAAAAAACACAAGTCCCAAAAAGAAGCAACTCATCAGAGGCTAAAAACCCCAGCGTGAAGAAACAGAGCCAAGCCTCTGACTTTTGCTGGGGGAGTTAAAGGCTATGCCAACACTATGGAGTCCCGCCACAGGAACGAGTCAGCAGCGAGGCACCACTCATGTGAGTCACTGACCTCAGGAAGGACGGACTCAACACAAAAGCAGTCCTTCACAGCCACCCCGAGCGTGACTCATTACCATGACACGTCACCCCGCCAATGCGTTTCCCCAGGTTGGAGCGCCAGCGCTCATTAGATCTCGCCCTTTAAGATGAACGCTGACGACTCCAGGGGCAGCCGGAACCCACTGAGAGAGTCCTGCAACCTGGGAAGAATGCTGCCTTTGTCAGCCTCTCATGCTATACTTCCAGATAGTCTATCTCCACACATCTTAACTTCCTAACAGTTTGACAGGATGTGGATATGACAATGTGATATTACATTACATTATTGGCATTTAGCAGACGCTCTTATCCTGATCGACTTACAAAGGTTACAATTTTTTTACGTTACCTATTTATACAGCTGGATATTTTACTGAGGCAGTTCTGGGTTAAGTACCGTGCCCAAGGGTACAACAGCAGTGCCCCAGAGGGGGAATCAAACCGGCAGGTTTTCGGTTACGAATCCTGCTCCTTACCACTATGCTACACAGACAATGTACTGTGGAATGCTTGAGGATATACTTACAAGTAACGGCGGAGGTGCAGTGCATGATTAAACATCTGCCTGCAGGTAAGCATGTTCGGTCTCTGCACAGAGTACGGGGGGGTGTGGCCATGGCTATGAGTGATTGCTTTGCCCTTAGGTAAACTTTAACCCGTCTGGCCTGATTAGAACAGAAGGAGAGCCCCTGGATTGCGTCAAAAGTCTGTGCACATCTGTAGCTGTGAACATGAGTGTAATCTCCTTTGATTCAAAGCCTAATCCCACCTATTCTCCCTGATTTTTCGCAGAGCAAATAAAATTCTAGGTCACTGTGACATGAACAGGTGCATCCACAGTAGAATAGTAACAGCAGTAATAATGTAAAGCAACATACATACATATAATCCAGATTTGATTATCTGGTATTCTGTTGGTTGATCCAGTCAGATCATTTTAGATTATATCATGATTTTAAATGTAATGAGATTATTACATTTACACTGGCACAATAAAATCAATTATAAAACTATTAATTTTATAGATTAACATTGGTACCGACCCCACATACGGCAACAAACAATTAAAAAATTAAAACTCAGTTCAAGATTCAATTCAATTGCGGTGCATACAACATAGAAACGCGCGCACACACACGCCCAACTCAGAAAGTGACGTATGTGCCATTTTTTAATACCTAATTGTATGCCTAAATCCCACCACACTTTGATCGCTCCCTTTCTGATTTCTTGCTTATGTCTCAAATTCTGCATGTATATACTAAAAACGGTATCTAAGGGTGACATCCATGACCCGGTTTAATTGCTTCACATCGCAGCGCCAGAATTACAGTATAACCGTATCTCCAGAGGAAATAAACTCACTGTTAATCTAAAAACGGTCAGAGCAAGACCATCGGTGGTGTCAAATGGATTCACACAATTCCATTAATTCAAAGCCGGACAGCAATCGCTCAAATAAGACATGCTAAACGCAACCTAACGGTAGCTGGTAAAGCATAAACCGAAGAACTATTACCGGTGTCTGAAACGAATAAGAAAGTCATGGGTCTAGCATGTTTGGCTCATGTCATCAAATTAACACATTTTTCTACCAGAATTCGAAGCTATCTGCAGATAGCTATGGGGAATCATAAAATCACTAAATACTCCTGTTAGTCTGTATAATAATGTGTAAACGATACAAACTTTAGCACAGAGCATTCAGTTCGAGGTTAGACGATGAGCAGCCTTTGTTGAAAAGACAACAAACATAACTAGAAACAGCAGGCGAATTCACAAAAAACCCAGACGCTGTAGATGCGCAAAACTTGCACGTAGGTAGCCGCTCCTGCCAAATCATAATTTCGCTCAGTTGAAAGCAAGCAAAATCGATACACGATGGAAAGATAACGGAAACCGGAATGGAAATTGATTATCTCCGGTCTTCTCGTAAAACAATGACTCAATTAACAGGACCGAATGCCTCCCGCACACCAGATTATCGATGTAGTACTCGCCGCAACTAATACCTTCCGAGAAGATGTTAGCTTTCATTATTAACATTGCAACTGTAATCTACCATTGAATAAAGAAGCTATTATCGTTATTCAGACAACAAACAAGAAATGTTGTTAAAAACGGTGTTTTCTTCCAGTTACTTAGCTGTTATTACCAACAGCACCGTCTGAATGTTAACTATCATGATCTCATACAATATTTCTTTGGGTTATGGCTTTATATTCTGGCGTTATCATTTATGATCAGCCAGTTTGAGGGAGACGGACACATTGTACATCAAACCCGGAGAATTCAACCCAATTGTGACAAGACTTGATAATAATAAAGACACACCCTCTGGTTACACCAACCAAACTAGTAAGGAATCGTTGTAATGAATGGGAACAACAAATCTGCTCTACACGAGGACAATCCATTGTCACCTAAAATAACGATCCGCATATAAACTGACACGCCAAATTCCCATCCTTCTAGCAAACGCGCTCAGTTCTCATTTTTTGATGTTATGGGGTCCCCCTGTTTCAGTCACAGTCCACATTTCCTGTCTCTAGTTTGTTACACTGGCACGACAAACATCTAGTGATATTGCACCGAAATTACAAAATTTCAACAGCGTTTTTCTCTTACCTGAACATAATTGTTTTCGCAATAGTCCGCTACCCTAGTCAGGTTCTGGTAGCTCTCAACCAGGGCTCTTTTGCCGGCTGGAATTTCTTCCTCTAACAACATTTGCAGCTCTGCCATCTTGCATCTCCCTGCATCTCTTTTTTCTCCTTTCCTTTGATTGAAACCACAAGCTCTGCCCCGAAACGGAGCTCCTTCGCCTGGTATTGTGGGATTCCTGTGGCCTCGCTTTCATTAACGATTTTTTTTTTTTTCCACCAGTCGGACTCGAACACGAAAGACACCGCTTTCGCAAAACAGAAAGCGCATTCATCTTTTATTGGCTTATGGGTCTTACATTGGAAGTATACACCAATCATAGACGAGTGCGGTATTGTGCGATGAGAAAGGCGACGCATTCAATGCCACAAGCGCACGCTGGGACGGGTAGTTTTTCCAAAGCATCCTCCGAACAACGTTTGGAATGCTGCAAAATTACACATTCCAGCCATAGTTCAGGCACAATGTTGCACATGTTTATTATCAACATAATTCATGGCATCAAGTGTAAATAGCATTTTCACAACAGCAAGATGATCAGTTCTCCTTCCTTTTTCTACCGTGAGTGAAATTAGTGTGTTTTAGGTCATTATTGGGTTGAATTGAGACAGAACATTCAATACTACAAGCCCAACAAACGACTGCTCTTCGAGGGGCATTCTGGATCTTGTAGGAAACTTCCCGACAATCCTCTGGAAGCTCTGAGTAACGTTTATCTGATTAAACTACAATTCCCTGGACATGTGCTAGGAGTTGAAATCATATGGTTCCTGTTTGGAATGTATTTGAGAGGTCGCCGTATTTCCAGCAGATAGCTTGTAGCTAAATGGTGAGGTAATTGTATTGAGTATAGATTAACGTTAACGCAATAACTTGTCTAAGCGCTGATGTACCATTCTGTTTCATTCATGTATTCATTCTGCTATATTTTTGTTTCATGATGTTGTTCGCTATACAGGAAGCTTGCTTTTGTGTAGCTACTATGACAGGAATGTTTCGATAGATAGCTAGTCAGCTACCTATCGACACGAGCTAAGTAGCAATCTTACTACTGCGTATAATAGTTAATATTTAATGGCAGGGTTTTAAAACTTCATCAAAGTTAAAGTGACCGTTGTCGTGGCAATGTAGCAGTGGATATAGGTCTATATGTACATGTGTATGGTTTCATCACAAATGTAAGGACGGTGTCATGTTGTTTCCAAGCTGACGTTAGCCAGGACACCTCGCCGGTTGTAAGCGACTAAATCAATTAATCTTATTTTTAATCTCTAGGTCAAAAGATTTGCTGCCGACACTTGCCATCTTGTGTCATAATGGCGGACGACAGACCAATCCATGAGCTCAGGTTTGACGCTGCCGTGAGAGTAATACAGAGTTTACCTCGTAATGGTAAGGTCCATCTTGCTACATTCAGTTCACTGTTATACTCCACTGTTATGTGGTACTGCTTTCAGCGATGGTAGTTTATTAAGTCAGCTGTATTGGCTGGCTTCCTCTGTCCTCTTTCTATCACAGATTGCTCTCCGTTTAGCTGCTGCTCTACCACAATTCACTAAACGCCTTGAGAATAAATTCATACTTTCTTTTTCATTTAAATGTGAAGATGCTCATGTGTTCAATGATTGAATGCATGTTTAAAAGACATCGGTTGTTTACGATTTTGCACAACCATTAAGTTTCTCTTAATGAACGTATTGCCCCACATGTTGCTCTAAGTGTCTGATTGCAGTAAACACTATATGAGTGATTAGGCTAAAGCTAAAGCACTAAGGCTTAGCTGTGAACTAAACCGTGGGCGGTGCTGCAGTTACTTCAGAGAGACTTCTCTTAAGAGTAATTTCCCATGTCCTACTGTATTTATATTTCAGTAAAGACTGCTTATTCTTAGGATGTAATAAAATGGGAAAACGTGAAAGCTAAGTACAGCATATCATCTAAGTACCGACAAATCGGTGAACGGAAGATTGCTGTATTTCATTGACAGATTTCATGCTTCTGGAGCAACAGTCCTTATCTGGTTTTGGACATGTTTCAGGTCCCTTCCAGCCATCAAATGACATGATGCTGAAATTCTACAGTTACTACAAACAGGCTACACAAGGTCCCTGCAGAATTCCCAGGCCTGGCTTCTGGGATCCTGTGGGCAAAGTCAAATGGTAAATAGCTTTTTCAGGCTGATGAGGTACCATGTCAGCCTCCATCATGATTATTTTATTCTATAGTTGTTTTGTTGTTATTATTTATGAATCTGTTACTAGTATTGTATGTATTACTAGTATTGAATGTATTACTAGAGAAGGAGTAACACCTCTCAGAATTTCCTCAGGCGAACGAACAATTGATCAACATGTTGGGACAAAGCTGATGGATATATCCAATAACCAATACTTTATGTGGTGTTGATTTTTAGATAGGTTGCTTTTTTTCTAGAAAACTTCTAAAAGTTTTCTCAAAGGAGATTAGTCAAAGTAGGTTCTAAATGATTAAGGTGTGCTCATTTACATTCAAGTATTTTATAAAATGACATGCAAGTATTGATTCCACTCAAAGCACCCGCAAGGCTACCAGTGTCAGTCATGCCATCTCATTGAAGGCTGTTTGCATAGAGATCTTCTAGTCTGAAGATGTCTCATGTCTCCTGTCCTCCTCAAGGGATGCATGGAATTCCCTGGGAGACATGCCAAGGGAGAAGGCAATGATAGCGTATGTTGATGAAATGAAACAGGTAAGTGACTTGCTGTCATGAATAACCATAAAATTACTCTTATGATTTTGTTTTAGTGTAATTAGATTGTTCTTAGGTGAGATGGCATGTGGCGTGCCAAGCCCCTGTACCAGATGTGGTTTTGCATTGTTGTAGATTCTGGAAACTCTGCCGGTCACCGATAAGGTGGAGGAGCTGCTGGAAGTTCTGGGCCCGTTCTACGAGGTGGTGGAGGGCAGTGGCGAGACACCTGACCTGACCTCAGGTACGTGACCATACACCATGGGACCGCGCCTCGTGAATGCGATTAGGGAGAGCTCACCATTCCCGGGTTTCACTTAGAGCAGAAGCTCTACTCCGTCTTGTGGGGCGGGGGAATTTAGGACCATTGTTCTGCTGTTGTCGGATGTGACTTGACAGCTGGCTATATTTGGATTTGGAATGAGCAAGCTTTTCAAAGCCCCATTAATAAACCAGTGGCCTGCATCTGTGTAACTATATTTGTCAAGAAAAAAGGTCACATTCAGGGCACAACTTGTATGATAATTTCTCCATAAAATCAACACATTAGTGTCAGCTGTTATTACAACATAGGCTGCATTCATGTATATTTCACAACGTGGTGCTGATAGGCTTTTGATTCCTTGACTCCAGTGAATTTAACTCCCTACACAGCTCATTTTCCCTAGGAGTGTCTCTCTAGGACATGGTCTGTTTGTAATGTTACTTTTTACCTGTGTTTCATGTTCAGCCCAATTGGAAAGCTTTGCTTTGCAAGTGTGTTGTCCAGCCCCACCCCCACCTCTCCATTTCCCCTGCAGTGTCAGTGATTTAGTCAGCTGCTGCACATCAGTTGTTTCTCTTAACATTCCTGTAGCTTTTTTCCGTGTGTGTTGGTGATTTGAAGTTACGCTGTGTCCATTAGTAGATCATAGTTGCGGTCAGTTATTCCTCTAGCTTGGTTCTTCTCCTGCCTTCAAATAACCTTGAGCTTAAATAACTGGTAGGGAAGCAAAGGTATTCCTAATAATCCCAGATGCCCCTCCCCAGAAGTGCTTGCCGCTGGTGTTTGTGCTGTTGTTTAAACAGTGGGTGTTTGCTGTTGCCATAGGCTAGAACGTGGTTGCTAATTTGCAGTTTGCTCTGGTGACGTGTAGACATGTGTCCATGTGTGGACAAGTGTTTACTGGATATAAAGGAGATTACATGATATTGTAGGTGTGATATCTGTGTTATGGCGAGTTTTAGTAGGGACACGTAGCAATCAATTGTTTAATACTGTTCAGATACGCTAACATCATCCGCTAAGAGTGTCACGCAAAGCACTGGAACGACTGTAAGTGTGAATGACAAAGTGGATGCCAGCGACACAAGTAATGAATCCGAGAGCGATGAAGTGGAGGAGTCAGAGGAGGAGGAGGAGTCAGAGGAGGAAGAGGAGGAGCAGGGGAACAAAGAAAAGAAAGTGGAGAAAGGTACAAAGCAAACTAACATCCCCAAACAAGTACCAAGGGAGGAGGACAGACAGACTACATAAAATGACATAACATTGGTGTGGGTCATAGATTTTTTTTTTTTTTTTTTTACCCCTACAAGCTATGACTTCAAGCACTCACTTTGGTGTCACTGGGTGTGGCCATTCATAGCGTCTGTTCAGTTCTAACCCAGACGTTTTCCCTCCCAGTTCCCCCAGAAAACGACGCTGCGAGGCTGAAAGCGGACATCATCCCGGCGAAGGCGCACGCCCCCCTCTCCAACGGCAGCGTGGAGCACAGCCTGTCCTCCATGACCAACGGCACCCACAGCTCCCTGAACAGCGAGTGCTCGGACGAGGAGCTGGCCTTCAGCCCGCAGCCGTCCCAGCAGCCCCGCAGCTTCAACGGGCGCCTCAGTGGTAAACGGCAGCGTTAGCAGCAGAGCTAGCGGTAGCGGTTAGCGTGTCATTGCTGGAGAGTTTGCATGCTTGCTGCCTCAGAGGAGATTAATCAAAATTCATGCTTTCAGACAAACCCGTCTGCTCGCACACTACCACTATCAGTCGTAGGTATACTGTTAGTGGTAGTATCATGGCAGCAGTGTGGTGTAGTGGTACGGAGCAGGGCTTGTAACCAAAATGTTGCTGGATCAAATCCCTGCTGGGGCACTGCTGTTGCACCCTTGGGCAAGGTACTTAACCCACAGTTACCTCAGTAAATATCCAGCTGTGTAAATGGATAAAGAGCATCTGCTAAGTGACAATTACAACTTAATAATAAAAGTGGTAAAGTAGCTGTAGCAATTAGTAATCCCCATATATCTAATTTGATAATTTATGTGCAGTAACTGGGAACATCAAACATTGGCGATGGGGTGTACAGAAACATAATGAGTTGATATACTGTAAAGATGTATACATATGTGATATACATGCAATGGTCTGGCCTAGGCAACTTAAGAATTAACTATTTAAGATGAGACCTTTGGAGTCTGAAAAACCTGGTGGGTCTGGTGGGGATTTTCTTTTACCCTCAGACATGTGATCACATAAGCAGCTCAGGTCCGTCTTTACCGCGATTCTGCATTCCCCATGGGGCCCGGGATCAGTGTGGCGGCTTCCGTGCGTCGCTGCAGCACTGAGATAGCACCTCTGTAGAAACGATCGGTGACGTAGGTCGCGCCCGTGGCTGACTCGCGCTGTTCTCTCTGCGGCCCCGTGCGCAGATCGGAGCGAGGACGCGGCGGGGCCCCAGCACCTGGCCAGCGACTCGGACGGGGAGGTGTACTGCGACTCCATGGAGCAGCTCGGGCTGGAGGAGGTGAGACGGCATGCGCGGGACGCCTCGCTGCAACGTGGGGTGCACTTTTCCTCCCAGCCCACAGAGGGTGCCAACACGGCCATGCCCGCTACAGGATTGGTGTGTTCTCCACTCAGGTGGCCACATGTTTACAGCAGTTAGAGATGGGGGCGTGGAACGCTCTTGACATGGCTCCAGCTACTATGGGCATGTTGCCTTCCTCTTTGCATGCAGTGCACTCTCTCCTCTGGTCTGGATGCCCCATGTGACAACATGCAGGTTTTTTTTTTTTTTTTTTTTTAGCAATGTCTACTGTATGCAGAGAAGGGCAGTAAGAAATGGCTTCTAAGGCAAGCAGGGATGGCTTATTACTATCTGCCTGTGCTCAAGCTTCAGTTCAGTCTTTAAATGACATGAATGCATTCATTTCATCACCCATGGAGTCCATCATTAATCCATCCTGGTGATATCTAGATCTGTAGACTCTCTCAGCACCTGCTTTACTGAAACTATTTTTTGGTGTCCTCTCAAGGGATCTGGGGTGGTCATTAACCACTCTCTGGAGACGGGTGAGGTGAGCCACCCTTCTGAAGCGGAGCAGGGGCTGCTGGAAGAGGCACCTGTGAAGGACGATTGCCAGGAAGGATCCAACTGCATCCAGCACGGAGGGGAGGAGGGGACACCCGGTGGACACATGCCACACAGGGAGAGGCTAAGCACAGGCAGGCCTGACACCTCCCTGGTCAGGAGAGGAAGAGGTGAGACTCAAACTAGTTTTAATAGGACTGTGCCGTACATCAAGGCACGTTCCTAACCTTTGAACAGAAGAAAAGCTGTTTGTTTGATAGGGTGTGAGGAAATACGATCCCACCCTTTTCATGAAAATGTCACAGGAGAACGCTGCCCCTCGTAGGACTCTCAGTACGTCACATGTACTGCATGAGTCACATTTTAGCCTCTTTAACATAAAAGCCTTTCAAAAGGACCTCCTTACTAGCCCTGAGATTCTGACCCACCCGAGCCAGACAGCGGCCCTTTTCAGACCTGTGTGTCGTCATGGACGTTCACCACCTGGCCGTGTGCTTCAGCCTCCAGGTCGTCGGGGGCCGGCTCCGGCGGGGGGGCCCGGGGGGGCCTGCTGGGCGGCGGCGGAGACGGGGAGCGCTGGGGGTCGGAGGGCGGGGCCGGGGGCAGCCTGAACGAGCAGATCGCCATGGCGCTGACACGGCTGCAGGAGGACATGCAGAGCGTGCTGCAGAGGCTGCACACGCTGGAGGCCCTGACCGCCTCGCAGGTGAGGAGGGAGGCGGAGCCGGGGCAGACGTCACGGTCTCACCTGTATGACCTGCCACACCTGTCTGCCTCTCTGTGCACGATGTGTATGTGTGTATACTGTGTGTACAGCGCCCCCCATATTTATCACCTTCCTCATTTAAAGGGAGCAAAAACATGATATAACGGAAAAAAAGAACACACTGCATAT
Source organism: Megalops atlanticus (assembly GCA_019176425.1). Classification (NCBI taxonomy): domain Eukaryota; kingdom Metazoa; phylum Chordata; class Actinopteri; order Elopiformes; family Megalopidae; genus Megalops; species Megalops atlanticus. Next base: position 7,964,103 of record CM032898.1, read on the forward strand.
TTGCATACTGATTAATGCTTAAAACATTTAACAAATGTTAATCTTTGACATTGCATTTAAATCATAGTCATAACGTACTGTCATATGTAAATACTTTTATTCCAGGATGCGGTGTTAAGTTTTTATGCTAAATATTTGTTGAATATTAGCCACGTAAGATGGGCAATGCTATCTTGCCTGCATTCATTCGACTGCTAATCCTCAAAATTTTGTGCAGCTATGATTGATATATTAATATGATTAATATCTCATTGTCACTCTCTAGACAAGATCATTATCTCTGCAGCAGAGTTACCCATCACCCCTGGCAAACAAGGTAAGACCTCTAATCTTCCTCTCCAAAGACAAATCCCTACCACTCTGGTTTACCCAAATTAAAGTTAGCGTGAATCTGAGTGGAGCATACTTGGTGTTTGGGACTCTGTCATATTCAAAAACATTTTAAATGATCCAGAGTTTAAACTGAATGAGTGCCACCCCTGAGTGCCACTACCATGTCTGAGCCCAGCTGACTTACTAATTTCTCTAAGAACAGGGCTGAATTCATTTGATTAATAAAAATGGTAAAACAGAATTTGACAAATCAAAGCACAGAAAGGTTTGTACTTTTCTTGTGGAAAAGGGCTGTTTATGGAAAGAGTTATTACTTCACATTAAATGTATTTTCTCTGTGGTTTTCAGGATATGTCATGCATACCTTTAACTGTCTCACCTCTAATCATGTTAATGTCAGCTTTAATGACACATTTCAACAAATAATTAAACCCCCCAAACTTAACTGTGCCACCAATCTGAAGGGATCTGTATCCTGATAATATATTTCTAAAATCCTTGAAATTGCTTACATCACTGCAGTTCCTGTTCTCAGTGTAAGTGCTTGAGAATGGGGCTAAACAGTGCTTGGGTCTTCCAGAAACCTCCCTGGTGGCCTTTTGATGTCTCCCCTGGCACGGTGGCCTTTGCCATGGTCTGGCCCTTTGTTGTGCACTGGCTGGTGTGGCTCTACCTCCAGCGACGGAGAAGGTAATCACTTACTGTTGGTCAGGGGACTCCTATTTACAGAAAGAAACCATGTGGTGAAGCCATGACACCAACACCAGTTGATGAGAGAGTATACTCCCAGATTTACTTGACTTCTACATTTACACCATAGAATCTTGGTGTATGTATTGCTTGCTGTTTATTTCACATGTAGAATCACAATGTGTTTTGGATTCTGTGATCTAGTGACTGATGTATGGTAGAATACTTGACTTCCCTTGTCTAGTCAGGTTGTACAAGTTAACTTGTGGTGGGGCTTGAATGGTGTTATGCATACAATGGCTGGTCTGGGAGTGTTGTTTGCCTGGTCTGACACTGTTGCTCTTTCAACTTGAATGGATACACCTCTGTTCTTCTGTGTTAGAAGTCACTCTGGATAAGAGTGTCTGCTAAATTAATGTAATGTAATGTGCAGGGTGGCACACAAAATCACCCCATTTATCTCTGAAGCATAGATTGAACCTCTGTTTCAGTGTTAAACTGATCTGCTCCCATTTTAACTACACGAGAAGAAACATACCATTTTTGATTAATAATGTTGATGTTTGTGGTGTTTTTTTTCTTGCAGGAAGATGAATTGAAAACCGTTTGAGCCGACAGTATGACGAGGGTTTGATGTCTCCTGTTCTACCGCGGGCATTACTGTACTAAATCCATCTTACACATATCTCTACTGTAGCTCTTGCTTTTGCACTACAATGATGGCACTACTACTACTAGTAAGTTGCACCTTTTAACCTACCAGTACTGGAATTTCGTACCAAGGAAAAATTGTGAATGCAAGGTATATAAGGCAACTTATAATCATGCAAGCTTATTTTTTATTACAGTGACTGGTAAGGGTGTCAGTCACTCCTGTTTTGAATGAATGGTAGCATTAATCTGTAAAAGAAAGAGCTAGCTCTGTATGATTCAGGAGTGTGTGGTTTAATTGTAGTAAACCATTGTGTATCTCCCTAGATTTTATTTCTATCTTTAATTCCCTTGAAGCATGTGGATGTCATAGTTTGTCTCAACTTCTAGCTAAACTGGTATTTCCTATCCCACAACACTCTGTTATACTGTACTGAAAACTGCATACAATCACCTCATCTATTACTCTCTTATTACAGTTGAATTTATCATGATGCATCTGCAGTTAAATGCAGAATGTAGTAATTTTTATGATATCTACTTCAAACTTCTAATTCATTTAATGTGTTATGTGAATAGGTACTGTTTATTCTTGTTTCAAAGCAGAAAGGAGGTACTGGTAATAGGCTTGTCAGTCTGGACAGGGTGTAGTTAAGTTCTGAGGAAGGCTTGGTGAAAGGTCACTACACTATGAGGATGCAAGGATGAACAACAATATTGTTGTTGGGTGTCAAAATGCCAGCAAAATTTTGTTTCAGCTCACACTTACTCTTAGACCAATATCTACCCACAATGCACTTTGTTGCTAGCACTATGCACTGTTTGAATTGTGAAATTCAGCAAGTGTTACATTTTTTAATTATTTCAGAGATTGTGAAACTGATCCTGTTGTAGCTAATGTACATATGTAACACTTGCCTGACTTTGTTATTCGGAGTTAAGGGGAAAGCATGTTGCAGTTTGAAAATGAGCATATCATTAAACTGGTTGGGTTGTGTTGTGGATGCTAGCCCTGTATGCCAATGTTGGCATATCCAGACATGAACAGTCAATAAAACATGTAGGATAATTAAAAGTATGCTATTTGCATGAGAAGAGAGATGCTAAAAAGTCCTGAAAAGAAAAGCTTAACTTGAAATAAAACTTAAGAATAAACTAGGTATTTTCTTATTAATGAGAATATTTTTATTTCTGAAGTTTTCCCTTTGTGAGAATTGAGAAAGATTCTGATTTGAAAAATGGCAATCAAACTCTTGAGGTTTACTTAAGTTCACAGAACTCATACTGACCTCCTCCTTCTTCTTGATTCTTTTACTCTTCTGAAATTGATCACTGAGGTTTAATTTAAATAGGGGAGTCTTCTTAACCTTAAACCAAAGTCTTTGGAAGCCCCTTAACCTGGCTTGGAAAGTAGCTGTTGTTAAGGGAATGTCTTTCATAAAGGATGAAGCTGGGCATGTGTCTAATTTGGCCTAAGTGTAATCCACAATGAGAGACTAAAAAGAAGGCAGGACCAAAGAGGCTGCCAAGCCAATATTCTAGCGTCAAAATCCCTTTAGGATTAACCCAAATGAATAAACAGTGTCTATACCAGGAAGTGCCATTCATAGATTCCTCCTTTTAGATGCTTTTAGGCAGAAGCACTGTCAGGCCTAGTCCATAAGGCCCAGAATGGCATTGGTTTTTCAGATGGACTGAAACTTGACAGACTCACCTTTACCTAAAATGGCTGCTCCTAGAACTGCCGATACAAATGCAGACTGAAATTAACCACAGCTGGCATGAAAAACCGCAACCATTCCAGGCCCTTAAGGGCTCATGTTAACTGAGACTACAGTTCTATTTCATTAACCTTAATATCTGCTTTATTGTATAGCTTTAAAACAGATTAGAACAAATTGTTTGATACTATTAATTTAACAAGACAGAGTTAGAAAGCATCCTTTGAAAAGTAAACTCTGGTAGGACTGATAATGTGTGAATTGTATTTGTTATACTGTTTGAACTGATTTTAAGATTTACAGTGGCAATATTTTTTAAAGCATTTTGTTCCTTTTCTCTTTCAGTGTAAATTATGTTCAATAATGTTAATAGCTGTACAGATCAGATTATTTTAAAAAAATGCAATATTTTAATTGCATTCTACTATAATGATATAGAGTACAAACATCTATATTCATTTAAATTGTAACAAGGTTGCATCGGCAATTGAACTGATTGTAGAGTTCTAGAGCCATTTCTTGTTCATGCATTCTACATTTCTATGTAAATGAAACTAATAAGGCTCTCCCTTTCTGCCTTCAGACAGCAGGTGTTTAGCATGAGGATTACTACTGTCAAAGCATGAATAAAATTTTCATAAAACTCACGGGAGCCCTTTTGTTTCTTCAGTAAACCTTGCATGTTTGGAAAATGCACGTGTTTCAAAACATGTTTTGATGGAAGAAATTGGATATCTGTCTGATGAGGTGAAGTTCCTTGATTTGTAGTGCAATCAACCAATGTTAATCTTTTTTTGTTTTAAAGGACACAATAAATGGATAATAATAAACTTGACTTTTAAGCACTTACAATGCAGCATATATCTGTAAAGATCTATGTATAATGATGTAATGTAAATTGGTAATATGTTACATGGTTTACATGAAGAAAAGTATATAATTTGTATTATTTAAATGTTACAAGAGAATGTGCCACCCAGGTGTAAAGAATGAAGAATTTCTAAATTGCCTATAAATCTGCCACTGACTTTGTGCTTGCAAGGTGAGCTTTTTCATTAGAGTTCATTTTCAAATCCCCAGAAAACTTAAAGGGGTTTCAAGCTCCAATAAGATATACATAATAAGACATCACTGTAAGGCAAATTGTTTTTATTTTTCTGGACAGTCGTAGGTGTCCTTTAAAGGGGTCTTAAAGTAGTTTTAAACCAGTCATACCTGAGGAGGTAGTAGAGGAAATAGTAGAGTTAGTGCTGAAACAGAAGGCATACAAGACAACATGAATGATATAAGGACACATCAATGAGTGGTGCAATGAATGCTGATGAAGTATAGAAATCAGCAAGAAATGCATACGCATCTGAACAATGCTGTGAGATTATGTCACAGACAGAAAGACAGCTGTTGCAGACATAGATAGGGAGGTTTTTTTTTCAGCTTTCCACAACCCCTGTTTGCAGATGATCTTCAGCTTGTCCTTAGCCTGGCTGTTCTGGGGGACGTATGTGCAGCATTCCAGGCTCCCTCCCTCTTTAAAAGTTTCCTCTGTGAGAGGACAGGGTGTTCCCATTTGCTCAGCTGGAGATTTTTATCATGGGACCTCTTTTTTTGGGACACTGGCTCTGAAATAGATTCCAGTAACTGCACTCCTCTAGGTTGTGTGCTCAAGTCTAAATTGTCAATTGTGTCAAGCAGAGAATTCAAGACTGATTTCCTGTGATCTTCAACCTCCAATTACAAGGAACGTTCTGTCTCTGACATTTTCTTGATAAGCAATATAAAAACACCAAATAAATTGAACGACTCAATTCTACTGATTTTTCAGATGAAAATATTCATTTTAGTGGCAGAAAACAATCACAATTACTTTTCTTCATATAATAAACCACACTACAGTATTTTATAAAAAAAAAAGTCTAATACACAAGTCTAAACACTCCACCCTACAGATAAAGACAAAAACTGGTTTTAAAGTGTAATTAAAGGACAAAGAGCAAGACTCTTCCCAGCATGATGGCTATTGATAAGGACTTTGCGTTTGCTTTGTTGGGTAACTAACCACATGTTCCGATATTCCAGCGTCCAAAATTACCCTCAGTGTTAAACCTTCAGTTTTGTTTGCTTTTTCTTTCAAAATCAAAAATTCATAGAGATATGTCTTCAATATATGTATGAACCGATTCTGTGGAGTTATCATAAATGACAAGAATAGTGAGGGGACGAAGAGAATGATTCCTCTTGAACGTCCCATAAGGGTCATCTATGTATTTAGTCACTAGTTACGTAATGCCAAGAAAAGAGGTTTTATGAACAGAAAGAGGCTGCACATTATTACTACGTATGTTGGTGACGACCCTTATCTTTCCCAAAAAAATAACACTTCAGTGACGTAAAATTAACCCGGTAGTAATCACTCGTAAAAAAAATGAAGGGAACCTCCGGTTGACCCTTTAGAGAAGCCATTTTCGATTTGACAACATAGGAGTCGCACTGGAGTAACTAACGGGGAGAGAAAAAGGACGGTAGCTGGCCGAGGGCACTCGATTCCAGCAGTAACATTTAGCCCTGCTACCGCCAGCTGTGAAACAGTATGTTTTCCCTCTCGACTACTGTCCAGCCGCAGGTAACTAGCACTGTTTTCCCAGTGATGTCGATTGTGGAAACTTGTAGCCGCTGGCTAGTTAGCTAATCTGACAGATCACAACAAGCAGTGACCATATGCGGCTTCTCCAGTTTAGCTACCTAGCTTGGTTTCGTATCTAGCTCTCAGATTGCTTAGTTAGCCAGCTAGCTAACATATCATGAAGAACTAGTTGATCTTAAAATATATAGATAGGTAAAAGTGCATACTAGCTCTGAACTCTGTGGGTACGTATAACTAACGTACAGAGGCAAAAAGGTGAATACAAACTGGTGTCGCAGCTGTAGATTGCGGCTAGCCAGCTAACTAGCTGTGTTTCTCAGGAGAGGTCGTGGAAACAACTGCGTCAACTCAGCGGGCTGCAGCTAGCTAGTATATAAGACGGACATGTAGCCTGTTAGTGGCGAGTGTCAATTCTTGACAGCCACGTCCTTGATATTTACAACAGTTTACATTGAATACTGCCAAGCCGGCTAGCTAACATGAAAAAAATGGTGGATAGGTAGCCGTTTTGCATGATTAGTACATGTCAACAGGCAGATGAGCTAGTTAAGATAAACAGATTAGCTACATAACTTTATCTCACTAAAACAGCCTAGTTAACTAGCTAAACTAGTAGTACCGTGTATGCCAAGTTATTAGATGATACCATTAACTAGGTATGTTGTAAGCGGACCAAACTGCGGCTTGCATAAATGTCACGTTGCAGCAATACCAGCATTGCAGTGAAGCGCAAAGGATTGGCGCTGAAGTGACAACCGAGCGACGCTGCGACCGCTAAGCTAACGTTACAATATACCTGCAGGACAGTAGCCAGCTGCTGTTTGCATGCATGTGTGCTTATAGTTCATAGCATAAAGGTGAGAGCTTTTTATATTACCTATTGTATATGAAACCGTACATTGACGGACAGCTATGTAATCAGATGTCCAGTGCCCCGTTAATTTCTGTTGAAGCTTGTTGCGCTGTGAAGCTTCGTAGTACTGTCATCCCGTGACATTGTTTTTCGTGTAGTGAATATTTCTTGCCTGGCCCGAGGTTTGTGGGAGGTAGCCTGGTCTTAACCCCCCGCTGTGTTCTTTTTTAACGTACACCAACGTCTCATCTTCTCCAGTAGCCGGTCTTTGATCCGTATGTTTGTTTCAGTCTTTCCCCTACATTGCCTCAACGTATGTTGCACTGATTCAATTAAGGGTACCTTCCAGATGCCACCAAATACGCTGTCACACCACTTGATACCTTCTTAAACTTCAACATGATTGTCAGCCTTCGGTCGGGTGGGTTGACGGCAGTCCTCTCGTGTTTGTGATGTCAAATCACACCGTGAATAGTTTAAAAGCCGCAAATAAACGCTGATTTATGCGGGGCCGCTTGAGGTATGCCCTCCTGCTCTCCCCCTTCATACTTCCCACTGTGAGTGAGAAAATCACACAGCACAGCAATATTTAGGCTGGCGCTACATCCCCGGTGGCTGGGTCATATACTCAGTGCTCAGTCACTGGGTAAACACCTAAGAGTGTTTCAAGGTAAATACCCCTTTTTGCACAAGTCCCCATTTGGGGACCATTGCTTTGGGTTGTAACTGAAGTCCTTCTGCCTGACTCTTAAATAACATGTATTTCTCTCTCTCTCTCTCTCTCTCTTTTATACTCCCTGTCAGGTGACTGTCCATCTCATCAATGCCTTCCATTCCCTGAAGAGTACCGTGGCCAGCAGCCCAGTTCAGAGTCACAAGAGAGACACCAGTCCAGAGCATGACTCCCAGAGCAGTGAGGTAAAGAGTGCTCAGCCCCCAGATAGCACTGCGGCTGCCCTCCTCAGTGATGAGGGAAATCACTCTGTTGGTTTATTTGTCAATCTTTTAGGGTGTCTAAATATGCCTTTGTTTGTATAGGAATTTACCTGGTTCTGTGGCAAGTCTCATAGTCTTTTTTGTCTCTGAAATTTGGTAATAATAGTCATTTGGTACCAGTCATCGTGGGCCTGTTGGCTTGTCGTTAGCCTATAAATGTATGCTTCCATAGTTCTTGGTGTGGGAAAGTTGTTGTGACCTGGTAGTTTCAGGATTATTCTCACTAGGAAGTTTCTGAACCTTCACCTACGTCACTTTTTTTTCTGGAAAACCTGCCAAGGTGACTAGGTGTTGCAGTGTCTCTGTAAATATGCAGAAAGTGAAACACACAGTGGCACAGTTACGGTGGCCTGACAGCATTTCCCGGTCGCTTTGCGGTGACAGTTTGTGATGTGCAGCCTCTGCCTTTGCCTCTGTAGCCCACGTTGAGCCTGAGGGAGCTAGGCCTCGCTGACCTGAGGCCGGAGCAGCTGGACGAGCTGACCGATAGATTGTTGCCCTGCCTCGGCCGGTTTGAGGAGCTCCCCACACCCCACCCTAGCCAGAGTGTGTGGTCGACGTCCCACGTCTCCTCGAGCTCCTTCTTCCAGAACAAACACGGTGAGTGGTGGGGCTGTCCACAGTCTCTCTGCTTGGCTGAATTCTGCAGGGCAGAGTACCACCTGAAGTCCCTGTAAGCTGTTAATCGTGTGTGTGTGTATGTGTCTGTGTGTGTATTGTCTGGATGTGTGGCTCTTGATTCTTCAGTGGCCGCTCTGATAAAATACACCTTCTGTGTTTTTGTCCCAGGGTTCCATAGCAGAACACTGGGTGTCCTGGGAGCTCCTGCATTTTGCAGACAGAGCCCCTCCCCTCTGCAGGCCATCTGCACAGAGCTGCAGCACTGGCCAGGTGAGCCTCGACACCCAAACGGCAACATTCACTGATGTGGGAACACTAAGTACCAGCATATGAAAATCTAATCCAGAGAAGCTTGCATCTGGGGATGAGAATGCTGCACTGGAGTTGTAAATTTATATTGTGTCACTGCTGTTCTCATGGTTAAATAATATGAGCATGGAGAGTGCAGCCTTCATTTTTTTTTTTTTTTTTTTTTTTTTACAAAGATATTGTTCCAGAAAACTAATGTCTTCATGTTTTTTTGATTAAAGCTGTTTATTTTATATTTATGTATTTGTTTATTTGATAGTGTGGATCCAAAGCCGAGGCTTTAAAACTTTGAAATCTAAAACTAGACGCCTCCAGTCCAGCTATGAGCGCCCTACGGAATCGGAAGGCTACACTCCATTCTTCATGAAGGTTAGCCAGACTCCTTGCAGTGTCATTACATAAGCTGCCTGCTGTTTCAGGGAAACCATCCAGGGGGGCTTGTCCATGTTCATGGCGGATGTGCAAATAAGATGTACCAAAACCTGCTGGCTGCACGTCAGGGATCCCAGCATTACTGTACTGCAACCTGTGATCACTTAATACCTGTACTAAATATTCTAAGCCCTCTACTGCTGTATTGATAACATTTCTGCTCATCCTTTAGTCTTGGCTCAGATAAAAGAGGACACAAATTGTACCGCTACCTACTACTATAGATGAAACCTCCATAGGCTTTTCTTATTAATTTACCTGTCAAGTATAAGGTCTTTTCTGAACTGAGGGTGATTGTTTGAAATTTGCTTTATTAATGATTCCTCCATCAATAATGTAGCTGTTCAAAGATAGATCAAAGTATATATCTGAATAACAAATGGAAAATTAGAAAATGTTCAAGTACCAGAATTAACAATTAGAGAACAGTCTGCAAGGAGCAAGAGCTCCGCCTGGCAGCCCCTGTTCAGAATTTGTCAGCATTTACAGTATGGGTAGTCACTTTTCCAGTGTAGGTGTACTTTTTTAAAATAGGGTTCTAGTGAAGGTAATGGCATCCTTTGCATGGATAAGTAAAGGGGTTTCAGCTGTATCCATGGCTACTTGAACTGATTTTGGAATGAGGCCGGTCCTGAGTGCTGATTGGCTGTCCTGCAGGGGCTCCTCCAGAGGGACAAGGGGCCAGAGGTGGAGACCCTGGACAAGCTGCTGAAGAGCAGGAACATCCCGGACACCCACCATGACGCCTTCAAGACCGGCTTTGCAGAGGGCTTCCTGAAGGCCCAGGCCCTCACCCAACGCACACAAGGCATGTGTCCATATTGGCCCCTGCCATGGCTTCTTACCTGGCAGACCTTTGCCAAAAGTAAAATTGTGTATGAGGAAACCAAACGTGCATTTGTGGCATTAACCACAAATCATCAGTAGTTGCAGTCACGGATTTTGATAGTGCTGCCATCTTACTGAATGGATAGGAATTACTGAATTTTAAGCTGTCATTATTTCAGCTAAAGTTAGTGAGTCTGACTAATATGATTGTTTACTTACCATTAAGAGCTTAGCGGTTAAGTGAGAAAAAGTGACAGTTTCTTCAATTTTTTTTGTCAAAGATGACAGTAAATCTCCAGGAACCGATTACCTGCATGGCACAAGGCACAAGGTGCCAGTTCAGAATTGTTTTCCAAAGCTGCCACTAGGTGGTGATATTGAATAATGAAGCAAATGATTAACAAACTGATTTTCTCTGTGACAGACTCTTTGAGAAGGACACGGCTGATCTTATTGGTCCTCCTGCTCCTGGGCATCTATGGGCTCTCAAGAACTCCCTTTTTATCGGGTAAAGGCTCCCTCTCTGATCCTGTCCTGTTTCTCTGGTCTTAGGCTGTAGAAGTAATGCTCTGCATTTATCAGCAGCTAGAAGCAGTTACAGTATCACTATGCTGAGGGTGTCATTGGCCATGTTCCCATTAGTACACACTGGAATTCCCCCAGGGTCACTATGGAAAAACAGTACGCCAAGCCCTAGAAACAGGTGTAGTTCAGAGTTAAGGTCTCTAAATTCTGTTGGCCTCGACACTGCGGATGACATGCTGAATGTGTGTGCATTTGCATGCACATTCCTGTGCAGCTGGTGTAATGGAAACATAGCTGTCAGGTCCCTATTGATCCTGTGCCAGCAAAAAAAAAATTTTTATAGAGTCAAGTGGTGGGGCAGGCCTGCCTGTAAAGAGATAGCGTGGCCCAAATTCCATCTTAATCAAACCTGTGTAATACATACAACAGTAATGAAGCTATTACATCAATTTAGCAAGTTCTTCTGGTCCCCTTCTTACTGATTTTTTTACATTGGAACATGGAGATCGGGTCTCTCTGCTTAGTGGCCTAGGCAGTTATTTGAAAGAAGCTGATTTGTGCAGTGGAAGTTAAGGAATTGTGGAGTGTGATTGCAAAAGAAGTCGTTGATGTTCACCCTTGCTAACTAAGCTGAGTGTGTGCCTTGCTCACCCTTTTCATGACAAATGGTTGCTGGTTGTCATGGAAACGGTTTTTGAGATACGCAGCTTTTTTTGAAGAATTTGTTAGAGGAGGTTTGGACCCAGTGTTGCATGCGGTGTGTGCGCTGTCCCGTTTGAGTGTGAACTTTGATCTAACCATTCTGGACAGTGCGATTCCGAACCACATCAGGCCTGGACGCGGCAGTGGACCCCATCCAGATGAAAAATGTCACCTTCGAGCACGTGAAGGGGGTGGAGGAGGCCAAGAACGAGCTGCAGGAGGTGGTGGAGTTCCTCAAGAACCCCCAGAAGTTCACGGTGCTGGGCGGGAAACTCCCCAAAGGTAAGAGTCTTCATGTCCTCAGGAGAACAGAGTGTAATGTTTTAGCAGCTACTTTCATTGTCCTGGACAGAGGGGAATGTTATCGATAGCTATTTTCAGTGTTCCCCACAGAGGTGAATATTCCAATAGCTACTTTCATTGTCTTCCATAGACTGGAATATTCCGATAGCTACTTTCATTGTCTCACACGGAGGCGAATATTCCAATAGCTACTTTCATTGTCTTCCATAGACTGGAATATTCCAATAGCTACTTTCATTGTCCCCCACAGAGGCGAATATTCCGATAGCTATTTTCATTGTCCCCCACAGAGGCGAATATTCCGATAGCTATTTTCAGTGTTCCCCATGCTCCATTTCTCTGCAGGCATCTTGCTGGTGGGCCCACCAGGCACTGGGAAAACACTGCTGGCGCGAGCGGTGGCCGGAGAGGCAGACGTGCCGTTCTACTACGCCTCGGGCTCTGAGTTCGACGAGATGTTTGTGGGCGTGGGGGCCAGCCGCATCAGGAACCTCTTCCGTGAGTTCCCCCACCAGCAGCCGCAGAGCCTGTTCCTCTCATTGTGGCACCAGGCTGTACTGCACCACTACTACTGACTTAGCTACGACCTCACCTGTGACTAAGGCCTTTGCTTTTTTTACAGGAGAGGCCAAGGCCAACGCACCCTGCGTGGTCTTCATCGACGAGCTGGACAGCGTTGGGGGGAAGAGAATCGAATCTCCCATGCACCCTTACTCCAGACAGACAATCAACCAGCTGCTGGCAGAGATGGACGGGTACGTGCTTCCACACGCATGAGGGTATTGACGTGTTCTGAGGGTCAGTTTTGTTGCCAGGGTTTCACAAGGCGTTTTCATGCCTGCAGGTTCAAACCAAACGAAGGCGTGATCGTCATTGGAGCCACAAACTTCCCAGAGGCTTTGGATAAGTACGCACACTGCTCGAGTGAAAGTCTTAGGTGTACTCCATTGCCCTTGCGTCTTTGAACTTTGTTCACGGTGCCCAAGGGAGTTGTGAAGGTTTAAAAGGCTGTAAATTCAACCCCCGTAGGCAGATTTGTTTATTACAACACATTAGAAGTCCCTATTGTACAGTCTCATTCCCTTGGAAAGATATAAACTTCACTGAAGACGGTGAATTTAATTTTTTCCAGTGCTCTGATCCGACCTGGAAGGTTCGACATGCAGGTCACTGTTCCCAGACCTGACGTGAAGGGCCGCACTGAGATCCTGAAGTGGTACCTCAAGAAAATTAAAGTAGATTCTGGTACGGGGTGACTTTTTTTTATGCCTGGTTTTAAAACTGTAAGTGTCAGCAACTTTTGAAGGTGTACAGTACATGCTAATGGCTGCCCCTTGGCATCCTGCAGCTATTGAGGCGGAGATTATCGCCAGGGGAACGGTGGGTTTCTCCGGGGCGGAGCTGGAGAACCTGGTGAACCAGGCAGCCCTGAAGGCGGCAGTGGATGGCAAGGACATGGTCACCATGAAGGAGCTGGAGTTCGCAAAGGACAAGATTCTCATGGGTGAGCCTTCTGGATGGGGTCTCTCTGCTGGGAGGGGTTGGTTCTGGCGCATCCCAACAAGTGACCAACACTGAAGTGGGCGACGCTGAAGCCATTCACAGCACCTTCTACCAGTGATGGAAGACTGAGGTTTCACAAGGGGAAGCCCCATTGTGTCTCAATCCCTCACTCCAGCACCAACCAATCAGAAGGCTTTGCTCACCATAGGAAAACGCTGTGATTGGTTCATATTTTTGAGTCATTCATAATGCAGGATGGCTCCACTTGCTTTGGGGTTAATGAAGCCCCATTTCCCTATCACCACCTTCTACATCAGCAATACTGAGCGCTCCCTTTCCCCCACAGGCCCAGAGCGTAGGAGTGTGGAGATAGACGAGAAAAACAGGACCATCACAGCGTACCACGAATCGGGGCATGCCATCGTTGCGTACTACACCAAAGACGCCATGCCTATCAATAAAGCCACCATCATGCCACGAGGGCCTACCCTGGGACATGTGAGTACTTCCACACCAGCAGTTGAAGCGGTGGAGTTGCTCTGTGTTGGTGGGCCTGTTTTGATCCATTTACAGTCTGTCTTACAATGCAAAATAACCAGAGTTACTGTGTCCTCACACTATGATGTGCTCTTGATTGGTGGCTCGATTGTAGTTCCTTGTGTCATACTGACAGGCACTGTCATTGCTTTGGTGTTGTGCTTCAGCACGTACACCCATCTGACTGAATGAGTAGTGGATACTTTTACCTGAAAAACTGCTAGAGGTCTTTGGATTTACATTGAAGAAAGAAGGAAAAGTCACTCTAGCACTGCTTACAGAGTGGGTCTTTTGCACCCCCCTTTTGCAGTGGAAAGAAACATGCACACACCCAGGTTTTTAGCAGCCTCAGGGAAAAAAAGCATTCCCCTGGGCCTTTTGTGTTTAAATTGACTGTCAGGCCTGTCCACAATGCTGACAAGGACTGCTGCCCCTGTGGTAACCTGGGGCCTTAATCCCCCTCGCTCTCGCCACAGGTGTCCATGCTCCCGGAGAACGACCGCTGGAGCGAGACCCGCTCCCAGCTGCTGGCCCAGATGGACGTCAGCATGGGCGGGAGGGTGGCCGAGGAGCTCATATTCGGGAGCGAGAACATCACCACAGGTGAGAGCAGAGACAGTTCAGCACAGGGCCCCCTACTGGAGGGCTTCGCAGTGTGCCCCTCCATTCACTCTCCTTTAGAGGAGTGTGGGCTTAGACAGGGAAGGGTCCACCCCTGCCACTCTGGGTGTAATTCAGCTGTATATTGCAAAATATAACATAACATTACATTTCACTATATTTATTTAGCAGACGCTCTTATCCAGAGTGACTTCCAGCACAATAGAACACAAGTGTATCCATTCCAGTTGAATGAGCAACCGTGTCAGACCAGGCTAACAACACTCCCAAACCAGTGCAAGTGTAGTCTTCGATTTCTCAGGCACTGACCTGAGGGCTTATTAAATATTCTGTTTGAATGCTTCTGCAGGTGCTTCAAGTGATTTTGACAGCGCAACGAAAATAGCAAAAATGATGGTGACCAGGTTCGGAATGAGCGACAAGGTAAGAAGGATAAGTGCAGTTTTTTTTTTTCCCACTGGAGTTAGGAGTTGGATGGACAGATCACCCTGGCATTGTTTTGACAAAGCGTTTCACAAGCAGAAAGACTTAATAAGCCCTTCCCAAATTCAGAGTGTTCTGGGGAAAAAAAGTCCTACAGTAAATGTATTTAATGTCACATTAGTGAAACAGGTGTGAAGAAAACTTTCTTCCCTGTAGAAAAGCATTGTATTTCCCCGTGGAGTTGTCATACTTATGCCAGTTTCATGTCTACCAGTTTCATGTCTATTTCTTATGAGCATTCAAAGAAAGAGGGTCTTTTGCTCAACTCCAGAGCATCACTGTCAACACGCTGATGAATGCAGCAAAAAAGCATGAAAGTGAAATTATTCAAAGTAGTTATATCTTATGTTTTATATATGTAAGAGTTTGGTAAGTGACATGCTCAACCTTTTGTCCAATCAATTTGGCCTCTTGTTTTATATTTCAGCTTGGTGTCATGACATACAATGAAGTGTCCAAGCAAAGTCCAGAAACACAAGCGGCTATCGAACAGGAAGTGAGAGTACTTCTGAGGGTAAGCCACAGCAACTATAGTGTCCTACTCAGCCCACTCCATTTCTCAACTCTCTTAGTCACCCTACTCCCACTCAACCATTTCTGCTTTCTGCACCACATTTCAGACGTGTTCCTCAGAGTCCCCAATGGCATGTACCAGAGAACAATTTAAACAAAGTGTGTGGGTCCATTTGAGCTAAGTCACAGCCCCCTACCCCTGCACGACGGGGGGCCGTATAGGTTTAGGGGTGTCGCGCCTTTTTCCGTTGGCACCTGTGTGGTTTTTCCGCCCGCAGGACTCGTACGAGCGCGCCAAGAACATCCTGAAGACGCACACCAAAGAGCACAAGAACCTGGCCGACGCCCTCCTGACATACGAGACGCTGGACGCCAAAGAGATTCAGATGGTCCTGGAGGGAAAGACGCTGGATTCCAGATGATGTGCACCCCCCCACCCGCCCGGCACAGGAATGTACATAGGCAATAGTGCTCGGGAGCACAGGTTTCACGAAAATAAAGATCGTAGTTTATTTTCTTAATATGTGATCATGTATACACACCTTTGCCCTCGATTGTATATGGTTTGAAAGGCTTCCCCCACCCCTCCTTTTTCGTGCATAGCAGGTCCCCAGGGCTTCCCTTTCTGCCTGTGGCAACTCAGGGGCATGGCCTTTTGGACTCACACCCACATTTGGCTTCTTGGTTTAAAATCACTACAGAATTCACCACAGGGTCTGTTACCTGTCTAGTTTCATCATATAGGCTCCATTACCTGCACCCATTTCCATACAACAGTTAGTCTCTGTGTGAGGCTGGTTAGGGCGATTGTCTTGATAATAAATGATCAAAATGGCTTGCAAAGAGGAATTTGTAGTTCAGTTCTCTCTGTTTGCATGGTCATTTGTCACTTGTCATCTTGTGTAGCATCTATGTAGAGCAAGTCAGGGGTGTAGTTCAAGGTGGCCATTCATAATGTTAACTTATTGTCAGTACAGGAAATCAGGTTGATAAACTTGAGTATAGGTGGAATTTCATGAAGCACTGGGATCAGTGGCCAAATGAATGCACTTAGTGTATTTTTACTGAAATTTGGAAAAGTTGAAGGCTGCTTTGCAGTGCTTTGTTAGCCTCTCTAGTAATGTGACACCATAACCAGTCCATCACTCGTCATAAAGATGTGGAATTGCCAGTGTACTCTCATGCATCTCTGAAGGACTGGCCCCACTTTAGATGTTAGAGCTTAATATAGCAGCCCTTGGGTTTAACAGGGGTTGTGATATTAGAAATTAAAGAAACCATTGCATATGGTTTTGTGTAGCCTTCCTGCCCATGTGTAGGTTTTGTGTACCGTTTGCATAAAACATAACATAATTTGTGCAGAAGGGAACTCCAGCCTAATTAAACAAAAAACCCAAAACAAAAAAAAGCATTTAAAAGCTTGTATCTGAGATGAGACAGGGTTTGAAAGTGTAAAACAATACCTTAAACTACAAGACTTTTCGTTTGGAGTAAAGTTGAATAGCCACTACATGTTCCAGTCACTTCAATTGGATCGTTCCAGTTATTTATCATAGTTAGGTAAGACCATTGTTTTATCTAGTATAACTTATTTATACACATTAAAAAGCACTTTTGGGTTTTTTATGTTTGCTCAACTGCAGGATACAGCCTTGTTTCAAGTATTTAGCTGTGCTTTGTAGCTGTAGGAGGCATGTATGGGATCCAAGGGGAACACTGTAAATAAATGTAAGGAATTATGGTTTTGTGTATGCAATGTTGGGTTTTTGAACCGACTCCATGCTTTTCCATTTCCCAGAATCAAATAAATGGATGAGCATCTAAGAAGCTGAAGTAAATAAAGCCTATTATGACATCTATATGTGTGATGATCTTTAATGACTGACTCATCTCTAACCTGCATGTTGTTTGGCTGTGTAGCAAATTTCCCTCTCTTCCTGCATTTTACCTGTCTCTTTACTGATGATAAATCATTACTTGATAAACAGAATTTGTGGTCTCTATAGGCAAAAAATATTCAGTAATTAAAACTTATAGCTATTTTATTATCTGCAATGTCAGGTTAAGTTCTGTTCATCAGTTAATGTTTTTTTCTAATAATTTCTAATAATTATCTGTACTATTTATGTATAGCTATGTATATGTATGTATTGATAATAGCCAAAGAATATATTCCACAAAGTTTTTTGGATAAGAAAACTTTATTTTAAACTGGTATAATTTGCCTGATGAAAATAACAGTATTATTTAAAAGTAAAAACTTACTATCAATATACTTAGATATACATAATGGTGTCTATTGAAGAATAGCTATTGTACCCATGTAGTCACATTTTTAAAAAATACAACAACAGTTGAAAGGTAACATTTATATGATTTTTACAGAGCATAAATATACAATTGTGTGAACTCAATGAAATTAAAATTAAATTTCAAATCATTGTTTCAGTACACCAACAAGCTGTGAAAAGTCTATATACAATTTAAATATACAAACATAAAAGGAAAAAATGAAAAAGTGTCAATTGTCTAATATAAGAAGGTAAACTTTCAAGTGTACTTTATGAGCACAGGACTTTATAAACTGTACCACTAAAATCTACAGAATTTGAAAACCATGTTTCTCTCATTTTGATCATAATACAAGGTACACACATTACATTATAGAGAGAGAAAATCATACACCATTAGTCATGGCCATTATGTCTGACTTCATTTGCTGCAAATCGCAAAGAAGGTCAAGAACACAGGAATAAAAGCGATGCCATGAACCAGCCCAAAGAAGATAACCAGGAACATGATCTTGAAGAAGGTTCTGAAGATGTAGCTCTCTGCTGCAGACAGCACCACCACCCCCAGTATGGTGGAAACAGCCCCCTGCACAATGGGGTAGCCCAGGGTAAAGAGAGAATCAATGGCCTTCTCATTGAGACTGGACTTGCTGTTTGAGACAAAGGCATAGGAGATGTGCGCAGAGAAGTCCACCGAGAAGCCAATGCAAATGACGAGATTGATCATCGATATGGAGTCAAGGTTCACGCCCCACAGTGCCATGAAACCAGCCACGCCCACAATTACGGAGGCAATGGCAAACATCACCCACAGAGAGCAGAGAGGGTTTGGAATCAGCAAGAGGGAAATACCCAGCATCACAGATGTGGCCACCAGCATATTCTGAATGGTGTTCCTTTTTATGACTGCATACTGATCATAGTAGATAAATGCAGGGTGATAAACCAGCAAAGGAACTTGGCACTTACTGGCTGTCTTTCTAAGTGCATTCAACATCCTCTTTTCATCTTCTGAACTGCTGATATTTATTGTCTGAACAAAAAAACGGGAGGCATATATCTTATTGTTAGTGAAGTTCAAATCTTGCCTAAATACTGCAGCCATATCAAGAAAGGAAATAAGGCCTTTCTTAAATTCAGTTTCATTATTTATGTTTATGCCTGATGTTTCTGAATATGCTGTATATGACTCAAGCCAGGATATGAAATTGCCCTGGTCGACATAAATTAGGGCTTGAAAATCTTTTATGCAATTGTTAAGTATTTTCCGTTTTGCTGCATTCCAGTATATAAATTCAGTTTTTACAACAACCATTACATTTGGACCATACGTACGAAAATACTTATCTTCATCATCATAATAGTTGACAACATATGAACTGTCAGATGCCAAATGTCGAAGGTTTATTCCCTCCTTTAACTTGACGCACCCATAAATACTAACTGTCAAGTATCCTGCGTAGACCAAGACAAGGAACAATTTGGTCCACAGGTTTGTCAAAAGGGGCCATAGTAATTCTTAAAGAAGCTGTTCATTGGCTGCGCTTTCTCAGTGTTTGTCTTTTCATCATAAGCCCCTCCCACGCAGCAGGCACGGTACCATCTGGAACGCTCTGAGGGGCATTCCACCGGGACCTTCATGCAGGTCAGCCAGTGCCTGTTGCTTTCCTCCCTCCTTCCGTTCAGAGCCATAAACGCACCAAAGAACGTGATGCTGTAAATATAGCAGAAGAGGACAGCTGTGCCGGTGTAGAGGCAGAAGGACTGCACCGAGCGGAAGGGGGTCATGACCCCAATGTAGAAGGCCAAGGCGTCCGTCAGCGTGGTGATGGTGATTGAGATGGCTGCTTCCCTATAGGTGTCTGCCAGGCGGTCCTTAACTCTGTCATGCACGTTAGTCTGCTGCCAGCAGGAGATGATTATGAACATGTCGTCCACACCGATCCCTAGAGGGGAAGAGTTTAAGATTACTCTAAAACACCAAGGCCCACATTCAGCATGTTTACTTTTTCCTGGCCTCTCAGCCCTGAAATTACGCATTAAGCAAGCCAGGGTGATGCATGGCATTGTGGAAGAATTGGAAATAAAAAGTAAAAGTTGCAAATCTGCATTTTAGTTTATGTTGTGATACAATGTATTTTTTATTTCATACCATTATTTTATTTCATTATCCTAAGTTCATTCTTATGTTATTTTAATTGGACTACTTTATATTGCCCTAAAGAATACAATAAATAAGATACATTATTATTATTAATTATTCATATTAATAATCATCATCATAATAAGTGGTGGTGTTGTTAGGACAGAGCACATTGAGCTTAGATAGGACCTTGGCCTGAGTAAAACTGAATGTAAGTGCTGATGGTTGAAGGGCATGAGAATCTCGTTACCCAGAATCAAGAAAGGAGAGGTGGCCACAGTCATGACAAAAGGCACACCAATGTACAGCAACAGCCCAAAACTAGACAGCACAGCCAAGCCTGCGGACAGCACTCCGATCGTGGCCACCCACACCTTATTCCTCACGTTATCCAGCCTAAAAATTAAATAAGTACATCAATAAATAAAGGAACTATCGAATAAAGTAGATTTATATTTCCTTTTCAATCACGTATGGCTTCTCCCTTCCAACAATCAATGAGGCTTCCTTCTTTTAAATAAACAAGACAAATTCGTGGTAAAACATGAATGTAAAAAAAGGACTACGTATTTTAATACATTGTAAAATACAACAAATTTAAATACAATATATTTAAATCAGCTACAGCATGTAATCTGATGCTTGAATAGTAATATATAGTCTAATATGCACAATCTCGTATTCATTCTGCTTGGTATAATAAAAGTTATGCATACACCTCTTAAATGTTACTTTCGTTTGTTAAACTACTCCTAAAATTACTTTTATTACGCTAATAGTTAATCATAATACAAACCTCAAGCAAGACACAATGGAAAACGAAATGGCTAGGACATATGTGGTTGCAAATAGTGGAATAACAGTCTTCGAATTTTTCTCGAACTCCTCCTGCCTTGATATCGAAGTAAAGTATGACACCGTCACCTACAGAAAAAACAAATTAGTGCAATAATCATATGACCATTCTCACTAACTTGTGAGCATTGCGTTTAGAATAGATATATTGCATAAAAGGGCTGTCTTTCGCATTTTAAAATTATGCTGACCAACACCATGTGACACATGCACCTGGATAACAATACAATTAACATAAACCTGGCTTGACAGGGTGATGCAGACAAGAGGCAAAATGATGATCCTTTTCGTCTTCGTGTGTGTGTATAACAGGTCAATAAAGCAAAGTCACCGTTAAAATGTCGTAGTCTAGAAATTTTACGTCTACAAAAAGAATATTCATACAATGACCATGTTACTGATAGTACTTACATTTTCATTGTCGTTTCATTCGAAAATAATTTAATAAATTCCTTTAGCCACATGACTGATGTATCATTTTCTTCCCGTAAATAGAAGAAAAGCCGTATAGCCTGCGCCTGTTTCACGACCGATGAGTTTTCGGCCACCACCACGCCACCAACTGAGGATCCCAGAAATAGTTTGCCCTCATACATTGGGAATGTGATGTTAATGCGTTCGATATTGCTTGCGTTGTTGTCAACAATGTCTAGAATCGCATTGGAAAAGCAAATGTGATTTGAAATGGCGCACAGCTGCTCGTATGTAAACCGCTGATCTCCCACCTGCACACTCATCTCCTCAACTGTCCTATACAAAAGTATTATTTCCTCAAATGCTGCCTGGGTTAAAATGTTATTGGTTTTAGAAACCGTTAAAATGGATGCGTACGTCCCTTCAGTGTCTAGTCTCTGACTCGAAAACATTGAATCGTTTTGCGGAAAGTTTTCCTGGACAAAAAGTCTCTCCTTCTTCGCCTCGCCATCAACGGGCGTAAATTGTTCCTCGATATCGTTCGCCTCTCTTTCTTTTAAAAAATAAAAACCTCCCCCGAGGGCAGCGGATAACACCATCGGGATGACTAAAAACCACCAGGGGTTCCCTCCAATAAAGCGACCTATGATTCCAAACCCGACGCAGATGGGCTTCTCAATGCAGTTTGCGTGACATCTCGCCATGGTCCCCACAACAAAACCATTGGGTGCGCGCTAGGTTGAGTATGATTAGTAAGAGCTGGCAACTAAGCACAGACACAAACAGGCACAAACCCAGTCCGACTTGTGGAGAGCCAGCCTTGGACCGTGTTATAAACGCAGGTGCGTTTCTAGGGGATGGCATTTCTGTTATCAGACATTTGCATAGGCTATAGCCCGTGGATGCAGTTCCACTGTAGCCTACACTGGACTCCATCATTTCTTGATACCTGCTAGCTGGACACTAGTTGGATCCTGGCTGATTCCGCTGTATTACACGTTAAATTGATTGCGCTTTCTGTATACCTCAATAAACTGAAAAGACTGCAGCCCCCTGTATCAGATCTTTTGCTATTGCCATGTCCAATTTGGCTCACACCGTTTGACAAAATGCTTTTAATTTAAATGTTACGTTGTCCTGTGAGGTAAGGTATAACACGTGAACAATAATATTTTAAAATTAAAAACATTTAGCGGAATCAATGTTTTAGGCTATATCATGACACACAAACTTGCTAGCACATCAGTAGCTAACAGCTGGCATGTCAAATGTTTTAAATCAAACGATTTGAATCATAATTTTTAAAAGTAAAAAAAAACGAAAATGTTTTTTCTTCCTGATGGAATTCCGTCACAATTGCGTATGTCGAACGGCAGATGATCAGCCTACCTCGTTCTCAGCACAGGTGAGAAAACGGGGCTTCAATGAACACTTTTTTTAACTTATCACAGATGGGAACTCTCTCCTGGCATATAAAACTAATACGAATTTTAAAAATATATTGTAAAATCTGAATGCATGATGAGCGTGCGTCAGGTAGGCCTAAACCATAAGCGACAAAAACACCTTCATTTAAAGTCAAAACTGTCGGGAGGATCGCATCAGGTCGGCTGTCTGATTTGGCCATAAGAGCCCCGATTTCAGCGCTTTAGTTAGTGACCCCTGAGGATATGCCACAAAAGAATAATTATAATGGTTGATACCGAAGGAGTTTCACATTCTTGATGGCCGAAAGCTAACTCTCTTGAACAGTAACGCTGATGTCTTCCAATCTCTCAATCCAAGTGCTATAATTATGTCTGCTCGGAAACAGCAGTGCCCCTTCCCCCACGAATTTACTTTTTGCTGTTTAATGGAACAAAGAGGCAATTCAATGTAGCTAACTTCTCTCGGGTCTAGTTACCCTAAGAGAGCGCAATTAAAAGATCGAGTTTTCCCTTTTTTAAACGTCTTTAATTTTCCGGTAGAGTCAAGATAGCGTTCTGTGTCGTAAGGATGGCCACTTAAATTCCAAATATCCCTGCGGTCAGGGACTTGGGGGTCACAGGTAGAAATAATGACAGAGCACATATCGGACAATGTCGCGAAGTTGTTAGCCTCAGAAGCAGTTTTGAAAACAGTGCTCTTAATTTCTTTAAAATTCTCATCACGACATGGAAATCTATGTATACACTAACCTTTAGTCGCAGCAATAAATCTGTTAGGCTATAAAAATCAGACACAATAGATTTAAAATGTACTGTAGTTGTTATTGTTAACTGAAAAAATGAATAATAATTTACTAAATCATGTCATGTTCTCACAGGATGATATGATTTGTCTTTATTGAATCAATTATAAACAACATCAAAAGTGATAAACCATTTTAGAAAGGTTCATGTAACGTCATGTTATGCTGGTATATACGAGAGGTTCATATAATATGTTGTGCTGGTATATGAGAGAGATTAATGTAACGTCATGTTGTAATGTTGCATGGCCACACTATGTCCTAAAGTTGAGCTGAGAGAGCCTGAATCAAAAGTTCCGGCTTCTTATGCAGAAGAAGGCACAGTGCTGAAACGCGTAACCTGTAAACCTCAAGGAAGTGCTGACCATTTTTTGCATGGTCTTTCACTTCGGGAGAAAATTCTTTGTAATAGCCTCGCTAGCTCTGTCATGGTAACATGCTATCTAGCCAAATAATGTGCCATAAATGTAACACCATGCTGTTTGAATAGCAGGAAAGGGATATTTTCAGCCTGATAGTAAATGTCTTTTTACGTTATATACGTTTGCCATGCCTTGTGTCTACTGTGCATATGAAAAGCAAGTGAAAGCTAATGTAACATCCTATGTATATACTATCAGCATTGCCATGGCTACATTTCTTCACCTTATCACTTAATGTAATTTGTCATAATAAAAACTCAAAATAGTGTATGGCAAGCATAGTGTAGATATACAGCTAGTAAACCGTAATTCATGAGCCCATGACAGCCTCTTAACAAGCATGACATCAGCTTTCTCATCTATGAGAGTGTAATGCTTGCTGATTTACTTTATTGGTTTTGTTTAAATGTATGTTTTGGAAATCATTAAAACACCCCTGCTCTAACTAATAGGTTTACAGTTTTCTACAGCTATTGATTCCTTCTGGACTGGTGATTGATATGTATTCCTTTTTCACAAATTATGCTGTCTAATCATTCATGAAAATAATGCTAGCATTCATTACAAATACATACTCCCAAATCGGCTGCTCAACAGAGGCCAAATTGCTTTGTTTTCTCAAATAACACGTCAGTCTTTACCTTGAAACCAAATATTGGGTCAAAATGTCATCTTATTAGGAACTGTTCTCAGAGGCTGTACCTTTGGGTATATAATCATCCTTACATTCTTCACTTATCTCCAATATAAAGAAGTTAAGGACACAAAAAATCACCCCCATATTTATTGTACCTTATTTAGTCTATCAATATCTAATTAGATTACAATGACTCCAACTCTCTTTCAACAGTGTTAATGTTAATTATCAAATGCCAAGAGGAAACAGTACATGGACAGTTAGCCCATGGTCACTCACTGTTCATTAGCATCAATACATAACTTATTACATCCTGATTGCACTCTCGAATTTCACCTACTGGAATGGTTGTCAGGGTGCTTCTGTTGAAGGCAACAAAGACATATGTCAGTGCCTAGTTTTATGAGATTAGATAAGACAATGTTCATGCCATAAAATTGTATACAGATAATTTATATTTAACCAGCAAAGCTGTACAGGGAAGAGGATGCTATCATGGATAGCTGCAAAATGTGATGTTTTATTAATCTCTTTCATCTTGGTTTTGGTTCATCTTTGTATTTGTTAAACTAAGCCAAAAGGGTAAAATGGTGGTGTGTGGAATTTTTGACCAACAAGATATTCTCAAAGGAATTGAAAGTCTGTCTAGCAACAGCAGATGGCACTAACCTACAAACCAGTACATTTTAGCTGCTCATGACAGTATTTTATGTATTGTGATTTGAACATGAGGTTTGTTTTTCGTCTCAGTTGACATGCACCCATATAATGTATATTCTCACACACTGGAAGTGAAATGCACATTCTGACATATTGCTGTTTGTTGTCATATGGGATCCCCAAAGGGAGTTTTCTTAAATAGATGTGGATTATCTAAAAAAAAAGTATTTCCAAAATTTGCAGCCTTGCAAGCTACCTGACTCAGTAAAATGATTCTGACACCAGAAGGGAATTCGCTGGCTTGAAAGACCCTTGTCACCTTGCATCCTGTTGTATTTGTCAATATTATTCATTTTGCATTTTTAAAATGTAACATCTTTACGAAATACCTTATAAACCCCCACGCCAAGGAACAAAAATACACTTTATAGGAATTCAGCAATGGTGTCTTTAAAGTAAAAATGGATTCAATTTATCATATAGAATGACATCATGACACATTTTTGTGATGATACAAAAATGACACACTAACTACACATGTGTACAATACTGTGAGGTCTTAAGCATCTTAAGTTTCCACCTGTTGGACTGGGATTCCCTCTTCAAACACAGTTTATCCACCAATGCAGCATAGGGAAGTGTGTCTAAGCTGAAAACCAAACAAGTCTATCAGAATGATAGTTTCAAACCATAATACCTACAGTAAAGTGGGGCACCCAGCCCATACCCCTAAATGACCTATGTAACAGCCTTATCTTAATTATCATTTTTATTCCTCTGCATAGCTGTAGCCAGCTGGCACTGGCTGTCTCCATAGTATAAACAGCAAACCCCTGGGATGAGTTCCCAGAACATTGTAGATAACTTACTTTGGCATCATGTTGAGCACTGAGCATATAGGAAAACAAAATTATTTCACTTCTATCACTAATATGAAATTTTCTTCATGGGATCTTTAAATTGTGCTAAATTGTGATTTAAAGTGTGCACTGTTTTATTTATCTATTTTACAATTTCCACATCATTGCAATAAGAGCACAGAAAACGTCTTGGTCTTAAGAGTAAAAAGGAAGTTCTCAATTAAAAAATTTTAAAACAAAATAAAAATATAAAATAAAACAAAAATTTAATTTTAATACGTATTAATTAATGGGGGCAGCAGTGTGGCATAGTGGTAAGGAGCAGGGCCCATAACCAAAAGGCTGCTGGTTCTCTTCCCCACTGGGGCACTGCTGATATATCATTGAGCAAGGTATTCCACCAACAATTGCCTCAGCAAAAATCTTGCTGTACACTTGGATAAAACTGTCACTGTGTAAGTCGCTCTGGATAACAGCATCTGCTAAATGAATGTAATGTTATGTGTATTTCCCCATCCAACACCAACAACATCTGTAATATATAAAAACTAATAAAATGATAACTTTTATTTATTTCTTTATTGTGTTCATAGTGAAAGAAAATTATAAATGCAGAGGATGCTGGAGAAGAGATCTTTTCTAAAATGGGTTTAACTTTCCACAGGTATAACTGAGCTGCATTAGAACCCTGACAATTGCTTAGTTTTGTGCTCACATGACTGTCTGTTTACTTCAAATTTGCGGTAACGTGTTCTTCATTACGGGAAGAGCTGAGCAGTGCAAATACTTGATCGGTAGTATCATACAGCACCTTCTGGTATGAGCCACAGGACAGCAAGGCCCACAAAACACACATCACCTGAGTGGTCATTGGTGGAAATGGTAATCTGTCACGTGTAAGGTGAGATCACACCACTTTGATCTCTGGACCATTGTTTGCATGCTAGCTTTAATGATTATAGCCCTGTCACAATAATTCAAATAAGGGAACACCAGGCTATTTTCATGAAACACAAATAAAGGGCCATCAAACATAACATCTTGTGAGAATGAATCTAAAGTATAGATAAATTATTTTTTTCTGTGGAAATGCCATTATTAAAGATATAAATGTTTAATGACAAGCGTACACTACATGGGGGCTGTTGTGTGATGGGTGTCACTGCTTTAATTCAGTTTCACTGGGAAAAAAACAGTCAGAGTGAGCATTCATCAACTACAAAATGGGTGGAGTCATCCTCTGATGTCAATGACTCATGGATTTCAACCAAGCGTTTTGATTGGTTAATAGCAAATTGTGGGGATCAGGAAACCCCCTACCCCTCATCACTACTCCCTAGACATTAAAACTATGGTTTCTGTACACATGTCAGAAGGAGGTGTATGAATATGTCATAGTCTGTGATGTTCAGACTAGTGGGAAATGGAGTATTGATCTGTTTACACCAACTGCACTGCCACAATGAAAACCATTATTTATGTAAAACAAATTATCTTAAACAACAAATAATATTCATATTCATTTCATTTCAACAAATCATGTCATATTCTCTGAATAATATAATAGGAACAGCCTTAAGAGATTAGGTATCTCCTGGGCTAAGTGTACAGTCTTGGAATACATGTTACTGTTAACGCAAACATGGCAATGTTAAGTATACTGATTAGATATTAGGTGCAATCCTATCTAAAAAAAAGATTAATATAAATTTGAGACCAATTTTAAATGTATGAAACATATTTACTGCATTTATTAGAAAACCAAATACTCTACACATTCATGAATATAATATGCATACTGTATTGTAGTATATGCTAAAATGATACATTAATCCAGTCAATGAAAAAAGTATGGAAAAGTTTGTAGTAGATACAGTGCATATAAATATATCAAATAATGTGTTTATTGGATATTTGTATGTCATAATTCATGAAATACTGACATATATTAATTCTTCATAAGGGAAGTGGATGTTAAATAAACAGGCAGGGGATTCACACAGTGCAATAAATAATGAGTTAATACCATCAAGCTCACCTTCATAGCTAGTTCCTCTTACTGTTGCTTATCTTCTCTCTGTATGCACAGTAGCTTCTGTGCAGTGGAAGATTTGAGGTCTGGTTTCTAACTTGCTTACAGCATGTCATATCTGTCACAATAAATTCTTCAGTTTCATGTCCATTGTCTTGTGGGCATTAACAGAATGCATAAGACAACAATACACACTTCTTATTCATATTCTTTTTGCTTTGCATCCATATCATTTTTTTATCAATTGCTGATTTATAAAAGTACATGAGATCAACTGTCAGAGCAAGACCCTTTGGAAGAGAAGATGAAGGAATCATTAAACCTTTAAAATTATTAATTCAAAAATTACTCCAAATCATGTCCAGCTGATTCATTGTGTTATTTAGGCTGATTGCTCTCTATATTGCTGAGAGGTGTCATTTCACAAAATTTCAATTTGACAAGCAAGATTTTTTGGTATCAGAATTCCGCCTTTCAGCTACTTAAAAGTACAGTGCTTTTCTAGTTTGACATAATTGTGATACAATAAGGACAGTTTTTTGATAATGCATGTTGCATACCTAGGACATGTGTAGGTGTGGGTACTATAACCTACACGGCGAAGGACCAAAAACAATTCTAAAGCAGTAAGGCAAAAGGCTCTGAACTGATACAAGTGAGTGCATTAGGCCCGTAGAACAATGTCCCACAAACTTTAGCTTTAATGACCTCTGAACCACAATGACCACAACCTTGTCAAGACAAAGAAAAAAGAAAAAAGATCACCCTTCCTTCTTAGACACAAACCAACTTCAAGGCAAATTAGATTGTGTTGGTTTTTTTTTTTTTTTATTTTTATTTAGCTCCTTTTGCCCTCTAGTGGTTATCTCAGGTCCTGCTGCTCTTTGCTGGACTCCGGTTGGGTTAAGTTGTAGTTGGGAGAGTAAGGCCATAATGGCCTATGATACCATGTGATATCAATGACTAACTCCTGAAAAAAAGTCAGAAATGTTTTTCTGCATTTAAAAATATTGAAATGGTTCAAAGTAGAGAGCCATTCGTAGCACATGATGCCTCAGCCCCATTTTGCAGTTCATGAAGCCTTCTTCTCCCATCACTAGTTAAGGGTACCATATAATCATTGCCATTGCTACTTGGTAAGAGGGATGCAAAGGAGAATACTGTACAAATACTGTACAAACACAAAAAAGGAGAATACCATACTGTACAATGGGGCAGCAGTGGCAAGGAGCTGGTCTCGTAATGAAAACCTGGTTTGATTCCCTGCTGGGGCACTGCTATTGTACACTTGAGCAAAGGTACTTAACCTAGAATTGCCTCAGTATATATCCAGCTGTATAAATGGGTAATATGTAAAAATTGCAACCTATGTAAGTCACTCTGGATAAACGACAATAATGTAATGTCAATACAATACTTTTCATAACTATGCACATTCACATTAATGTCATTTAGCAGACGCTCTCATCCAGAGGGACTTACACCGTGCATACAATAAAGTGGTATGGAAGGTTGCACAAACAGGACACCACTGACCACACACGAACAAGCGTCTGCACCAAACATAGTGCTGAGAACACACATGCGTGCCTAGATTGACATGTAAATGAAAAGCAATATGTATGAGTTATGGACCACACAACTCCAGATATAATACTAACACGTAGCACACCCCTGCAAATAAACTTCCACATACCCAATTACATAAAACTCTGATGTACGCTTCCACATATATAATTGCACAGAAGAGGGACAAGCATCATCATCCAGCGAAAACGGCACTCTACAAATACCGTGTGTATGACAAAAAACGAAAATGGACATATTTCCTTTGTAAGAGCTATAGTCAAAACGGAATACTTGCTGATTAATACGGCAGCTTGGCACCATAGACGAAGATGAGAGGAAACCGTGAATCATCGTCACTTCGTGGAAACTCGGGGGCAACCAAATACGGCCGCAATGGGTGTGTTTTTGAGTCAAGTGGTCCCTCCTATTTCCTTTTTTAATTTGAACGGATCCCGTCCCGTCTCTCCTTTGACCAGCAGTGCAATCTCTCACTGAGAGGAAAATAAGCTCACAAACAAAATCGACAGACGCTGGGACACTCCACTGAACGAATTCTTGAGCCCCTCTTGTACTTTGTACCGCAACGATAGTACGCGACTTTTGACATCTATTTTGAGGGAAAGCGTCACTGACGGGATGCGTTGGCAGTGATGAAGTCAAATAAGTGAAACCATATTGCTATTTTTGCAGCTCTTCGCGCAGCTGAAAATAACAGGTCTCTCCGAATTAAGAAATTTTCTTAAAAACAAGTAGTCTTTTAAATTGCAAAATAAGATATATTCGACAGGGCGTTGCCGTGTCAACGTAAGAACAAAGTATGGCAAGGTGCCGCACAAACTGCATTGAAAAACGATTATCAGCCGCTTTTCAGGCATTCGGAGGTTTCATAGGTAGACATCCGTTGTGGTTTTTCGTGACACCGCTGCTGGTCTCCGCTGCGCTTGGAAGCGGTTTTATGTTTTTGAAAGACAGAGAAGCGAATGACATCGAAGATCAGTTTACACCTGTGAATGGGCCGGCGAAGAAGGAGCGACAGGTTGTACAGGATCAATTCCCCTTCAATGACTCCGAGTTCTCTCAACTGCGGATGTACAGTGAGGGAACTTACGCGTCGCTGATAGCCGTTTCAAGATCGGAAAACATTTTGACAGAAGGTGCGTTTGAGGAAATAATACGTTTAGATGAAGAAGTGAAAGCGCTTAATGTATCTATGGGGGGTGAACAGTTTACTTATTCAAGTCTCTGCGCCACTACAAACGGAAAGTGTGTACCAAACGCAGTGCTAGACATCATTAACTATACCGCCAGCGAGATTACCAAAGTTAACATAACGTTACCCCTTAGTAAATTCAAGGGAAGGTTTGTCTTTCTGGGGTCACAAGTGGGCGGGGTAGAGCCGAACTCTACCCGAAAACAAAACGCCAAGGCCATCCGTTTTTATTATTTTTTAAGAGAAAACGAGACTGCCTCGAAGTTATGGCTTGATGCTTTCATCAAAACGTTCGCCAACGAGACTACACATGGACTGAAAGAGGTACGTGGGCCCTTTGAAAATTTAGAATTCAAACAGTTAATCCTTGGGGTCAAGGTCGGTTGATTGGGTGAATTCTCTTTTGGAAGTACTGTCTATTGGTGTGAAAAACGGTATTATTTTATTGCAGAAGGGGCAAGGGGAAATTGGGAAGGAGGAGGTGTGTCATGTAATTTAAAGGGTTCCAGTTTTTTCGTGATTCGTTTTAAGTCCACTCGAGTGGTTACACCACAACGGATGCTTATCGTTAAATTTTAGATTTAACTGAATGGTCTAATGTATATGTAAAATTATAGCCGTCTTGAACACGATGCGGAGGAAGTTATCTAAACTATTTTTACTTTAGGCCCAGTTTAAATGAATCATCAGGTCAACCGCGCTATCGAAGCCCTCCAAGGGATTCTGTTAAGCCTTTCAATTCAGCATCTCCCCTGATTTTTTATGTTACATCCTGTTTTTTTGCAATTACATGTAAACCTCCACTGTCATGAAGAGCAATTGAGTGATTTTGCTCACTGTGTTTATGGATACTTACATTATTTATGTAATGTATGTATTGTCTTTCTAGGTTTCTGTGTCATATTTCACATCAGAATCAAGACAGGAGGAATTTAAGGGAAATACAAAGTCAGTGATTCCCTTTTTTTCAATCACTTATTTTCTTGCCATCAACTTTTCAATCCTGTCCTGCTTGAGGTGTGTATTATCATCTTGTATACACCCCCCGTTAAACCACCATTGTTGGTTGCACCACCACCACCACTTATGTTAAAAAATGTCAAAATGATTAGTTGGTTGCACTTTACAGCTCAGGATACAAAGTCAATGATAAAGCAGAAATGTGGAAAAGTGTTACCTTCATTTATTGAAGAGAACTACATGGAGGTCAACCTTATGACCTGATGAAGTTTTTTTTTTTTTTTTTGGTTTCTTTTTGTATTGTCAGGCTGGACTGTGTGAGGAACAAGGTGTGGGTGGCTACAGTAGGTGTCCTCTCCGCAGGCCTGGCTGTGCTGTCGAGTTTTGGACTGCTGCTACACTGTGGAATACCGTTTTCCATGACTGCGGCAAGCTCACCCTTCTTAATACTGGGTAAGGTCACCTTCTCCAAATTCCTGCAAAGATCACAGATTCCAGTTATGGTCAACGACGGCGTGTGGTTAATGATGTCATATTCACTTGTCTCCCCCAGGGATCGGTGTGGACGACATGTTCATACTCATCTCCTGCTGGCAGCAGACTAATGTGCACGACACAGTTCAGGACCGCCTGGCGGAGACCTACAAGGAGGCGGCCGTCTCCATCACCATCACCACACTAACGGACGCCTTGGCCTTCTACATCGGGGTCATGACCTCCTTCCGCTCGGTGCAGTCTTTCTGCCTCTACACCAGCACGGCTGTCCTCTTCTGCTATATTTACAGCATCACCTTCTTCGGTGCGTTTCTGTCTCTGAACGGAAGGAGGGAGGAAAGCAACAGGCACTGGCTGACCTGCATGAAGGTCCCGGTGGAATGCCCCTCAGAGCGTTCTGGATGGTACCGTGCCTGCTGCGTGGGAGGGGCTTATGATCGTGACACAGGAAAGGAGGAAGCAATGCCAGTTCAGCTCTTCTTTAAAAAATACTATGGGCCATTTCTTACCCAGAAGTGGACTAAAGCTTTTGTTATGTTGCTCTATGCCGGGTACTTGGCTGTTGGTATTTATGGCTGTTTTCAGATTCAGGAGGGAATAGACCTTCGAAATTTGGCTACTGATGACTCTTATGTCAGACCCTATTATGATGATGAAAAGAAGTATTTTTCAGTTTATGGTCCCAATGTCATGGTGGTTGTGAAAGATGAATTTTCATATTGGGATGAAAAGGAACGGAAAAAACTGGACTCGTGTATAGAAAATTTTAAAAGTTTACCATTTATTGACAAAGATTTAATTACGGCATGGTTCCATGAATATGACAGATTTGGAAAACAAGCAAACTTGAATTTATCTGATGAGAACACGTTCAAGGAAAGGTTAATACCATTTCTCACATTATCAGGCTTTAAGCAAGATGTGAACTTGACCGGCAATAAAACATATGCTTCTCGGTTTTTCATCCAGACAATAAACATTAAGACGGCAGTTGATGAAAAGAACATGTTGAGTAAGCTTAGAGAGACAGCCAGTGAGTGCCCAGTTCCATTGCTGGTTTATCACCCTGCATTTATCTACTATGATCAATATGCAGTTATAGTCAGCAACACCATTCAGAACATACTGGTGGCCACAGGTGTGATGCTGGTTATTTCCCTTTTGTTGATTCCGAGCTTTATTTGCTCTCTGTGGGTGACATTCGCCATCGCCTCTGTAATCGTGGGTGTGGCTGGTTTCATGGCACTGTGGGGTGTGAACCTCGACTCCATATCGATGATCAATCTCGTCATCTGCATTGGCTTCTCAGTGGACTTCTCTGCGCACATCTCCTACTCCTTTGTCTCAAGTAAAGAACCTACCGCTAATGAGAAGGCCATTGATTCTCTCTTTACCCTGGGCTACCCCATTGTGCAGGGGGCTGTTTCCACCATACTGGGGGTGGTGGTGCTGTCTGCAGCAAAGAGCTACATCTTCAGAACCTTCTTCAAGATCATGTTCCTGGTCATTTCGTTTGGGCTGGCTCACGGCATCGCGTTCATTCCGGTGTTCCTTACTTTGTGTGAAATGTGCCAGTCCTCTAAAGTGCAGAATCGAGGTAAAGCCTCGGACGATGGAATTACAATGGTGGGCTTCTAGAACAGTGAAAGCAGTGCTACTAAGGAAGTTGGCCCAATGCGCATAACAAGTTAGGAGTTACCAAGCAGGACTGCGTCAACACACTGAAACATGACCAGCCTTGCTTTTCATACAGAGTGCACTGCCTAGGCCCCTCTTATTGAGTTTATGCTGTAGTCTCTGTAATAGTCAGCAGAAGATCAGGGGACAGAGTCAAGTCTTTTCATTTTTGGTAATTTTGTTTTAGGCTTCTTGGTCAAACAAGCATTGGGGTAAAATAAATTTTGGAGAGTACAATAGTGTTAAAAACAATCACTATGCAATGTAATAATCTCTATTCCCTATGCTATAGAAAAGTGGGTATTGCAATAACAGTGTCAAAGGACAGAAAATATACATTTCCCTGATTGGTGGAAGGACAACTGTCCATTTGTATTTCCATTTGTAGTCATTCCTGCTGGTTGGCACAGTAGCTTTACAGAGCTTTTGCATTCTGTTGTGTATGGGCTGTAACCCTATTATTTTTAACTGTTGGTACTTGGAGCGTTTTACATGTTACTTGCACATTTTGCTTTGCAGGTACTGCAGGTGTAGGTCAGAAGTACACAGAGGGTGTTCAGATTTGGCATTTGCTGTAGAAATTAATGTACAGCATGGCAGGTTATACCATGGATTGAATTGCATACCTCAAACTGATTTATATTGTTATAGAATGCCTTGCTCTCTGCCGTTTAAGTATTACAAGGAAGAAATCTTGACCATGAAAAAAGTTTATAGACAGCTTGCACTAATTAAGATGTGTGTCTCTTGATTTTTTTGTCTGTATATTGTGAGCACTAATCCTGACTGGGACTATACATGAATACCCTTCTGTTCAAACACATTGAAGTGTAGCTGTGTAGTTCCATATTTAATCCCATATTTACATAATTGCTGTCTCTGTCACAACATGTGTTTTTTATGACCAAAGCTTAATACAGGCCAAATACAAGACACTGTGTCTGAGTTGAGTCTAAGGGAGAAATACTTCACATTTTAAATGTACAAACCTAGAAGTAAAAATCAATCATTTAAAAGTGTAAATCAACATAACTGGACATTATTATGAAGTGTTATGAATGTGTTTTGACAGAGTGCATTGTTTACTCTGAATATATTTTGGTTTTCATCAACAGGATTTTTTTCAGGGGCATTGTGTCTTGTGCCATTTTAAATTACTAAGATTTATGACCACTGAAAATGTTCCTAATATCATTCTCAGCCTCTTTATTCTATCACTGAATGTAGGTAAATTTTGATTTCACAAAATTCCATCAGAATGTTGGATGTAACATCAATATAAAACCAAAAATGCCTAGTAAGACTGTTGTGAAATTCTGCCTCAGACTTTATGTTCTTTTGGGTTTTGATGAGTGTTTTTGATGTGTAGTAAAAACAGTTAAAATGACCCTAGAGCAAATGCGCAAACAGGTATAATGTAAAGTGACTGATGTACAGTAAAATTATTTTTGAGTGCTCTTTTTTGGTACTGCCCTTTGCTTTTAATAAATGTACATGCATATTATGTTTTTCACTAAAACTTGGCTCAATATTCTTCACTGTGTTCTTATCCAGAGTCTTTATTTGTCAGGATCTGGCAGTATAATGTCATTAGTTATTTTACCTCAAAGATGAAATAACAAAGAAGTTAAGCCTAACGCAGTCAGGTCAAAGAGGTTGGCTCTTTCAAATAAAAAGCTGCTCAATAGTCAGTAAGTTGACGCTACAAAATCAACATACTCTGTCTTCATATAGAAATAATTCCTCATTTGAATAGGTGATTTAAATGTTTAGGTGACATTGAGGATGGTGTCAATAATTTAGAACTGATATTCATGGGAGACACACTGTACATTAGTACATCAAATGGTGAAAATGCTCTACTTACATTGTGACTGCCTGTGAACCTGATAGCCCAACTAAAAGTGTCACCACACATACGAAATATGAAATGACAACACAAAGAACCCTCCTCAGTGAATTGCTCTCAATGCTCGGACTCCTCAAAAACACCTTTCTGACCTCTCTGACAGCACCGTAGCGAAAAAAAAAGACCATACTCATCTGTTGGTACTGTTGTGAAACATTCTCCCTAACTCACTTGAAAACCCATTACATATTTACCTTAATCAACAAAGACTTAATAGCTCATCCCTTTAACTCTCAGAAAGACATAAATAATAGTAACATAGTCATATTGTGAATATTGCAATGGTCAATTTCATATGGAAAGACTGTACATACAATACATGTTTTGTACTATTCTCTGCAAATACTAACAGGATTGTCCGTTCTGATTTTTATTTATTTTTACATGTGCACTTATTGGGCCTGACAGGGCCCTGGAAACTCTACTCTGCCTTGGGAGCATAAACCATAAGGCCAGGTTGTACTGGTGAGCTCTTGCTTGACCCCTTGAGATGTTACACTCTTATTTAACTATAAATGGGAAACAATCAATCACTAAATATATTTTACAGAACAAGATTGTTGCATGGAAATACTCAATGTAAATACTTTTTTCTGAATCATACATGCAACAAATGTAGGAAAGGCATGCTATATAGTTCATTAATATCTGTTATCAAAAAATTTTATTCATATAACATCCCTCCTTGCAAGTGGCATACGATTCAATATGAATTCAGTTTCCAAGACTGAACTGTGGTTGTGGATTCAGTGAAACCCACCAAACTGTGACCTGCAGTGAGTGACTCAATCCTGAGATGGTACACCCTTATCTGGCTTCTCCCACATGACTGATCTATAGGGTGTGACTATAAATGATTAATTACTAAACATTTTTTTACAGGACAGGATTATTGTAATATTGTAGAATACACTGATCAACAGTTAAGTCCTGGAGAAAATACAAGCCTGGGGAATTTTGGAAGGATCCTAACCCTAAACCTATCTTGTTTCATTCACATTAAAGGTCTCCACGGCCTGGAACTGAAACTTTGAAATGTTAGCTTTATCTGTCCTGTTGACCTGGCCCAAACCCACCTGTGGGGGGTGCAGAAAAATAACATTAATATCTGTTGTCAAAACATTTTATTCATATAACATCCATCCTTGCAAGTGGCATTCGGTTCAATATGAATTCAGTTTCCAACAATGAACTTTTGTGGGTTCAGCAAAGCCAATTTTGGACATGTTCCTGGCATAAACCAAACTCTGACCTTCAGTAAATGACTCAACTTCTGCTATTTTGAAACCAGGAACCATGAGGCCAGTTTGTTGTGGTGGGCTCTTGCTTGAACTTTTGAGATGTTACACCCTTATTTAGCAAGAAATGGGAAACGTTTAATCACTAAATATATTTTACAGAACAGGATTGTTGCAATATTGGAGAAAATACAAGTCTGGGGATTTTGGAAGGATCTTGTTTCATTCACATTGAAGGTCTCCACGGGGCTGGAACTGAAATTTTGACCTGGTGTGGTGGAAAATTTTTGACTAAGTGTATACCCCATATGTAAATTATAAGCATTGTTACATGCTGGGAGTTTGACATGGTAAATTAAGCTTGTTACATGCTGGAAATAAATTATTGCCAGCAAGCATTATAAGCATTGCCAATAGATGTTAGTTTTTGATTTTAACCAGTTATTGACATATTAACTGAAGTTATTTACTGATATATTAGCTATTTACTTTATCTTTACTATACATGTGGAGGCCTGGAAGTGTATGAGGAAACTAGACAATCTAATACGTTAGCCCTAAATAAACAATATGTATTCAATTATACTTTGTATGCATATGAGCAGACAGTAAAGAGACGGTGGGGGGGTTATGCAGCTGTGAGAGAACTGTATGCCGTAAGTTACAAAGTGCGGCCTGTTGTTGGGGCTGATAATCAGAGTTAAATACTGTCCGGACATTACCCAGAAGATGGACCCTGAGTTTAAAATAAAAATAACTGGACTCTGTGAGGAGGAGGTCACAAATATTAAGGCTCTTTGTTTAGTGTTATACAAAGACTGTTTAGTGTCCACAAGTATTAAGGTTCTTTGTGTAGTGTTATACAAAAACTACTTAGTAGTTATCAGACAGAATGAAGCAAGTAATCAACTTTTTGATAACATGAAATCAACCTTTTGATAGCAAGTGATAGCAATTTTTATATGTTAGATATGTGCAGCCCCGGAGATAATGGTGTACGGCCAAGGCAGGACAGTTGTTTTGTGTGTGTATCAGACAGGTGCGCGCTTAGCAACAACAGTGTACAGAAAATGCAAAAGGTGAAGTGGGGACGAGGTCAGACTGGAAAATAATACTGTACAGAAAATGTGTTATGAAACTGAAGGAGGGGGTCTGAGTCTAAGCTCCTAGAGGAGCTAAGGGAAAAAGCATAAGAAAGATGCATTTGGGGTTATGTTAGTTCATAAAAACACATATACAGGGTTACTTTAGGTAAGAAAACTAGGAGTTGGTATCAGTAAGGATGACCCTGGTAAATTGGCCAGATGCTTAAGTTTAAAAAAATTGTAACAGGTGCGGCCTGGAGAATAATGGGGGAAATTCAGGTTGTTTTGAGGGCTAAAAATAAAAAAAGATATGAAGAGCGGTTTGGAGAATAATGGGGAACTTCAGGCTGCTTGAAAAAAATAAAATAAAGGTGTACAGAAAGCATGAAAATAAGGGTGTATTGAAGAAGCATGCTAGAAAACAGGAAAAGGAGGCGTGACACTACAGGAGGGGCTAAGGTAAAGATTTAAAAGGAAAATGTAATTTGGAGTATTTCAGACTGCTTGAGTGGACTGCTTTGGGGACTTGACTGATGACATAACTGCTCCGCGGACCAGCCCGGTTTGCTGTATGTAATTTGATCACCATATACAATAAGTCAAACGCATCAGATCCATTGAACTTTGGTGTGATGTTTTGCTTGCCATATTACCCTAAGTTGAACTTACCCTCAAGACAAAGCTGAAGTTACTGTGAGAAAGCGTGACAAAGTAGCTGGAAATGGGAAATGATTAATCTCTAAATATATGTTAGAGAACAAGACTATTTACCACAATGGACTTGTCAGCAATTAAGTCCAGACAAACAGTCTGGGGAGATTTAGAAGAAACTTGTTTTGTTTACATCCACGCTTGCCATGTGCCTGAAACTGAAACCACAGGTTGACTTGACTGGGGCACTACCTGAACCGAACCCGGCCCAAAGATAAATTTATCTGTTTCCCAGCCTGGACCAAACCCACTGTAAAACGCTGGTATGAAAACGCTAGCAGTTACAGAACCGGTGACCGTTAATAATGAAATGGAATCAAGATCACATTCAGCAGCTTATGTATATCAAAATCTTACCAAACCCTCTCCTTTTGGTAAAACTTAATAAAAAAATAATTCCCTTTGGATACATGTTATTCGTTGAGAAAGAGATTTTAGCCCAAATTTCAGACAGCAATGCATTCAGATCTTTACATCCAGAAATGCTGAGTCTGACCCAACCTGAACCCAGTGCTATGATGCAATTGTAGGCGTGAACCTGATATGTTTCTTCAGGTCCACGTGGGTTTGGGTTGGTGTGTATATAAAAATGTAATATTTACTACCATAAAATGATACTTGTATGTATTAGAGCTGTCAGTTGTTTATTAATCAATAGATTAATTGAATTTTTTTGTTAGTTACATTGACATATTCGAAACATTCCAAAAGAAATGTATTAATAAACATTAAAAAAAACCCATGTAAGTCACTCTGGATAAGATGATCTGCTGAATTACAATAATGTAATGTAATATGTGTGTGTGCTATACATGCACATACATAATTTCTTGAATATGTTATACAACTTATCAACATATCCAACTTGACTTAACCGACATATCCCTAAAGTTTTATTTCCACATTACAAATACACCAGTAAACTTTCAAGATAATATGAGAGGGTCATACCAATGCCTATACTATTCCACACAGAGTGAAACATCTGCAGGTGTCAATTTTTAATCTTGTAAGATAAAAATAAGAGAAATAAAGGAAATGGGCCACTAACCAAAGGCTTAGGAAGTTTAAATATTTAGTGGGGCAGTATAGAATCACATCCACCCAGGATGATTTCACTGAGCAGTTCATTCCTGAAAAAAACATGTTCCAAATGAAGTGGGGTGGCAGTGTAACTTACTAGGACATAAAATAACATTTCTAAAACTTACCTTGATTTTTGGGGGGTGTCTATGATAATTGGTGCCTTGGTTCCGTGGTGCCTTGCTGGTTTGCAGTCGTTTTCGTGATGACATCAGCTTAACTATTCACAGAATCTTGGAGAGCATAGGCTGAGGAATGGCTGATTTCTTAGATGCATTTCTTTCATTGGTTTTCAGATTATCATAATACTCAAGAAGGCTGTGTTTTTATACTGAATCTTTTAATGTTGCCATATTGACTGGGATCAAGGTACCTAAGATATACAGCTTTTCCACTAAATATTTTACATTCTTAAATAATATATAAAAGATGCTCTGGATTCAATTTCATAGTCTTTTTCATTAATTATGTGCCACTGACACTGAGTACTGTATCACATGTTGTGAGCCTAAATTAATGCATAAGCAGTTGTCTTAATTCTTATAACCAGACTTGAAATGTTAGTACAGGAATGATTCTGCTGCACTGTTTTTGATTGATATATGTGGCTGAATTTAATATCAGTATTTCCTATAAGTGGACTGCACCTTAGAACAGCCATTTTTGTATCACATACAAAAATACAGTATAAGCACAATATGTACAGCATGTACTCAAACAGCATTTAAAAGTTTCATCTTTGTAAACAGCTCTGGGATTTGATATACATGTTAATGTTAACATTTAAGACTGCTTTGAAAATTATTATGTACTGGAAGCTGAAAATTATTAATGTTTATAAGAAAGTGCAATATTTCCTTCTTTTCTAGTATCTCATGTGATCACCAACCAACATGGAGGACTCAAAGAAAGAGATAGCGGTTTTGAGTGACTCAAGCCTGAGATGGTACACCCTTATCTGACTTCTCCCACATGACTGATCTATAGGGTGTGACTATAAATGATTAATTACTAAACATTTTTTTACAGAACAGGATTATTGTAATATTGTAGAATACACTGATCAACAGTTAAGTCCTGGAGAAAATACAAGCCTGGGGAATTTTGGAAGGATCTTGTTTCATTCAAATTAAAGGTCTACACAGGCCTGGAACTGAAACTCTGAAATGTTAACTTTATCTGTTCTCTTGACCTGGCCCAAACCCATAAGGCGGGGGGGTGGTGCAGAAACATAACATTAATATCTGTTGTCAAAACATTTTATTCATATAATATCCATCCTTGACTCCTTTGGATACATGTTATTCATGCAGAAAAGAGATTTTAGCCCAGATTTCAGACAGCAATGCATTCAGATCTTTACATCCAGAAATGCTGAGTCTGACCCAACCTGAACCCAGTGCTATGATGCAATTATAGGCGTGAACCTGATATGTTTCTTCAGGACAGCGTGGGTTTGGGTTGGGCTGACGGGCTTCAGTTCACATGGTACACTAACAGGGTGGCTACCATTAAAGTCACAGGCTTGCACAATAGCATGTGAATCAACAGGTGGATGCAACAGAAGCTGTACATGTAACATGACATCTTGCATGGCTTAGGTGAGCACACACCCTTCCAGAGATCCCTGAGCCTTTGATGCAACATTATATCCAATATCCAGTTGTTCCATGGGGGTCAAGTCTTGTACTTAGGGTATGCAGGATGTGGCACTACTGCCATTCTCAACTCACAAACACATCATTTGTACTGTAAGTTGCATGACCATGTGTTTTTCTGCCGTAATTTTATCTTGTTAAGATGAACCTGCATAAAGAACAGTAAGCGAGGTCCAAAAACTTCATTACTAGAGTAGTGAAGATGACGTTAAAGTCTGTTTCTGATTTTACCCATTTCTCTCTTTGCACCAAATCAGAGAGATTGCAGGAATTCTTAACCCATGTTTTTGTGTGCTCAAACAGCCTCTTCCAAACAGAGGTCCTCTGTTGCTAAAATAAATGGTGGAAAAAGCTATTCAATTGTCAGTAAGTTGAGTATCAGTAACTAATACTGTACTTTAGTTACAACAAATTGCACTATTGGCAATTTGAACATACTACTACTACTACTACTACTACTACTACTAATAATAATAATAATAATAATAATAATAATAATAATAATAATAATAATAATAATAATACAACTTACAAAATCTTACCAGGAACCATGTCCAGGATAACTTGGACAACTACAATTTGAGTTTTGAGTCTAGTTGCTTAACCATTACACTACACTGCAGCCCTGTTGCACACAACATTTAGAGCATTATTTTGCACACCTGCATCACATTTGCACCCATCAAATGATTTTTAAATCATTTTCTGAGAAATCATGAAAAATGAGACTTGCATGTTGAATAACATGAATTAGTTCACATGAACTTCTCCATTTCACAATATTCTTTCAAAAAATACAAATATGAATGAAGTACAAAGGAACTAAAATAATAGTCAACATTCAAGTGGAGTGAGTCCATGTCATATAGTGTGCAACCCTTATGCCTCCTGCTTACGTTTGTCTTGATCTGGGACCAATGCACCTGGCACGTTACTGATCTGGACTTGCAGCCGATGCTTGTATTTTAAAATAATCAAGCAGTCCTGAATCCACTTTCAAATTAGCTTTTAAAATGATTCTAACCTAATACGTTCAGATGCAAGCACCTGGAGCATCAAATGAGTGCTGTAAAACACACTCCATTAGCCAATCTGAGGTT
This sequence comes from Megalops atlanticus, assembly GCA_019176425.1. Lineage (NCBI taxonomy): Eukaryota > Metazoa > Chordata > Actinopteri > Elopiformes > Megalopidae > Megalops > Megalops atlanticus. The sequence goes on from CM032898.1 coordinate 8,006,604, forward strand.
ATGTGGCATTATCTCTTTCTGTTCCTCTATCTGTTTTGCATATTCAAGTTTCCTTTTGCAGTGAATTCAGTAACTGTTCCTCCTGTTAAAAATAAATATCTGTCCTGTCTGCAATTTCTGGCTGCTAAGCTTAGCATTTAAAGCATAAAAAAAAGTTACAGAATCACACACTAACCAATTTAACTCCAACAACCTTTCACCCATTAACCAAAATGCAGGTTACTTCCTGGACATCAGGTCACAGCTGTATTCTTAAGACCTCAAGTGAGTAAATTCAGGCTTGCTTATTACCAATTACTCTGATTAAGTGTAAATGAAATATCTGGTAAATGTGAGAGTATACTTTTGGTTAAACTGCTTAAATTTCTTACCATTATTGCATAAAATCTTTCAAAGATATTAATGTCATTTTATTATCACCTGAATACTCCTGAATACCTGACAACCAGTTACCTACCAATGAACTATTCTGTATTCTGTAATTGTGTGCTGGATTTAACATATTTGTAACTCCCAGTAGGAATGCAAATAAAAATAAAGTTTTGGAGAGACAGGAACATGTATTGAGCACCAGTATAATTTGCTGGTGCACTGTCATACTAATAATAGCACTGTTATTTATTGGGGACCACCCTGTACAAAAATGCCTAATTTCACAAATGAGAGTGTGAGTGGAGACAAACAGATTACTCATCAAAACAAAGAGAAATACCAAGGCAGAAGTTTCTGTTCCTTATACAGCCTTTGTATAAATAGAGGCTGAATTAGCAGTGGGCAGCTAGAGATGAATCCATCTGGAGGAAGACAACAGATTTGATATCCAGTGCTGATTTTCTCATCAGAAGTTGAATTCATGGTAACTATAAAATGTAATATTTACTACCGTAAAATGATATTTGTATGTATTAGAGCTGTCAGTTGTTTATTAATCAATAGATTGATTTTTTTGAATTTGTTGTTAGTTACATTGACATCTTTGAAACATTCCAAAAGAAATGGATTAATAAACATATTAAAAAATGTATATATATATGTATATATTATGGGCTATATCCATTGCTATTTGCATATATTCGGACAGCAGTGTAGCATAGTGGTATGTACACAGGGCTCATAACTGAAAGGTTGCTGGTTCAATTCCCCGCTGGGTCACTGCTGCTGTATCCCTGGGCAAGGTACTTTAAACTCAGAATTGCCTCAGTAAATACCCAGCTTTATCAATAGAAAACATGTAAAAACTGTAACCCATGTAAATCACTCTGGATAAGATTATCTGCTGAATTACAATAATGTAATATGTGTGTGTGTGCTATATATGCTAAAATATATGCACATACATAATTTCTTGAATATGCTAGACAACTTATCAACATATCCAACTTGACTTAACCGACATATCCCTAAAGTTTTATTTCCACGCTGCAAATACACCAGTAAACTTTCAAGATAATATGAGAGGGTCATACCAATGCCTATCCTATTCCACACAGAGTGAAACATCTGCAGGTGTCAATTTTTAATCTTGTAAGATAAAAATGAGAGAAATAAAGGAAATGGGCCACTAACTAAAAGCTTAGGAAGTTTAAATATCTGGTGGGGCAGTATAGAATCACATCCACCCAGGATGATTTCACTCTTATGAGCAGTTTATTCTGGAAAAAACATGTTCCAAACAAAGTGGAGTGGCAGTGTAACTTAGTGGTAAGGAACAGGGCTTGTAACTGAAAGGTTTGTGATTTGATTCCCTGCTGGGGCACTGCTGTTGTACCCTTGGGCAAGGTACTTATCCCAGAATTGCCTCAGTAAATATCCAGCTGTACAAATGGATAACATGTAAAAAACTGTAACCTATGGAAGTTGCTCTGGATAAGAGCGTCTGCTAAATAACAATAATGTAATGTAATGAAGGGCTAATAAGCAGGAGTTTGTTTTTTGCTCTTAACTCTGAAACACCTTTAGCTAACCTGTTCAAACACGGAACATAGCATGTTTAATGTGTTCAGTATTTTTATACAATCCTTTACCATATGATACAAAAATAACACAGCTCATGTTAATCATTTGAATCTCACCTTGTGACCTGGTGGCACAGTGAGAGCTACAATACTCTAGTGCAATGTCCTTAACTAAGTTAAAACATAAAATAACATTTCTAAAACTTACCTTGATTTTTTTGGGGGTATCCATGATAACTGATGCCTTGGTGCCATGGTGCTGTGGTGCCTTGCTGGTTTGCATTCGTTTTCGCGATGACGTCTCCTTAACTATTCACAGAATCTTGGAGAACGTAGGCTGTGGAATGCCTAATTTCTTAGACGCATTTCTTTCAGTGGTTTTCAGATTATCATAATACTCAAGAAGCCAGTGTTTTCACAGTGCCATCTTAATAGATCAAGGCACTCAACTAAGATGTACAAGTTTTTCTCTGTATATTTTACATTTTTGGTGCTTTGGTAAATAAGAGATGCTCTGGATTCAATTTCAAAGTCTTTTTCATTAATTAAGTGCCACTGTCACTGAGTACTGTATCACATGTTGTGAGCCTAAATCAATGCAGAAGCAGATGTCTTAATTCTTATAACCATACTTGAAATGTTAGTACATGAATGACTCTGCTGCACTGTTTTGATTGATATATGTGGCTGAATTTTATGTCAGTATTTTCTATAAGTGGACTGCACCTTAGAACAGCCATTTTTTTGTATCTCATACAAAAATGCAGTATAAGCACAATATGTACAGCATGTACTCAAACAGCATGTAAAAGTTTCATCTTTGTAAACAGCTCTGGGATTTGATATACATGTTAATGTTAACATTTAAGACTACTTTCAAAATTATCATGTACTGGAAGCCAAAAATTATTAATGTTAATAAGAAAGTGCAATAATTCTTTCTTTTCTAGCATCTGATGTGATCACCAACCAACATGGAGGACTCAGAGAAAGAGATAGCGGTTGTAGGCATTGGCTGTTCTTTCCCAGGAGGTAAACCAGTTGCATTTTTTAGCTGCAGAATTTAAAAATGTACAAGCAATTTGTTACTTAAATATATAAAACATATTTAACAAAATGGGAAAGGCAAAATTAGTTGTTCTTTCTTCAACTGAATGATTAAGATCCATGATAGAGATTTGGCTGTGACTTGTATCCTGAAATAGTTTAAAAAAAAAAAAAAAAAAAAGGATTCTATTTTTCATTTCACAATACAAGCCATAGAAAACTCAATATAATGATTAATTTCCCTTTAATCCAAAGAGCACCACTTTGATACGACCAAATACATAATACTTTTCCTTAAACACCGCAGCCCTTCTTACCTGTCTTTCTTTGTTCCTGAATGATAATGATACTGGCATTTTGTCTTCACAGGGGAAGGCCTTGACAATTTCTGGAAGGTTCTGTTGGAGGAAAGAACTGCACAGTGCAGATTCCAGAGGAGAGGTTTGACTGTGGGTACTGGTACGACCCTGATGACAGCAAGCCTGGGAAAACATACACTTCGAAGGCTGCTCTCATCAACGGGTTAGACATCTTTCACTTGAGATAACACTGCCACTTAAATTAAATCGAGCAAGCTTAAGTGACATCATTGCTGAGGGATAACATTTTAATCTATCCCAATTTTATCCACAAACCTTACCCATCTTTTTTCTTTGTCTGCTACAAAAACAGAATGCCTTCAGATAGAATGGATTAAAACCAGTTTTTGAGGTGTCTTTATGGTGTCAAAACAAATTGTGTTCTTACTAATGCACACTCATGTGAAGTTCTGCTACAGTATTGATTTGGATTGAGATGCATGAGAAAATCTGCAAGAATTAGGTGTCTGCATCATGCTGGTAACCCAAGTGATATACTGCAACTGTCTATTTAAAGTGGAATCTGTGAAATAGGATGCAAAATGGAATACTGGTGTGAGGATTCCTATCTTCAATTAAACATATCTAAGACAAAAGACATGATAATTGACTTTAGAAGACATGCCCACATGAAGTCACATCCATTAAGGGTCAGACAGTAGAATGTGTGCAATCTTACAAATATCTTGGGACAGTTACTGACTCAGAACTGAAGTTTGAAGCAAATTGTGCAGCCATGTGCAAAAAGGGGCACCAGCGTTTGTTTTGTTTGAGTAAACTGTCCCATTTTCACATTGGCAAAACCATGATGACCTTATTCTATCGTCGTTTTATTGAATCGATTTTATCTTTTTCTTTGGTGTCATGGTTTGGAAACCTATCTTTCAAGAACAGAAACTCTGAATCAAATTGTTAAATGGTCTAGTAGGCTGATTGTCCAGTCAGCCAGTCCCTGTAAGGACAGTTACAGCGGATAACTGGCTTGATGTTAAATGACAACTCTTTGCACAGTGAATTTCAGCTTATTCCTTCTGGACGAAGGTTTACAGTCCCACATTCACACAGTGCAGAACAAAGCGGTATAAAAATAGCTTTGTTCCAACAGCCATCACTCAGATGAACAAGTCATAGCAACATTGCACAGATGATATAGAAGCAACGTTTATTTATTTAGTTATTTTTATTTTTAAGTGGTTTAATGATGATTGGAACCTTGAGTACTTTTATTATGCTGTCTACTGTCTGTGTTGTTCGTAAAAAGTGTGTCAAGATGGATGACTCGTCTACTGCAAACCAAATCTACCAATGGGTACAAATAAAGTAACCTGAACCTGAACCTGTAGTGAAACAATAAAAATGCAAAAACTGGCATTATGTCAGGGCTTCAAGCTCATTAGAGTTGAATCAGCCTAATTTGATCCAAAATAATTCACAAACAAAATTCGAATTAATTTGCTCTGATCCTTGCCTGTTTGGTTCTGCTTCCTGGTGCACCATGGGACTTGTAGTGCTGAACATAGCCACTGCATTGATGGCGCATTTCAGTTTGCAAATATGGGTACAATTCACTACAGTGTTATGAGGAAATCATGAGCAATGTCATGTTAACAACAATTAAATTAATGATCATTTTTAAGCCAAGAAACCACACAATTTGGTAGTATCTCTAAAGGGAGGAACTGCTTAAACAAATCTACCACATAACATAAATTTTTCATCATAACTTTCATCCCTTTAAGGGACACTACTGACCATTCATTCTCTTCTCTTATTTCTCAGACTGAATGATTTTGACAACAAGTTCTTTGGAATCACTGATGAAGAAGCAGTTGAGATGGACCCCCAGCAAAAGCTCCTGTTAGAGTGTACCTACAGAGCACTGGAGAATGCTGGGATACCTTTTGAGAAGGCCAGTGGAACCAAAACAGGGGTGTTCCTGGGTAATCATTCACAATCTTACAAGATCTGATCACATAGCACAGTGTTTAACCACACCAAGTCAATAATTTATTTTAAATCTAAATAAATGAACAACTCATGTGATGACTTACTCTTCACATCTTCTGTTGTAGGTATGATGAACAGAGATTATGAACTTAAACACGTCCGGTACAACCCCAGTGCAATAAGCCACTCTACTGGAACTGGGACAGCCATGAGTATAGCAGCTAACAGGATCTCCTACACTTTCAACTTCTCTGGGCCGTCACTAGTGCTTGACTGTGCTTGCTCGTCTTCACTAGTGGCCCTGCATCTTGCCTGTCAGGCAATAAGACAAGGTATTCAGCAGATCAGAATATTAACATATATAACATGTATTATGTAATATTTTCTTCTATTTCCATATGGATGTTGTTGTTACTGAACACAAATGCTGCTAAATGCTGAGACTTATTATTAAATGGCAGTTCGAATTAGATTTTATTTCTTTTATTTTCACTGGGTTTGAAACAAAACAGTCAAAGATAACAAAAGTACCTGGTATAATCAACATATCAAACAAGTAAATTGTGGAAAGAAACTAAAAATTCTACATATTCCTTCATTTGTGGGTGTTTTATTACGTCTGCATATATTTATCCTGCCATTCATCATATTTAGAATTTTGTTTGTCAATACTGTATACAAAACTGAACATCACAAATACAACAGAGTGATATTCTATCCCGTTTTGATTGTTTGCATTTCCAGGAGACTGTGAGATGGCAGTGTGTGGAGGTGTGAGTTGCATCCTGGAACCACGGTTGTTTGTTGCTCTCAGCAAAGCAAAAATGCTCTCACCTGAAGGCACCAGCAAGCCTTTTTCCAGTAGAGCCGATGGCTACGGGAGAGGGGAAGGATGTGGGATCGTCCTGGTTAAGCCTCTGAAAAAAGTAAGACGTCACTCCATACAAGAATCTTCTTCCTTGGACGGTATCGGGTCCTACCACCTCCACGGAATATGGCGTAGTGACATCACACTAATACACGTCACCTATTGCTTCTCTTAATAGGCTCTGCAGGACGCTGACCACGTGTGGGGCATCATACGAAGTACTGCAGTCAATCAAGATGGCCGCTCCGTCACTCCCATCACCAGGCCATCCGTGGCCCAGCAGGAGGAGCTGCTTCGCAGCATTTATGCGACACAAGTCGATCCATCACATGTCCAGTATGTGGAGGCTCATGGGACTGGAACTCCAGCAGGGGATCCCACAGAAGCACGCAGCATATCCAAAGTCATCGCCAAGGCAAGAACCCCAGGATCCAAAACACTGCGCATGGGCTCTGTGAAAGGTAACATCGGACACACAGAGTCAGCTGCCGGGGTGGCGGGACTCATAAAGGTACTTCTGATGATGCACCATGAAACTATTGTCCCATCGCTTTTCTATTCTGAAGACAGTGCAAGCATTGATGCCAAAGACCTCTGTGTAAAGGTTCCCACCACTGTAGAGAAGTGGGAAAAAAGTGGTCCATTTGGAAGGGTTGCAGGCATCAATAACTTTGGCTTTGGGGGTACGAATTCACATGCTGTTGTCAGTCAGTACATGCAGCCAGATGTTTCTAAATCAAATACTGGGCAATCACAAGCGATGTTTGTACTCTCTGCAATGACAGAGAAATCACTGACAATGATGATTGAGGACACAGCTAAAATCATTAGAATGGGTGCTTCAGTGGGTCTGCAAAATCTGGTGTACACATCTGCATGTAAGAGAAGCCACTTAAAGCACAGATACAGAAAAGCTTTCCATGCGTCATCTTCGAACAAGTTAGAGGCTCAGCTTACATCTGCACTGAACAAAAAGATTACACCATCAAGGTTAGACCCCAGGCTAATTTTTGTGTTTTGTGGAAATGGACTTACCTACAAAGGCATGTGCAAGCAGCTGTTGAGGGAGGAACTTGTTTTCAGAGAAAAGGTGAAAGAGATTGATGGCCTCTTCCAAAAGTATGGTGGGAAAAGTATCTTGCAGAAGTTAGAAGACAAGAATGACAATGACAGCCTCTCTAAACCAGAAGTTGCCCAACCAATGCTCTTCGCTATTCAGGTATCCATTGATAGCCTTCTGAAGCACTGGGGTATCAAACCAGATGCCATAGTTGGACATTCTGTGGGTGAGGTGGCTGCTGCCCATTGCTCTGGTCTGTTGTCCCTTGAGGATGCTGTGAAGGTGATCTACTTCCGCAGTATTTTGCAAAGCAAGGCCACTGGTGGGAAAATGCTTGTTGTCAGCAACATGGAGGTGTCTGAAGTTGTACAGCTCCTACCTACGTATTCAGGAAAGCTTTGCCTAGCTGCCACAAACAGCCCCCAGTCCTGCACCATATCTGGTGATGCAGATGCTGTAGATAGACTTCATCAACATCTGAAAACTTCCCACAACAGCAGCAATCTGTTCATCCGTGTTTTGGATGTTCCTGCTGCTTACCACAGCCACTTAATGGATCCCATTCTGGGTCAAATACAGCACAGTATAGGTATCTTGAAAGAGCATGAAATGCAGGCAGAGCTGTTCTCAACAGTGACAGGAAAGATGTTGTCTAAAGGGGACTTCAGCACAGGCAAATACTGGGCAAGGAATGTTCGAGAGCCAGTAGCATTTGAACAAGCTGTGAGGTCATCAGTGAAAGAAAAGAAAAATGTGGTCTTTGTAGAGATAGGTCCAAGGAGGGCCCTGCAGAGGTACATCATGGAGACACTAGGAGATGACACCCCAGTGCTGCCCTCTGTACAGCCAGACAGAGACCATGAGACAATGTTGACAGTTGTGTCCAGACTCTTTGAGCTGGGGGTTCAGGTAAACTGGGAACAGTTTTACATGGGGTGTGAAGCACCTCCAGCACCTTTTCCAAGGTATCAGTTTGACAAAATAAGGAAGGATGCCTTCCATGTGGAAACACAGATGACCTTTGAGAACAGCCATCCTGTGCTCTCCCAGACGGGTCAAAATGAAAAGGAATTCATTTGCAAACTTTCCTCTGATTCAACATCGTATTTGCATGAGCACAAAAACAACGGCATTGCAATAATCCCTGGAGCATTCTATGTTGAATTAGGCTTTGCGTCCTTCCTTGCACAGGCAAAACCAAAAGTTCCACTCAGCTCAGTACAGCTGAGCATCAGTTTCCAAAGCCCACATGTTCTGAACCAGAATTCACCAAAAATGAAAGTGCAGCTGGTTCCAGAAAACACTGAGACAAAGTTTAAAATATATTCACCCTCAGCAATCTATGCATCAGGAAAGGTCGAATGCAATCCAGGAACATCAGCTGAGGAGCAAACCATCTCACTTAATGATGTTTACAAAAGGTGCACTGCCATTGTAAAAGCTGAAACACTGTACAAAAATCTCAGCACAGGAGGGTTTCAGTATGGTTCAGTCTTCAAAAATGTCGAAGTTGTGTACTGTGGAGAAGAGTGCAACGAAGCTGTCTCCCAAGTGAAGGTTCCAGAGAAAGTACTGAATCAGTTACATGACTACTGCATTCACCCTGTCGTTTTAGATTATTTCATGCAGATTGTATCTGTCATTGGTGCACACAAATATTTGTCACGACCTGGGTACCCATCATCCATAGGCAAAATGACAATCTCAAAGCCTCTGCAGGAAGAAATGGTCATTTATGTACGGGCAGCAGACATGGGGCCTGACCACGTTGAGGTGTGTGGCTGTTTCACAGACAAAGCGGGCAATGTTTTAGTTGAGCTTAGACATGTGAGAACTTCCTACTTAAAAAGAGCATCTGTCACTGATGATTTCTTCTTTCACAATGAAGTGAGTGTCGCCTCTGAGGAGATCAATGACAGGAAAAAACCCAAGGCTTTAGTCTTTGCAGACCAGAGGGGAGTATGGAAAGCCTTGCAGCAGCACTTGCACCCAGAGTCTATTTACATTCCCCACAGAGATGTGAGAGAATTGTCAGGAAATGGCACCTCCGATTTCCTGTCAAACTTGAATATGCCAGGTGACAGGAAGTATGAGGAGGTTTTGTTCATGTGGGGGATTCAGGACCTTCATGCAGAGAAAAGCAATGAGGTCTTGGACTGCATGGTTAGCTTTTGTGAGCTTTTCCGTCAAATTGTTCTCAAGCTGAGGGAGGACAGGTTTCCATATCTCATCAGAACCATAACTTACGGGTCGACAGAGAAGATAGTGGATCAAATCAGGCCAGGTTTTGTACTTTCTGGCATGGCAAGAGCTTGTGCAGCAGAGGCTGAAGGTCTTTTGTTTCAGTTGATTGATGTTGCCTCTTTTTCACCTAATGACCTCAAAGCACTGGGGGAGGTTATTCACTCCTACCCTTGCAAGAAATATCCAGAAGTCATGATAAGCAATGGACAGATTTATAAGGCTACCTTTGCTAAAACCACCCTAAAAATCTTTGATAGCCCTGAGAAAAAAGATCTCTCTACAGCATCGGAATGTTTCAAGCTACAGACCGCTGACCCTTACAGAATGACAAGCTTGTCTGCTATTTCTTCCTGTGATACCAAGACTCAACTTGAGACACAAGCAGTCGAGGTGCAGGTGAACAAGATTTGTGTTCATTCCTCAGATTATTTTCCTGTCAGTGTCTCTGATCTAAACTTTGGACCAACAATGTACTGGACCAAACATGCATCTCAGAACCACACGCTTTTATCTCTTGATTTCTGTGGCACTGTCACAGCTGTTGGTAGGGATGTGAAGAGGTTGAAAGTAGGGGATCAGATTGTGTCATGTTATCCCATGCCTGCATCCTCCAAGGTCATGGTTCCTGAAGCTGCATGCTATGAAGCAAAGAGCTTTCCATTTCTTACAGAAGTGCCTTGTGTGTCCTTCTTTGTGCTGGCATGGGAACTTTTCCACCATACCTTACCCAAAGAAACTCAAGAGGGAAAGTTGGCCTTCATTACCTCTGCAGCCAATTCATGTTTGCTGCAAGTCTTGCTGTTAGTGGCAAAGAAATCTGGTTGGATACCTACAGTTGAAACACAGTGTGCTGGATTGCTAGAAAACTCAATTAACAGTGATGCGTTTGTCCTTTTGCCTCCCTTTGATGAATCTTCTATCACTGCAGCAGCGAGTGTTTCTTCTGCAAAACACATTGTGGTCATCTGTGACAACCAAGCACCAGCTTCTCTCTCACAAAATATTCTGAGAAATGCAAATGAAAATGCTTCCATTCACACTGTTCAAATGAGTAATGTTTTCCAAAAAGCGTACCTCAAAAATCAGAGAACAATGATTGATCGCTGGCTGACATCAATGCGTTTGGAAAAGTCATCCTTAGCTCAAGAAAGCACAACCTTTCAAAGAATGACAACCAGAGACTCTGAGGCCAAGACATCTGAAGAGTCTGAATCATACTTCAGATCAAACACCACATCTTTAATTGTGCTGGATGGTGCTGAAAAGAACAAGATGTCTGACATCCCAGTCCTAGAGAATCAGACACAGATCTTCCAGAAAGATGCCATTTACATAGTTACAGGAGGTCTTTCTGGCCTGGGGTTTGAAACAGTGAAGTTCATTGCTCGACGAGGTGGAGGACACATTGTCATTTTTTCAAGAAGGCCACCTACACCTGATATGCAAATAGAGATGGATAACCAAAACACTTTACATGGAGCGTTAGTCATCAGCTTGCAATGTGACATTTCAAAAATCGATCAGGTTTTGGAGGCATTTTCTGTCATTGGACAGAGATTTCCTTCCTGTGCAGTAAAAGGGGTGTTCCACAGTGCAGTCGTCCTGCACGACGGATTACTCGAAACTCTTGACATGTCACTCTTTGAAAAAGTGATGAAGCCAAAAATTCAAGGGGCTTTGAATCTGCATCATGCAACAAAAGAATACAAGTTAGACTACTTTGTTTGCTACTCTTCCATTGCTTCATGCATCGGCAATGCCTCTCAAACAAACTACGGTTCAGCAAATTCATTTCTGGACATGTTTTGCCACTACCGGCGAAATCGTGGACTTCCTGGGCAGTCCATCAATTGGGGGCCTTTGAATGTGGGTCTTCTCTTGGACAAGGCTGCATTCCATACCTTTTTGGCATCAAAGGGGCTGATGACAATGGAGCTATCAGACATCCATGAATCTCTTGAAAAGTGTCTGAGGCAAAACAATCCCCAGCAAATTGTGTGCAAGTTTAACTACAGAACCATGCGCACCAACGTCCTCTCTCAGAACACCAACCTAGCTGCACGGTTACATGAAGTGGTGAAAAAAGGAATCATGAGTACAAATGAAACAGACCCCCTCAGCCAGCCCCAGATGCAATCTCTTGACAATTCTGTCTCCTCACTACAAGAATATGTGAAATCTGTGCTCTGTAAACTTAGCAACGTAGAAATAGAAAATGACGAGCTAACTCTTGACACTGCCCTCACTGCATTTGGCATTGACTCAATGTTAGCTATGACCCTTCAGAACCGAATCTTCCTAGAGAGGGGCGTGAATGTTCCTCTTGTGAGAATACTTGACCCAAACAGCACACTCTCCACCTTAGTGTCAATTCTGAAGGAGGGCGGGGAGGCGGGTGTTACAACTGAGGATCTAAGCACCTGAGAGTGGGTACATGCCGAGTTATTGTTTTCTGTGTATGGTTTGATTTTTTGCTGCTGTTTAAACAATCATTAACTTTGGACCAATTGTAAGACAATAATGGTTCTCTGTTTGCAATTTAAAGTTTTCCCTAAAAAAGGACAAGATGCTGTTTGTTCATTTCTGTTTTTTTAAAGCTTATTTAGTAGTAGGAGTAAATCCATAGTAATTAGTTCTTGAAACGAGTGTCCACAGAAAAGAGATCATAGTAGTGATGAAAGATGTTATTCCTTGTTTGTATTTTATTTGATTGTAATGCTTTTGGTTTTGAATAAAGGTAATATATAAAGGTAAGAAGAAAGCATTTTATTATATGTAGGTTTAGTCAGTCTCCAGTGTAAACCTTTCAAAGCATATATTTATAAATTTGTCTGTTTTTTTACCATTTCTGATGTCTCTTCAATGATCCATTAATGTAATTAATTGTAATGAAACTGCATGACATCTTTCTGTTTATATGAATCCAGTCTGTAAAAGAAATTGCATGTATCAGCTTGTATTGGTATTTGGGTATTTTGATTTTTACTGTGCTGAATTTGATTTTACTAATAATAAAAATTGTGATTAAAAGTATTGATTGTGTATAATTTCTTCTTATTATTTAGTAATAATAATAATAATAATAATAATAATAATAATAATAATAATAATAATAATAATGCAATACCTTTCATATATGGCTGTAACACAGCATACTTTGTTGAATTAGCAGTATAAAAATTATTGACAAGAAAGGACAATAAAAACAAGGAGATACAATACACTAATGTTGATTTTTAGCAGCCGATGTCCTATCATTGTCATTTCACACCTGCAGGAACTGTGCGTCACTGTATTTTACGAAAGTATTATTAAGTATTACAGAAGTAACATTAAATAAGCACAAAGCAACAAGCTCCAGAAGTAGCACAGCAGCAGCTGAAAAGCACTGGCAACAGAAATTTGTGGTTAAGGCCTACATATTTCCACAGGATGCTGTGGGAAGTGACTAGGTCAAGGCATTTCCCTGCTGCTAAGAATACCTGTGACATCAAGAGAGGCCCAGCCTCAGCACCTGGTCCTCTGGTGAGCCTCATCCCTCTGCTATCCATTTTTTACTGGGACAGCTAACGAGATAATATTTGGAACGTGTGATTTACAAGGAAATATGGCCAAGATTTAAAAAAAAAAAAAAAAACACACACACACACACACACATACATTCACACACACACACACATTGAATTAGTTCAATGGGAAGCTCATGAGAATTAATTCAATTTTTAAGCAAGAGAGGTTAATTTAAGATATTCTTTTTATCAAAAAAGCTTGTTTTCTCACAAATAATACCATTCGAGGTAGTTTGTAAAGATAATCATGCTCATGCTAGCTGGGTAACCACAAAATGGGTGGAGTCATCCTCTGATGTCAATGACTCATGGATTTGAAACAAGTATTTTGATTAGTTTAAATGAGTCAATGATTGACAGCACATTGTGGGGTTCAGGAAACTGTGGGGATCCCTCATTCAGTACTCCCAAGCATTAAAGAGGTATTGTTTCTGTGTCATGTCAGAAGATGTTGACTAGTGAAAATGTTTCATCTTCTATGATGTTCACTACCACAATGAACCTATTATTTATGTAAAACATATCATCTTGAACAACAAATAATATTCATATTCATTCCAAAAATCATGTCATATTCCCTGAATAATAAATTGGGAACAGCCTTAAGAGATTAGGTATCTCCTGGGTAAGTGTACAGTCTTGGAATACATGTTACTGTTAACCCAAACATGGCAATGTTAAATATACTGATTAGATATTAGGTGCAATCCTATCTAAAAAAAGATGAATATAAATTTAAGAGACCAATTGTAAATGTATGAAACATATTTACTGCATTTTTTTGAAAACCAACTACTCTACATTCATAAATATAATATGCATACTGTACTGTAGTATATGCTAAAATGATACATTAATCCAGTCAATGAAAAAAGTATGGAAAAGTTTGTAGTAGATACAGTGCATCAAAATATATCAAATAATGTGTTTATTGGATATTTGTATGTCATAATTCATAACATACTGACATATATTAATTCTTCATAAGGGAAGTGGATGTTAAATAAACAGGCAGGGGATTCACACAGTGCAATAAATAATGAGTTAATACCATCAAGCTTACCTTCATAGCTAGTTCCTCTTACTGTTGCTTATCTTCTCTCTGTATGCACAGTAGCTTCAGTGCAGTGGAAGATTTGCAAGGTCTGGTTTCTAACTTGCTTACAGCATGTCATATATGTCACAATAAATTCTTCAGTTTCATGTCCATTGTCTTATGGGCATTAACAGAATGCATATGACATTAATATACACAATTCTTATTCATATTCTTTTTGCTTTGCGTACATATCATTTCTTATATCAATTGCTGATTTATAAAAGTACATGAGATCAACTGTCACAGAAAGACCTTTCGCGAAAAGAGGATTAAGGAATTGTGTTAAAACATTTTAAATTATTTATTCAAAAATTACTCCAAATTATGTCCATCTGATTCATTGTGTTATTTAGACTGATTGCGCTCTATATTGCTAAAAGGTGTCATTTCACAAAATTTTAATTTGACAAAACTCCTCAAAATTCCACATTTCAGCTACTTAAAAACACAGTGCTTTTCTAGTTTGACATAATTGTGACATAATAATGACAGTTTTTTGATAATGCATGTTGCATACCTAGGCCATTTGTAGGTGTGAGTACTATAACCTACACGGCGAAGGACCAAAAACAATTCTAAAGCAGTAAAGCAAAAGGCTCTGAACTGATACAAGTGAGTGCATTAGGCACGTAGAACAATGTCCCACAAACTTTAGCTTTAATGACCTCTGAACCACAATTACCACAACCTTGTCAAGACAAAGAAAAAAGAAAAAAGATCACTCTTCCTTCTTAGACACAAACCAACTTCAAGGCAAATTAGATTGTGCTGTTTTTTTTTTTTTTTATTTAGCTCCTTTTGCCCTCTAGTGGTTATCTCAGGTCCTGCTGCTCTTTGCTGGACTCCAGTTGGGTTAAGTTGTAGTTGGGAGAGTAAGGCCATAATGGCTAAGGATACCATATGATGTCAATGACAAACTCCTGAAAAACAGAAAAATGTTGTTCTCCATTTAAAAATATTGAAATGGTTCAAAGTAGAGAGTCATTCATAGCACATGATGCCTCAGCCCCATTATTTCAGACTTATGCCCTCCCATCACTAGTTAAGAGAACTCTAATCAAATACTTTCAGATGCACTTGGAGACTCATGCCCTGAAATAATATACCAATGTCTCAATTAAATACTCAGATGCCTTCTGCTAACTGTATTTTACCAATGTATGTTTATCTGACTGCTAACTGTATTTTGCATGCATGTTTATCTGAACGTGTCAGCCCTGCACAGTAAATGCACTGTAAACTGTAAATGCACACTGTTGACTTCATATGTTAGACCCATGTCTTTGCATCTGTGAGTAGGAAAGACCTTTGCCACTTGGTAAGAAGAATGCAAAGAAGAATACTGTACAAATGCTGTACAAATACAAAAAAGGTGAATACTGTACTGTACAATGGGGCAGCAATGGAAGGAGCTGGTCTCGTAATGAAAACCTGGTTCGATTCCCTGCTGGGGCATTGCTGTTGTACACTTGAGCAAGGTACTTAACCTAGAGTTGCCTCAGTATATATCCAGCTGTATAAATAAGTAACATGTAAAAATTGTAACCTATGTAAGTCACTCTGGATAAATGACAATAATGCAGTGACAATACAATACTTTTCATAACCATGCACATTCACATTAATGTCATTTAGCAGACGCTCTCATCCAGAGGGACTTACACCGTGCATACAATAAAATGGTATGGAAGGTTGCACAAACAGGACACCATTGACCAAACATAGTGCTGAGATCGCACATGCGTGCCTAGATTGACATGTAAATGCAAAGCAATATGTATGAGTTATGGACCACACAATTCCAGATATAATACTAACACGTAGCACACCCCTGCACATAAACTTCCACATACCCAATTACATAAAACTCTGAAGTACGCTTCCACATATAACTGCACAGAAGAGGGACAAGCATCACCATCCAACGAGAACGGCACTCTACAAATACTCGACAAAAAGGAAAATGGACATATTTCCTTTTTAAGAGCTGTAGTCAAAACGGAATGCTTGCTAGTAAAGTCGTGCTGATTAATACGGCAGCAAACACCATAGATCGAGAAGAGAGGATTAGCCGTGAATCATCGGCACTTCTTGGAAACTCGGAGGCAACCAAATGCGGCCACAATGGGTGTGTTTTTGAGTCAAGTGGTCCCTCCTTTTTCGTTTTTTAATTTAGACGGATCCCGTCCCGTTTCTCCTTTGACCAGCAGTGCAATCTCTCACTGAGAGGAAAATAAGCGGACATACACTCCACTGAATGAATCCTTGAGCCCCTTTTGTACTTTGTACCGCAGCAACGGTACGCGACTTTTGATTTCTTTTTTTAGGGAAAGCGTCATTGACGGGATGCGCTGGCAGCGATCAAGTCAATTCGAAAGTGAAACCATTTGGCTATTTCTGCAGCTCTTCGCGCAGCTGAAAATAACAGGTCTCTTCAAATTAAGAAATTGTCTTAAAAACAAGTAGTCTTTTAAATTGCAATACAAGATATATTCGACAGGGGCGTTATCGTGTCATCGTAAGAAAAAAGTATGGCAAGGTGCCGCACAAACTGCATTGAAAAACGATTATCAGCCGCTTTTCAGGCACTCGGAGGTTTCATAGGTAGACATCCGTTGTGTTTTTTCGTGACGCCGCTGCTGGTCTCCGCTGCGCTTGGAAGCGGTTTTATGTTTTTGAAAGACAGAGAAGCGAATGACATCGAAGATCAGTTTACACCTGTGGATGGGCCGGCGAAGAAGGAGCGACAGTTTGTACAGGATCAATTCCCCTTCAATGACTCCGAGTTCTCTCGACTGCGGATGTACAGTGAGGGAACTTACGCGTCGCTGATAGCCGTTTCAAGATTGGAAAACATTTTGACAGAAGATGCGTTTGAAGACATAATACGTTTAGATGAAGAAGTGAAAGCGCTTAACGTATCTATGGGGGGTGAACAGTTTACTTATTCAAGTCTCTGCGCCACTACAAACGGAAAGTGTGTACCAAACGCAGTGCTAGACATCATTCACTACACCGCTAGCGAGATTGCCAAAGTTAACATAACGTTACCCCTTAGTAAATTCAAGGGAAGATTTGTCTTTCTGGGGTCACAAGTGGGCGGAGTAGAGCCGAACTCTACCCGAATACAAAACGCCAAGGCTATCCGTCTTTATTATTTTTTAAGAGAAAACGAAACTGCCTCGAAGTTATGGCTTGATGCCTTCATCAAAACGTTCGCCAACGAGACTACACATGGACTGAAAGAGGTACGTGGGCCCTTTGAAAATTTAGAATTCAAACAGTTAATCCTTGAGGTCAAGGTCGGTTGATTGGGTGAATTGGCTATATGCATGGAACGTTACTTGGAATTTCCCCCAAAAAATAAGCCAGCTCGC